>CM074722.1:506046181-506078681 GCA_037306005.1 Rhinophrynus dorsalis | reverse complement strand
TGTGCAGCCACATGGTGATCACAGAGTTCAATGACGTACCAGGACTTTCACTAGTCCTTAAGTGCCAGACCAGGCGTGACAGTCTTGGCACGTTTAGGGTCCTTAAGGGGTGCTCTTCTAAATAATTTCTTCATTTACACAAGAGGTGTCAATAGGACATTAAATAACCTAAAAATTCTGGGTAATTCTCAGCCCTCCAGCGATGCTTCCAGCAACACAAACTAAAAAATTGTCCCTCTTTAGTAATTTGAAATGTGGTGGCAGGTATGGTATAGAGGATATTTCTTCTCAGTTAAGCCAACTTGTTCAGACTTCACTTGGTGTTGTACCTGGATATAGCAGTCTTTCGGGGTTAATAGGCCCCAGCTGGTTGCCCATCACCTTATTTTATTTTCAGCAAAACAATTGCACCTTATATAACAAAGAAAAAACAAATAACTTGTTCATTAACATCTTATCGTTAGTCTATATGGTGCAAATTGTTTGCTCCAGATTTGGCAAATTTTTGCCTTGACACATGTGTTATCAAGGAACTCGGCAGGTAAGTTGTTCCAAACTAGGAAGGGGTGAAAATGTTCACCTCAAACTGAAATCGGCAAATAATGGCACTTGGTGAATCATTTCATTTTAAACAATGGGAACACTGAATTTACACACAACACATAACAAATATTATTTTATTTCCCAAAGGCATAGTATAAAAGGGGTATGAGGGTGCCTATGCGGCTGGGGCGTGGGGAAAGAATCAGTTGAACAGGGAATGATTTTTTTGGGGGGGTTGTTTACTGGGATTGGGGACAATTAATAAAAAAAAATAAATCCAAAATACAATAAAAAACCCATAAGATATGGTATAAAAGGAGTCTGAGGAGGGTGGCTGTGTTGGTGAGTGGAGTCTGGGGAATTAATCAGTTGAACAGGGAATTTGTTTTTTTTGGGGGGGGTTCTTGACTGGTGTTGGGGGGACAGTTAAAAAAAATCAATAAAATAAAATAAGAAATTTGTATGTAAAGTGATAGAGACAAGAACCCCCTGACATAAGCTGCCACTGGGGTGGACTGATACTTGACTTGTTAGAGTATTTTGTACAGGATATTTTTTTAGATTTCTTGTTAGAAGCCCAAGCCCTGACGAAACATTGATTTGTAGGACTTAGACTTATTAGAGGCACAAGCCCTGAAGAAACATTCATTTATTGGACGTAAGCTTGTTTGGCACAAGCCCTAAGGAAACGTTTATTTGTAGGACTTGTTAGAAACAAAGTCCCAAAAATTGTTCAAGTTTTTTTTGTAGGACTATGGGTTTTTTTAATGATTTTTTTTTTTTTAAATTTAAAGCACAAGAAAAAAAAAAAGCCCTGCTGGCTTAATGCCAGCAGATCATGTTTGCCGGTGGCCAGTGGCCATTGTCAAATGTCCTCCGAGTCCTGAGTCCATAATTGTGGAATTTGCAACTGCTGTTCTTGCTGCAGATGCTGAGTTGTTTAAGAAGCAGGATGATTGGGCAGCTGAAAGGGACTGGGATCAACAATAGCAGTAACATGGGTGATGGATGATGAAGATTCCACTTGCTACAACTAGCTCCAGTGATACGCCTGAGGCAGTAGCAGCACAATAAGTAGCCTCCAGTATATGTGGAGAAAAGAAGAAGTTGGCCAATAATTCTTCTCCACCTGCCCCTCATCCAAAATGATGAGTGTGTTGTTATTAGAATATACATTTTTCCCCTGAGAGCAGGAACTGTGCCTCTCATCAGCAACTGCAATGTGCACAGTGTGTGTGTGTGGTAAATAACATCTGGGGTCGCAACTGTATCCAAACACCATGACACCAGAACCCAAGTACTGTCGCTGTCAATATACCCCTTGTCCAGACCCTGCTAAGGACAAATGACAACTTGCTGACATTTTAATAATAATAATGAACCCTCCCTGTCAGAACCCTAGCATATTCTGCGGGATGGAATCTCCTCAGATGCCGCTTGATGTCCTGTGTGTGATTCTCCTTCACCACACTGCCATGGTTGGATGCAAATGACCACATCCTAACAGCAACAGAGTGGCTATCATTTGGCGGGGGAGGTAACGATGAATGAGGTGGATTGGCAGGAGATGTACTGGTTACCCTAGAGGAAGAAGGCGATGTTGATGGTGAGCTAGTTGTTTTGCTCGTCATGGAACTTCCAGTGTCTGCCTGGGTTTCTTTATTCTTCCTCCTCTTTGATCTCCACCTCGCCTCTTGTTGCCTTTCTGGAGAGTCAGGGGGTACAGCAACAGCGGTGTTTGATTTCTGTGGTGGGTGTTTGGCTTTAACATGTTTGACATAAATGTCATGGTGTCTGTGATTCATGTGTGTTATCAGTGCGGTTGTGCTAAGATGTGTTCCCTCCTTTCACCTTCTCACTAACTTGTCACAAATTGTGCACAGTGCCGTTGGTGATGATGACTACACTGTGCCTGCACCAAGAGAAAAATAGCCCCACACCCATGACTTCAGGGTATAGGGATAGGGAACAGGTGGAGAAGAATGTCCTCCACATTCCCATTCACTGTCTGTGGCAGAGGATGATGTTGCTGCTGTTCCTGCTACTGCCTCAGAATCAGCACTGCAATTAGGACCAGCAGTATCACTGCTGCTGGCAAGTGGAACCTGTCCTAGTCCTGCATCACTTGTTGACCCCATTCCCACTGTGTCCACGGTGGTCTGTGGCACACTAACCTGCTCCTCAGCACCTTGCTGCCCTTGCAACTCAGCAGCAGCAGGAATTATAGCTGGTGCAAATTCCAAAAGCTGACTGCTGATGGTGGTGGTGATGCCCATCCTCATCCCTGTCTCTTATTTATTCTTAGTTTCTGCTAAAAAGGCCATCAATGTCTCTTCCACCTTAGCTTCTCCACCATCATCATCACCCCCACCCCCACTAGTCCCTATGTGCTGCTGCTGCTGCTCTATTACAGACATCTCACTGCTGGTTGGAAGAGGTGACGAGCAATGTGACAGAGGGTCCCCTAATGTCACACTTGCCATTTCTTGGTGACTTGAATAGGCAGACTGGCAGTAGTAGCAGCAGGGACAGGCAGCTGATCTGTGCTCCAGGTGGTGGTGGTATTAACTCTGAGCCTGCTCTCCTCCAACACCAGTTCTGGTGTCTTACGGATCATGTTCAACTTGGACACTGTAGTGAAGGGAAGGGGACTCTTAGAGCCAGAGGAATAGTGTGGGCTCCCTTGACCACTAGTCTGGACGCTCTCAAGTGCTTCCCCTACCATCCCCCTAACACTAGTCCCACCGGCTGCTTCACCATCACTGTTACTATTACTACTACTAACACCACTCACAGCCGCAGAGTCTTCCTCCTCACAGTCACTAGTAATATGAAGATATTGATTACCATACTTGGGAACACTCAGGTTTTGGCACTGCTTTACCGGGTATCCGGGGCAGAGGCTGAGTCCTCCAGATGTGGGGAGTTTCTATTGAAACTCTACCCACTTCTACTTTTCCCCCGGTGTAGCTCCTCCCCCCAGCCTTCTTTTAAGCTCTCTCCGGGCACTCGTGTTAAGACCCGCCCCTTTCTGATGCGATACGCATCATTCTTCACACCACCCATGGCAGCAGAGGACTCCCCTCTGGGGAGACAACAATAAAAAATTCCCAGGTATGTTGATTACCCCTCCTTCACTCCTAACACTACCAAGCTGTTGGACCTTCTTAGTAGTAGTACTAGTGGTGGGACTTCTTGGGGATGGCAAGTGTGACTTAGGGTCCCCTGCTGCCACAATTGGCTTCATCTTCTCCTTCCCCCCCTCCTGAGTATTACAAGACAGACTAGCAGCAGGTTCAGCACTGGTGGCAGCAGGCATAGTATTGGTGGCAGCAGGGGCAGCACTGGCAGCAGACACAGCACTATTGGCAGCAGGGGCAGCACATCTGGCAGCAGCGGCAGCATGTCTGGCAGCAGGCACAGGTGGCTGACCTGTCCTGCTCTCTCTACTACCCTTTTCTTCCTCCCTTTCCATTAAATTCCCATAATTCCCTAGGGGTGATTTGTGTGTGTGTGTGGGGGGGGGGGCTGGACAGAATTGGTTCTGTAGTGCTCACTACCTCCTCAGACTCAGTGGACACATAAGGTTCCTTTCAATTCCTCCTTTTACTATTTTTAAAGTTTCTCATAGTGATAGCTGTCACTATGAGCCTCTCCTGCCTCAATTTTTCAAAAAGATCACAGTAGAACAGCACAACATGTCTACCTCGCTCGGTAGCAGCTTCTACTATATTTCACTTCCTGGGATATGTCATGTTTTTATAGCAAAAAGGTGAAAAACACGTAAATCAATGGCAGAAACTTTCGAGCCACTGAAAAAATGGTGAAGAATTTTGGCCAATTGGAGAAAAATGCGAAGATTTTAATTGCTGGTTTTAAAGAGGATTTTCCCGTGAAAAAGAAGACAACAATGTGGTTTTTGAGAGATTTCTCGCAGGAACACGTCGAAAGCTTTCACCCACCCACTTGAAGAACTAACCACAATTCCTCTGTGGATTTAGGCAGCCTCAGTTTCTTCTCTCTCTTCAAGTAATCCCAGACAGACTGGATGATGTTGAGATCAGGGCTCTGTGGGGTCCATACCATCACTTCCACGACTCCTTGTTCTTCTTTACACTGAAGATGGTTCTTAATGACTTTGGCTGTATGTTTGGGGTCATTGTCATGCTGCAGAATAAATGTAAGGCCAGTGAGATGTCTACCTGATGGTACTGCATGATGGATAAGTATCTGCTAGTGATGAGCGAGCATGCTCGGCCGAAGCTCAGTTCGGCTCGAGCATCGCTCTGCTCGGCACATGGCGGTACTCGTACGAGTACCGCATGTGCTCGCCTGCCATGTTCGGGTCTCCTCCCCGCACGTTTCGCGGCTGCTGCGCAGCTCCTTCCACTAAATTGAGAGGATATGTGTTGAGGATAAATATTCCTCGTTGATTCCCTTTGATTGAGAAGATTAATGTTGGGAACTGACATCTTCTATCAAGTTATGAGCTGTTAATGAAATATTTGATATATATGACGAATCCAGATTAAAATATTTTCTCTAAGAAATTAACGCCATTGTGTGTAATCATGGAGTGTGAGAGTGAAGTTGTGGTAGATAGTTCATATACCAGCAGGTGCTTAAGAGCTGTGGAAGATTTGACATGCAGACTTTCTAAAGCAGACAGCTTGTTTGGTGATAATGCTGATCAACAAAATTCTAATGATCCTGCTGAACTTAAATTGCTGTTTAAAGAGTTGGAAAAACTTATGGAGAAGGAAACGCGAACATGGTGGGAGATCACGACACTTCAGCAATATATTAAAGTACAGAGGATCCCAAGAGGTCTGCGTATTAGAAAGATTCCAACTTTTATTAAAGAGAATGTTCAATTTATGGAGAAATGGAATGAAATATTAACAACATGTTCAAATTCATTGATGTCGCTTATTATTCAATATAAGATGGACATTCTACAGGAAACTCAAAAAATAATTCAAGAAAAACAGCAAAGAATGGAATTGTTAAAAGATGTGCCTGATTTCCAGAAGTTGGATATCCAGCTTGCGACCTATTTGGAAAAATTAGAAAAGTCGATTATGGAAACCAAACAAATAAAATTCCAGAGAGATAAATTGGATTATGAAACAAATAGTATCTATGCTTGGAAAGATCAACGAGATATATTGTATAGGAGTGGTAGATCTAGGTCTAGATCTATTCTTAAAGTACAAGCTAGACAAAAAAAGGTCAGTTTTTCAAGTATGGAGTTGGACTCTTCTGGACAAGAGGAATCTGAAGCTGGCGATTTAACAGCAGTCTCTATTTCATCTGCCTCTTCTTTTTTGTCCCCCCAGTGGGGAGACAAAGTCAACCAAATTTTTGTCAACGAACCAGAGGAAGAAACTTTAACTGTGCAGCAACCAAGGAGGTCATCTTCAAGAATAAGACCAAAGAAGAACAAAGTGGAAAAAACAAAACAAGGAGGAGCGGAAGGAGGAGATATAAGGAATGGAAACAAGAAATAAAATCGGACTCTTCCTATAATATAATAAATTTGTCAGACTATACACTATCGTCTATGGAAGAGTCAGTTCTTAAAAAAGGGCTCAATTTTTCTCCTGTGGTCCATTTTAATCTCTTCAGCACCATAGTTGATTTAAATAGATTTATTCGTAAGCTTACTTTGAGGAAACACTTTGGTGCTGTCGAGTTTGATGGTGAACAGGATGAAAGAATAAATGAAACCATTGCTACTCCTCTTATTCCTACCTCCACCGATGATGTTTTGGTGTGTGATAGGATAAATTCAAGTGCTTCGCCCCAAATAACAGATTTTGGGGATGTTTGTGTGCTGCATGATTTAGCCACATTGGGTTTAGAAAGTAATATACAGGAGAGAGTTATGGATTTGCATCATGTTCCGGTTAAACTCACACGGAAGAAAGCCTCCTTCTACCCGGTGGCTGCGAGAGGGAGTGTTTTAGACTCCTTTCAGAGTCTGGTGGAACGGGATCTTGTTGTGCTTAGTAAAAGAAAGAAATATTCTAAATATAATATGAGTAAACCGGAATGTGATGCTTTACATACCTTGAGTAATAACTCCAATATTGTGGTGAAAACAGCAGACAAGGGAGGGGCGGTAGTTGTTCTCAATACTGGTTATTATAAGGAAGAAGCTTTGAGACAATTGAGTGATAAAGAGGCATACATTCCATTGCCTTGGGATCCTACCCGGGACTATCTTGGCCTTCTGGGCTCTCTTGTGGATCGAGGTGTAAAATTGGGACTTATTACCAATGCAGAGGCAGATATTTTATTTAATCCTCATCCCATTATCCCAATCTTTCACCATTTACCTAAGATCCACAAGTCTTTGGAGAACCCAGAGGGCCGACCTATAGTCTCTGGTATTGGATCCCTAAATGAATCACTTGGAGAATGGGTTGACCTCATATTGCAACCTTTTGTTTTACGATTGAATAGTTATCTGAAGGACAGCACTCAGGTCATACAACAGTTGAATGATGTAAAATGGTTGGAATGTTATACTTGGATTAGTTGTGATGTTAAATCACTATATTCATGCATTCCACATAAGCTAGGCTTGAGAGCTGTGGAATATCACTTGATTAAATACAGCAGTTTTTCTGAGGTTTTGATTGAATTTATTCTGTTGGTTATTGAGTATCTTCTTACGCACAACTTCTTTATGTTTGATGGTTCATTTTATCTCCAGAGGCGCGGGACTTCGATGGGGGCAAAATTTGCCCCCACATATGCTAATCTCTATATGGGTTGGTGGGAGGAGTCCCGCGTTTTCGGAGATGTAAATCTACACAGGAATGAAGTTGTTTGGTTTGGTCGCTTTATAGATGATCTTCTATTTATCTGGCAGGGTCCTATTGAAGAGGCACATACCTTTGTAACATATCTGAATCATAATGATTTAAATTTAGTCTTTACCTCAGATGTTTCAATAGATACCATTTCTTTTTTAGATCTCAGCTTGAAAGGTAATTCACACACAGGAGTGATATCATTTGATATCTTTCGGAAACCCACTGCAGGAAATAGTCTGTTGAGGGCTGACAGTTGCCACCCTGGACACACTGTAAGAGGTATTCCTGTGGGTCAATTCCTCCGCTTACGGCGCATCTGTTCCACGGATGCGCTTTTTGAAGAACGAGCGGGGGAGCTGTATCACAGGTTTATCCTAAGAGGTTATCCAGCTTGGGTACTGGACAAAGCTTTGATGCGTGCGAGACAACAGAATAGGACTGATCTTTTGAATTATAAATCTCAGTCTAAGAATCTGGTTGGAGATGTTGTTGGAAAAGAAGTGGTATCATCTTTTGAAAAAGTTATTTTTTCCACTGCATACAGTGTGGAATTTAATGAGATTACTAAAATAATTAGATGACATTTACCCACTCTGTATGCGGATTTTGGATTACACAAGACTTTAGAACAAGGGTTCAAATTTGTACCACGTAAAGCTCCAACAATATCTTCTCGAATATCACCTAGCTTGTTTTCATCAAAGCCCAAAAAATCTACTTGGCTTGATGTTGTGGGTACTTACAAATGTGGTAGCTTAAGGTGTGGTTGCTGTAGATTAATTAATGTTACTAAGACCTTTTCTTCATCTGTCACGAGTAAAATTTATGAAATGAGAGGATACACCAATTGCATGACTAGAGGAGTAGTATATCTAATAACTTGCTCCACCTGTCACATACAATATGTGGGTAAAACAATGCAATCAATGAGAGAAAGAATGAATGAGCATCAAAGTGATATCAGAAGTAAAGAGTTTCGTTATGGAATATCCTCTCATTTTAAAATAGGTTCGTTGCAGTAACTCCGGTTTCACTGTGCAGGGTATTGAACGTGTTAGTCTGGGTTCACGTGGAGGTTGCCTTGATGATAAACTGTCCAGAAGGGAAGTCTTCTGGATTTTTGAATTAGGAACTAGGCATCCACATGGTCTTAATAAAGAATATGATGTTACTTGTTATACCTAGTACAAACATGTTCACAGTGGGTATATTTATATATTTATATATTTATTATATTTTGTATATTTTGGTTATAGAGGCATAAACGGGTTAAATATTTCTTATGGATTTTGCTTGTTGAATATTTTAAACACAGCTCGCAGGGTTAACATCTCCCCGACCTACATTGTTTTTATTGAATTTTATTTATATTCATTTATACAAAGCAGTGTGTTGTTAGGCTGGGGACTTTTTTGAGTTCTAGCACATACTTATTTATTTCAAACCAAGCGTTAATATATTGTCATGTGCACCGGACTGCCTGCGATGCAGTATGTTGGAAATTTTCTTTAAGTGAAGATTATTGTTGTCCGGAGTGGCCTCTTATAGTCGCCATTTGAGTGTGATGTTAGGAGGTTTCACCTCGGCATGGAAGAGGTTAAAACTTTTATTTGAATCCTCTTTTGACATGACTTTCATGTCTGTTGATTACCTGCATTTGGATCGCAGCGGGATTGGTGTTGGGTTAATGGATTGAATGGTTTGATTGGCTGGAACGGATTTAAAACTCCTAACGAACAACATTGTAGTTTATGGTCATGATTAAGCGCATGTAGCGCGAAACGCGTTGATCTGTCAAGGGTTGTGTATGGCACCTATTGCTGGGTATATTTGAATATCTCCAAAAGTCTCTCCTCCTTTTCTTCGGGATATCGAGTTGTGAAGGTATTTGGAATTATACATTGTATCGCAATAAAGGAAACAACGTTTTTACTTTTACATTGCAAGTGTATTTATGTGAGCGGCTTTGTTTGTATGTTCTTAGGCAGGGAAAGTCAGTGTAGGGAGAATAAAATTGTTGAAACTCTTTCAAGACCCAAAAGTCCTTTTTAGGACTGTTGTGTGTGGGGGCAGCATTTATATTTTGTTTGGGGGGGCACAATTTCCTTTTTTTTGTGGGGGGGATATATGTAAGGTGACATATAATACTAGATGCACAGGAAGTCAGTGTAGGGAGAATAAAATTGTTGAAACTCTTTCAAGACCCAAAAGTCCTTTTTAGGACTGTTGTGTGTGGGGGCAGCATTTAATTTTTTTGGGGGTGGCAGAATTTCATTTTTTGTGGGGGGGGACATGTTCTAAGGTGACATTGTACTAGGTGCACAGGGACAAATATTTCACAGTGCAGTGACAAGCTGACATATTCTGTTAGGTGCACAGGGCCAATGATTTTACAACGCAGCGACAAAAAGGGCCATTTTAAACGTGTGCCTAACCATAGATTATTGTCACATTCTGTTTAGTGTGCAAATTCACAAATTAACGTCACATATTCCGTTCACTGTGCCTAGCCGCAGATTAGCGTCACATTCTGTTTCGTGTGCCTAGCCGCAGATTAGCGTCACATTCTGTTTCGTGTGCCTAGCCGCAGATTAGCGTCACATATTGTTTAGTGTGCCTAGCCGCAGATTAGCGTCACATTCTGTTTAGTGTGCAAATTCACAAATTAACGTCACATATTCCGTTCACTGTGCCTAGCCCGCAGATTAGCGTCACATATTGTTTAGTGTGCCTAGCCGCAGATTAGCGTCACATTCTGTTTCGTGTGCCTAGCCGCAGATTACCGGCATATATTCCGTTTAATATGAAGAAGGCGGGTAAAAAGGGACGGGGAAGTGGACGTGATCCTGATAGTTCAAGTAAATATACAGCAAATACTGTTTGGTAACAATTTTTCGCCTAAAATCGTTTTTATCTTCCTTTTTGTGTGTTTTACGGTCAGTCTGTAAAAATGGCGTACTACGGGCGAAACATCGTTCCCAGCAGCGACGTTGGAGTCCAAGATGCATCCAGACATCCTCCCTATGCTGTCCCTGAACCATTTCTGTGGTGTTTCCATCATTTTCTGACCTTTTCCTATGAACCAGGCACCCTCCCCTCATCAGAGCAGGGGGTGCCTGGTGTAATGCTCGAGTCCTCCCATTGACTTCAATGGGGCTCGGGTGCTCGGCCGAGCACTCGAGCCTCCGGGGGCGCTCGGCCAGAGCACCCGAACACCCGAGCATCGGGGTGCTCGATCATCACTAGTATCTGCCTGTACTTCTCAGCATTGAGAAGACCATTAATTCTGACCAAATCTCAAACTCCATTTGCAGAAATGCAGCCATAAACATGTAGGGAACCTCCACCATACTTCACTGTTGCCTGTAGACACTCATTCTGTACCAGCTATTCAGCCCTTCAGAGAACAAACTGCCTTCTGCTATAGCCAAATATTCAAATTTTGACTCAATATTCCAGAGAACCTGTTGCTATTTTTCTGCACCCCAGTTCCTGTGTTTTCATGCATAGATTAGGTTGCTTGGCCTTGTTTCTACGTTGGAGGTATGGCTTTTTGCTGTAAGTCTTCCATGAAGACCACTTCTAGCTGGACTTTTCCTGATAGTAGATAGGAGTACCAGGATCCCACTGTTTTCTGCCAATTCTGAGCTGATGGCACTGCTAGACATCTTCCAGTTGTGAAGAGAAGTAAGCATATGTCTTTCATCTGTTGCACTAAGTTTCCTTGGGCGACCACTGCGTCTACAGTCCTCAGCGTTGCCTGTTTCTTTGAACTTCTTCAAAAGAGCTTGGACAGCACATATGGAAACCCCCTGTCTGCCTTGAAATTTCTGCCTGGGAGAGACCTTGCCAGTGCAGTATAACTACCTTGTGTCTTGTTGCTGGTGTATGACTTTTGACATTAAGCTGTCTTCAGCAACCCTCACCTTGTTAGCAGAGTTTGGCTGTTCCTCACCCAGTTTTATTCCTCCTGCACAGCTGTTTCTGTTTCAGTTAATGATTGTGTTTCAACCCACATATAAAATTGATGACCATTAGCATCTGTTTGGTATAATTGTTTAATCATACACCTGACTATTTGTCTTTGCAAGTGTACCTTGAAGAATTGATGCTGTTTTGAAGGCAAAGAGTAGTCGCACAAATATTGATTTGATTTAGAATTTTCTTCTGTTCACCTCACTTTGCATTTTGTTAACTGATAAAGATAAACTATTGACATGTTTTATTTATTAACATATTTTTGAAAGCATTCTTACTATACAGCATTGTTCACACGTTCCTGAGACTTTTTCACAATACTAAATTATTAAATAATAATTATTATTAAATAATAATAAACTATGTATCAAGAAGTTTGAAAATTAATCTTTCTGGGGGGGACAAACCCAGAAAGAACAGACCAAAACAAGACAGATCACAACCCTAACCCAAAGGGCACACGTCCAGTTATTTTATGTTTAATACTTCAACACACCTGAACAAAGGTGAGGACTCAACTTGCACTGTACAACGAAATGCTAACACAGTAAGAGGGGGATGCTGCCACTCCGGTCTCTTCCCTCAAATGTGGAAGGACCACTTCCTGTTCCTCTAGGTTATTTCCTGTTCTCCTCCCCTAACCTAACCACATGTCTTACAACCCTTCCCTTTGACGAGTCAGTCCTGCGTCATCCCTCCAGAGAGATCTAATAAAATAAAAGTTATGTTCAGATTTTTCAGGATTCTATAATTTAACTCCTTGATACAGTTGTAACTTCTCTTGCATCCAAAGGGTTAACCGCTTGAGTGCCAGAGGGGTACGCAACGACGCATTGTTCAGCAATGCGTTGCGTACCCCTCTAGCACTGAAAGGGTTAATAGTCACCATACTCATACATTCAAGGAAAACCGATGTCGAAAAATGTGTGAGATCCAATCAATGATATTTTACATGCCGAAATTTTCACTGAGCGACTGAGAGATAAATATGAAGGGTAAAGCTCCGACTTCTCTCAGCAAATCTGTTATTTTTTTTTCTGTTTATAAATCAGAAAACCAAAACCACTAAGAGAAGCAATACACAATCTACAAATGCTTTCAGAAGGGTAGCTTTTTCATATAACATTTGATATCATTTTCACAGCGTGATCCACGGTTCCATACTGAGATGGCTTTTAACATCAACTTTTAGCTGATTCATTTTTCTAGTGGGTATTTAAGTTTTTATGAGAAAATATGAGTGGAACAAGTACAGAAATAAATGGGTCGCAGAGTTAAGTAAGATACAGAATGACTGCAAATTACAGGTGTAGGAATAACTGGAGGCAGACAGAAAGAGAAAAAGCAACAATTGCATATTTATTTCAAATCATTTCTTTCCCATCAGCATTCACTCGTCATCTACCACCCAAGGGGTCAAAAGCAGGGGCTGGGGTAGGTTGTGTTTCAGGGGGAGCTGAAGTCTCATTTTTAAAACTCCGGATCTTGTTGCCAGCTTGGGGCATATACTTGTGCCAATTTCCCTTAAAGAGACACAGTCAACTGAAAACAACTCAGTGTTGTATTAGACTTTCTGTATTTAGACAATTAGTTTTTCGTTTTTAGCTTTACACATTAATCTAATTATGGCCATGAAGGCACTTCCTGTCTTATCCCTACATCACCCCCCAATCACTGACACTGCTCCGCAATGAATTGCCCACCTCCCCTAGCATTGACTTCCTATCATATCCCTACATTACTTCCCCCAGTCACTGACACTGCTCAGTAATGCATTACCCACCTCCCCTAGCACTGACTTCCTGTCTTATCCCTACATTACCTCCCCACTCACTGACACTGCTCAGCAATGCATTACCCACCTCCCCCTAGCACTAACTTCCTGTCTTATCCCTACATTACCTCCCCACTCACTGACACTGCTCAGTAATGCATTACCCACCTCCCCTAGCACTGACTTCCTGTCTTATCCCTACATTACCTCCCCCACTCACTGACACTGCTCAGCAATGCATTACCCATCTCCCCTAGTACTGACTTCCTGACTTATCCCTACATTACCTCCCCAATCACTGACACTGCTCAGCAATGTATTACCCACCTCCCCTAGCACTGACTTCCTGTCTTATCCCTACATTACTGCCCCACTCACTGACACTGCTCAGCATTGCATTACCCACCTCCCTTAGAAACTGACTTCCTGTCTTATCTCTACATTACCTCCCTACTCACTGACACTGCTCAGTAAAGCATTACCCATCTCCCCCTAGCACTGACTTCCTGTCTTATCCCTACATTACCTCCCCACTCACTGACACTGCTCAGCAATGCATTACCCACCTCCCCTTAGTACTGACTTCCTGTCTTATCCCTACATTACCTCCCCCACTCACTGACACTGCTCAGCAATGCATTACCCACCTCCCCTAGCACTGACTTCCTGCCTTATCCCTACTTTACATCCCCCTACTCACTGACACTGCTCAGCAATGCCTTACACACCTCCTCTAGCACTGACTTCCTGTCTTATCCCTACATCACCTCCTCACTCTCTGACACTGCTCAGTAATACATCACCCACCTCCCCTAGCACTGACTTCCTGTCTTATCCCTACATTACCTCCCCACTCACTGACACTGCCCTGAAATGCATTGGCTCCTCTCCTAGCACTGACTTCCTGTCTTATCCCTATGTTTCCTCCCCACTCACTGACACTGATCAGCAATGCATTACCCACCTCCCCTAGTACTGACTTTCCGGTCGTATCCCTACATTACCTACGCCACTCGCTGACACTGCTCAGTAATGGCATTACCCACCTCTTCCTACCACTGACTTCCTGTCTTATCCCTACATTCCCTCCCCACTCACTGACACAGCTTGTAATGCATTGTCTACCTATCCGAGCACTGACTTCAAGTATTATCCTTATATTACATCCCCACTCACTGGCACTTTTCAGCAATGCATTGCCCACCTCCACTAGCACTGACTTCTGTCCTATTCATGCATTTTTTCACTCACTCACTGACACTGCTCAGCAATGCATTAACCATCTCCCCTTGCACTGACTTTGTCTTATCCCTACATTACCTCCCCACTCCCTGACACTGCTCAACAATGCATTACCCATCTCCCCTAGCACTGACTTCCTGTCTTATCCCTACATTGCCTTCCCACTCACTGACAATGCTCAGTAATGCATTACCCACCTCCCCCTAGCACTGACTTCCTGTCTTATCCCTACATTACCTCCCCACTCACTGACACTTCTCAGTAATGCATTACCCACCTCCCCTAGCACTGACTTCCTGTCTTATCCCTACATTACCTCCCCACTCACTGACACTGCTCAGCAATACATTACCCAGCACTTACTTCTTATCTTATTCCTACATTACCTCCCCACTGAGTAATATATTTCCCTCCTCTTCTACCACTGACTTCCTGTCTTATTTCTCCAATGGGAGAAGACATAGTAAAAAAAATTTGGGGAATGTGATGTGCTGCCACAAACATTTTGGGTAAGTCGTCTGTGGGGAAGAGGTGTTAGAAAATTGATCCCCTCGACTGGCATAGAGCTGGAACATGACCAGAAAGTATGTGATTGAGAACCACAAACCTCGCTGGTTGTGCATGCCGCCCCTATGGACTCCTAGTGACCCAGAGCTTGAAACCCATTCATTGAGGTCTAAGGGAGCTTGTTCATGTACCCCAAAAGATGAGATGCCTTCTCCAGTGATATCACTTCTCCAATTTCATTGTTATTCTATGGAGCCTATACGATACGATCCTCCCACTTGAAAAATCGTAGTCTATAAGTTCATAAAATAACCTAGAAATTGAGGGAAGTGATATCACTGGAGACGTTATCTCCCGTTTGTCACCTCTTTATCACCCCCTTAGCGCATATCCCTCATGGAATCTCTTTTAAAGGGATAGTAATGTTTCATAATAAAAGCAGCTCTAATTAATCATCATAGTATTTGGACTTTGGAGAGGTGTTATTTCAATTCTGTCAGAGTTGTAGTTCAAGACTAATTAAATGACAAAGTATCCCCCTCCCCGCCCCTTTTACTGATGTACAACTGCTCAGCCAGATCAGAAGGGAGGTGTCCAGGTAGACTGCAGAGAGGGACAATCTTCAATTAAGATAAGAAAAAACTTGTCAAGGGGGGCAGGGCTTTCATTGTTCTCATAGGAAGAAGATTGTCTCCTGCTGTTATTTGTCTGGTCTATGGACTGCATTCCACATCTGAGAAGAGATGGCTTACACTAGGTAAAAGGGGCGGGAGGGGAAACTTTGCTTGTGAATATCTCTCAAACCATAAAGGTCTGAGAGATAAGACTTATATCATTCTTCATGTTTTTTTAATGCCTACAAAATAAAATAAAGTTAAAATGAAGTACTACTATCCCTTTAAGGCCATCTCTTTCTCGTCTCCTGCTGACCCGATGGGAGTCTGTAAGTCTGCTTTCCACATCCCAGAAGAACAGCACCTGGTCACATGACATTCTCTCCTTAAACCTGCATACTCCAAGTTAATACATTAAAACATCTACCTTTTAACCCCTCTTGTCCTTAAGTGGTTAAGGACTAGAGGGGTGTGCACTAGACTTGTGAACGGTGAAAAAAATGTGTTTAGTTTAAATTATTCATTAAAATATATTTTGACATTCTGTGAAAACTAATTTTGTTTACCATTATGTTCAGTTAGTCAGAATTTCATTTAAAATGATTGTTACCCGATGAAATTTGTTCAGCACTATTTCAAACAGGGAAGGCTTTTGCTGCATTCTTAGGACGGACAGTGGAACAAGATTCATCCAAATAAATTAAATTATATTAAACTTGGCCCACTCTTGCTGAATTTTTAGAAGAGAAATTAAAGTACTATTAGCCGATAGGAGTGAGAAGCAGTGGAATGGTGTTATTAACTCAACTCTGAAAATTAAAGACATTTTTAATGTCAGAATTTTTAAAGGCAATTTCATCAAACTGATCTTACTGCCATTTTTAATTCTTTATGAAACATTTTAAAAATGTGACGGATTTACTTCTGGAAATACTTTCCTTATTTTACCACCAACTCAAAATCCGATAATTTTTTCATTATGACGACTTTTTGAACACATCAGGCCCTGACACCTCCCCCAGGACATTCCCCACACAATGTCAGTCATTCTAAGGAGGGGGACTTCTTTTTTAGAGGCACCAAAATACAGTGCATTAATGTTTGTAGTTGTACCTTTTTGTTGTGATTTATGATTTTTACACTGAGTAACGACAGTACTAGATGAAGGTTTAAAGGGATAGTAATACTTAAAATGTAAAAAAAAAAAAATGTTGTAGGGATTATCCCCCTGAGAAAAACAAGGGTACTCCCACTGCTGAAAGGTGTTTCATTCAAAAGTTATTACAGCTCAAAGTTGAATTTTTTTAGGTGCAATATCACAGTGGCCTGAAATTGTACAGTGGCGCTGTTGCTACACCATCTTATGGAGATTTATGGTCCTAGGACCAGAGTTGTCCATAGGATGGTGTAGCAACAGCACACTGTACAATATCAGGCCACTGTGATATTGCATCTAAAAAATTCAACTTTGAAAATTAAAAACTTTTGAGTGAAACACGTTTCAGCAGTGGGAGTACTCTTGTTTTAGTCAGGGGGATAAATCCTACAACATATTTTTTTTACATTTTAAGTATTACTATCCCTTTAAAGTGGAACTTTCAGATAATAGCCAGTCACTATGTATTCATTAAATGCATGGCGACTAGCTTGAAAATAGATGTCTTACCGTAAAAAAATACTTGTGTCTTAAGGAATCCGTCCCGTTTCAGAACTGACAGGCAGGTTAGTGCGGTCTGTGCGTGTGCGCCATCAGTCCCTTCCGGTGACAATATGGTGCAAAGCAGTCTACTCTATGGAGACCGGGACTGACGGCGCATGTGCACAGACAAGATGTCTGCACTCTAGCCTCAGTTCCGGTCTCCAAACGGGACGGATTCCATTAGACGCAAGTATTTTTTTATGGTAAGATGTCTATTTTCAAGCTAGTCACCATGCGTTTAATGAATGAATAGCGACTGGCTATTACCTGAAAGTTCTGCTTTAACCCTTTGAGTGCCAGAGTGGTACGGAACGCATTGGTTTGCAATGGTTCCGTACCACTCTGGCACTCAAAGGGTTAATAAAAATGCAGGGAGATGCAATGATCACTCTGGCTGTGACACTGCTTCTCTCTGGCTGCTAGATTGCAAGTAATATAGGTTTTAATGGGTCATCTCCTTAGAAATAAGGATTGGTCAGAGTATAAAATGCATCACAGATAAATGAGTAATTCATAGGTTGTTGCAACAACCAGTCACAGCCATAACCAATGAGGCTGTCACTCCACTTCATGTCAGGATTGTATTGGCTATTCTTTCTATCAATCATTTCTCTACCCTCCTAGTCCTACACACAGTCCCTGCCCAGTTTCCCCGCTGAAAGTGTATGAGCGAATGAACAAACAAACTGATTTGCGTTGGAATGTGTTCGTTATTGTGTGACTCCGTCTGTCGTTTTAATCTGAATGTCATGAAACTAACAAAATGCACAAGTTTAGTGTCCATCACTTAACTTTATAATGTGTTATACTTCTCTCAAGTCATTAACCCCTCAAAACAACAAGTTGCCCAGCGCTTATACCATTCAAAGGTTAAAGGGTTAACCCCTTTGCGTCCTGTGACGTACCAAGACCGTCACGCTGGTCCGGCACTTAAGGACCAGTGACGGTCCTGGTACGTCACGTACTTTTACTCGCAGCGCTCCTGCAGGAGCGCGGTGAGTAATACCGTGGACTGAAATTGAGCGCTCCAAGACTGGAGCGATCTCTTTCAGTCCTCCTTTCGATGTGCTGCCCCACGTGATCAGTCACGTGGGACGGCACGTCGAACGCGTCTATCTGGTCCTTAAAGGACCAGACACCGCGGGATCGTCGGACCCTAAGGGGTTAATATATTGATTATTGCTGGGATCTTTAAGGAGATGGAAGTTCCTTCCCCAAATGGATGGTGGGTGCCTGTTGCTCATTTGATTCAGTGACCCCTATTTCTAGCAGGAAAACAGCCGACTGCAAACCAAAAATATGCATTTTATTATGTAGGAAAACGGTAAATATAATTAACTGTTCCTCATTTTCCCTCACTTCCCTTTTCCCCATTGTCAGCGAAAAGAGGCTGGGCAACATTTTACATATATGTACATTATACTGGTTTTGCTCTTTAGTATAAACTTAATCTGTTTTATTAGATCTCCACTCCTGACTATGAAGTAAATTGATAATGGAGATTCCTTCTTCAGTCTGGCACAGGAATCAATTTTTTGCCTCTACACCCGCTTAACATCAATTTACTAAGATACATGTGCCAAAATATCTCCACTGCCTACAGTCAATTTACTAACCTACATGTTCCAACATTTCTCCAACACCTACATTCAATTTACTAACCTACATGTTCCAGCATTTCCCCCCCCCCACAGTCAATTTACTAACCTACATGTGCCAAAATATCTCCACTGCCTACTGTTAATTTGCTAACCTACGTGTTCCAACATTTCTCCACTGCCTACATTCAATTTACTAACCTACATGTTCCAGCATTTCTCCCCCCCACAGTCAATTCACTAACCTACATGTTCCAACATGTCTCCACTGCCTACTGTTAATTTACTAACCTACATGTTCCAACATTTCTCTACTGCCTACTGTTAATTTACTAACCTACATGATCCAACTTTTCTCCACCTCCTACAGTCAATTTACTAAGCTACAATTGCCAACATTTCTCTACTTCTATCATCAATTTACTAAGCTACATGTTCCAACATTTCTCCACTGCCTACAATCAATTTACTAGCCTGCATGTGCCAAAATATCTCCACTGCCTACTGTTAATTTACTAACCTACGTGTTCCAACATTTCTCCACTGCCTACATTCACTTTACTAACCTACATGTTCCAGCATTTCTCCCCCCCCCCACAGTCAATTCACTAACCTACATGTTCCAGCATTTCTCCCCCCCCCCACAGTCAATTTACTAACCTACATGTTCCAGCATTTCTCCCCCCCCCCACAGTCAATTTACTAACCTACATGTTCCAATGTTTCTACATGCCTGCAGTCAGTTAACATGTTCCAGTATTTCTCCACCCCTACAGTCAATTTACTAACCTACATGTTCCAACATGTCTCCACTGCCTACTGTTAATTTACTAACCTACATGTTCCAACTTTTCTCCACCTCCTACAGTCAATTTACTAAGCTACAATTGCCAACATTTCTCTACTTCTATCATCAATTTACTAAGCTACATGTCCCAACATTTCTCTGCTCTCTGTCATCAATTTACTAACCTACATGTTACAACATTTCTCCACTCCCTACAGTCATTTTACTAACCTACATGTGCCAATATTTCTCGACTGCTTACAGTCAATTTACTAACCTGCATGTGCCAACATTTCTCTACTGTCTATCATCAATTTACTAATTGTCACAGTAATCAGGCAAAGAAAGACAGACACAAAGATAAAATATATCCACCTTTATTTATTATAACAGTAATAATGGTAGAGCCCACACAGAACCCCAGACATATGTAAATAGGACCCAAGGTCCCTCCGGAGCTGCACGCTGTGCACTGCACTACTCAAGATCTCTAGACTAGGGAGGCGGCTCAGGTGGGACAACAGAAGAATGGTAGAATATGTGTAAGTCACCACTTGGTCTGCGAACAGAGGCCAAAGAGAGCGAGAGCAGACCAGAGCCAGAAGACACCGAGACTACAGATCAGGCAAGCAGGCAGTGTAGGGAGCGCGTAGGCAGCCAGAGTCACAGGTCAGACAAGCCGGGGACTACACGGAGCAAGAGTAACAAGGCCACTGGTCAGGCAACCGGAGACTATGCTGAAAAAGTAGGAGCCAGGGCCCCTGGTCAGGAAAACCGAGGACTACACGGAGCGAAAGTAACCAGGCCCACAGGAAAGACAACCAGAGCCTACACTGAGTGGGTAATAGCCAGGGCCACTGGTCAGACAAGCCGGGGTCATACACAGAGTGAGTAGTCAGCCAGAGCCACAGGTCATAACAGATGTGGGTAGTCAGACAAGCCAGGGTCATAAACAGAGCGAGTAGTCAGCCAGAACCACAGGTCAGAACCGATGTGGGTAGTAAGACAAACTGGGTCATACACAGAGCGAGTAGTCAGACAGAGGCACAGGTCA
This sequence comes from Rhinophrynus dorsalis, assembly GCA_037306005.1. Classification (NCBI taxonomy): domain Eukaryota; kingdom Metazoa; phylum Chordata; class Amphibia; order Anura; family Rhinophrynidae; genus Rhinophrynus; species Rhinophrynus dorsalis. The sequence goes on along the minus strand of CM074722.1, from coordinate 506,058,061 downwards.
TAACCGATGTGAGTAGTCAGACAAGCCGGGTCATATACAGAACGAGTAGTCAGCCAGAACCACAGGTCAGAACGGATGTGGGTAGTCAGACAAGCCGGGATCATACACAGAGCGAGTAGTCAGACAGAGCCACAGGTCAGAATGGTGTGGGTAGTCAGACAAGCCGGGGACATACACAGAGCGAGTAGTCAGCCAGATCCACAGGTCAGAATGGATGTGGGTAGTCAGACAAGCCGGGGTCATACACAGAGCGAGTAGTCAGCCAGATCCACAGGTCAGAATGGTGTGGGTAGTCAGACAAGCTGGGGTCATACACAGAGCGAGTAGTCAGCCAGATCCACAGGTCAGAATGGTGTGGGTAGTCAGACAAGCTGGGGTCATACACAGAGCGAGTAGTCAGCCAGAGCCACAGGTCAGAATGGTGTGGGTAGTCAGACAAGCTGGGGTCATACACAGAGCGAGTAGTCAGCCAGATCCACAGGTCAGAATGGATGTGGGTAGTCAGGCAAGCCGGGTCATACACAGAGTGAGTAGTCAGCCAGATCCACAGGTCAGAATGGATGTGGGTAGTCAGACAAGCCGGGATCATACACAGAGTGAGTAGTCAGCCAGATCCACAGGTCAGAATGGATGTGGGTAGTCAGACAAGCCGGGTCATACACAGAGCGAGTAGTCAGCCAGAGCCACAGGTCAGAACCAACGTGGGTAGCCAGACAAGCCAGGGTCATACACAGAGTGAGATTCTCAGGCAAACACGGGTCACAACGGAGAGCAAGAGTAACGAGCAGGAACATCACGTAAGCATAATGACTCCCAGGCCCAAGGAGGTTTATAAAGGAGCAGAATAGGCCCATAAACAGGCGTCCGTGCAAGTGCCTGTTACCTGATGTCAGCAATGAGGAAATGGCCGGAAGCCATGCCGGCCGGCGGCCATACAGAGGTAGGAAGCACGGTAAAACTTAGCCTCTAAGGGAGACTGTGATACTAAGCTACATGTGCCAAAATGTCTCCATTGCTTATTATCAATGTACCAAGCCACATACCCCATAACTTCTTCACTGCTAATCATCACTTTACTAAGCTACATACCCCAAAATGTCTTCACTGATAATCATCAATTTCTAAGCAACGTAAGCTATAGCCTGGGCTATATGGTTTGCTGGCATTAAAGTCCTAATGCTGGCGGAGATTTCCGTTGCCACATAGTACAGTGATGATATTCTCTAGTACATACCCAGGAGCGCAGCCGCTGGCTCCAGAGGTGAATGGGAGTTACGCTAGTGATTGAATATTCTCCCAGTGTTTCCTCAAGTAACAGTAATGCTGATGTACTAAGAATCAACTGTTCAATCCTGGAACAAACCAGCTGTACCATAGGGGACATATAAACATTATCACTGATTTAAATGGAACTTGTGGCGGGATGCAGGAAACATGCGCAGTCCCTGTTTCCAGTGTGAAAACTACTAGCAATTAAGTTTGTGCATGATTTTGTTGAATTTCAAATGAAAAATCAAAATTAGCGAACAGCTGCGCATATATTTTTGTGGGAGTGGTCAGGATTAAGGAATCTGAATGGAATAGTGAATGCGCCTAATCAGTGGCGTAACTACAGGGGTCGCACCTGCGACTGGGCATGTCACTCCAGGGGCCCGGCCTGCCCCTTCGACCCCCTCCCCTGACACTCGCAATTAAGTAATGCAGAACGTTGGGGCTCTGCATTACGAGCAGGCATGTGTACACATAGACACCAAGGGGGGCTTGAGCACCTGCCCTTTTTGTCCAAAGTGCCCTTGTGCCCTTTTAACAAAAAAACAAAACATTTTACTTGCCACCGGGTCTTCTCCTCTTGCGTGTCGGATCCTCTCCGCTTATCCCTTGCGCGCCGCGGAGATGCTGCCACTGGATGTGACAGGGCTGTGACAGGGCTGGTGAAGTGCCCTTTTTTCATTTGAGCCCCTGCCCCCCAAAATGTCTGTGCATGTCCCTGATTACGAGAGTGCTGATCTGCCAGAGGGAGATCAGTATTCCCTCCCGGCAGACCGGCACTCTGGTAATGCAGAAAGCTGGGAGATGACATCATCTCATTAATCCATTACTGAAGAGGACCGCACGGGAGAAGAGGTCTGTGCAGAAAGAGGCACAGACCTGTCCTCTGCCACTGGACCACCAGGGAGGTAGGAGATTTAGGGGCAATGTGGAAGGGGTAATGGGGAGATTGAGGGGCATTGTGGAAGGGGCAATGTGAAAGTGGCAATGTGGGGAAGGGGAAATGGGGAGATTGAGGGGCATTGTGGAAGGGGCAATGTGGAGATTGAGGGGCAATGTGGAGGTGGCCAATGTGGTCGGGAGGCCCATGGCAATTCTTGCACCAGGGCCCCGTGGCTTCCAGTTACGCCTCTGCACCTAAAGCAGGGACTTCTACTGCACACAGTTATATATGTCTGTGTAGTGTTATTGTAATTTTTATGTACAATCCCAGAATCTTTCAGTATACAGCTTCCTGGATTAGAACGTGTGCAATATCTATCTTTTTTTATACTAAGAATTTTTAACTTTATAATGAAAGCAGTAAAATACAAACATTATCTATCTGCGCAGGAAAAATAGTTTAGGACATTCGCGTGTTTCTTGCTTCTGCCGTTGGGAACCCCAACATGTTAGAAATGTCGCCAACACGCTGTGCAGAGATGCAGTGATGAACTCTCCTGCATTGTGTGGGCCGTGTGTTCCAAAGAATGGAAGATTTCTGGGGCAAATCATTTATACTGCAGGGGAGAGCTAAAAATCCCAAAAATCCTCATTGATTTGAATGGGGATTTTAACCCTTTGAATGCTAGCAAAGACTGAGTCCTCACTAGCATTCAAAGGGTTAATGTCCCCATTTAAGTCGATGGGAATTTTAAGTTTTCTTCTATATTGCAGCTGTTTTTTCTCAGAACGAATCCACTTTTCTTTTGAACATACGGCCCTCTGTATTAAACACCTCCATTTAACCCTTTAAGTGCAAATGTGGTGTCCAACACATTGCAAAGCAAAGCACTGGACACCCCTTTGGTCGACAAATGGTTAAATCAATGGTGATTTGGAACATATGTATATATATATATATATATGTATATGTTCCTTACGGCACAGTTGTTTTGCTGTAGAAATGGAGGGGTTCTTTTTAGTACATCAGCCTCGCGGACTGGTAACTTGTGACCAAGATCTCATTTCAAAATGTATTTTATAAGTGCAGCAAATGGAGAATAAGATGTGAAATTCATTACAATTTTCACTCATAAATCCTCACTCAGACGGGTAATAAATTCCAGTTCATTTAGACTGTGATACCAAAAGAGAGTGCGTGTGTATGGGGGACATGAGATTCATTGTACTGGAGGAATTACGTTTTATCATGGCCTGGTAAAATACAAACACATTCAAACACAGCAAAACTTTATTTTTTAAATAACACACATGGTCAGGGTTTAGTGTTACTTTAAAGCTCATAGTTTGGACTGAATTATCAGCAAGCACCCACCCTGTGTAAGAATATCTCTTTAGGAGATATTAGGGGTCCATACCTTCTAAGTGTCCCTCTTTAGGAGATATTAGGGTTCATACCTCCCAAGTGTCCCTCTTTAGGATATATTAGGGGTCCATACCTCCCAAGTGTCCCTCTTTAGGAGATATTAGGGATCCATACCTCCCAAGTGTCCCTCTTTAGGAGATATTAGGGGTCTATACCTTCTAAGTGTCCCTCTTTAGGAGATATTAGGGTTCATACCTCCCAAGTGTCCCTCTTTAGGATATATTAGGGGTCCATACCTCCCAAGTGTTCCTCTTTAGGAGATATTAGGGTTCATACCTCCCAAGTGTCCCTCTTTAGGATATATTAGGGGTCCATACCTCCCAAGTGTCCCTCTTTAGGAGATATTAGGGGTCCGTACCCCCCAAGTGTCCCTCTTTAGGAGATATTAGGGGTCCATACATCTCTCTTTAGGAGGGACAGTCCCTCTTTGAGACCCAACTCCCTGTGCCTCTCTTTACCACTCTGGAGTCCCTGTGTTTAGGACATCAGACTGTGTGGTGTGTATATATCACCCTGTTGTCTCTGTGATTAGGAGATCAGACTGTGTGGTGTGTATATAAGTGTATCACCATGGTGTCCCTGTGTTTAGGAGATCAGACTGTGTGGTGTGTATATAAGTGTATCACCATGGTGTCCCTGTGTTTAGGAGATCAGATTGTGTGCTGTGTATAGAAGTGTATCACCCCGGTGTCCCTGTGTTTAGGAGATCAGACTGTGTGGTGTGTATATAAGTGTATCACCCTGGTATCCCTGTGTTTAGGAGATCAGACTGTGTGGTGTGTATATAAGTGTATCACCCTGGTATCCCTGTGTTTAGGAGATCAGACTGTGTGGTGTGTATATAAGTGTATCACCATGGTGTCCCTGTGTTTAGGAGATCAGATTGTGTGCTGTGTATAGAAGTGTATCACCCTGGTGTCCCTGTGTTTAGGAGATCAGACTGTGTGGTGTGTATATAGGTGTATCACCCTGGTATCCCTGTGTTTAGGAGATCAGACTGTGTGGTGTGTATATAAGTGTATCACCCTGGTGTCCCTGTGTTTAGGAAATCAGACTGTGCAATGTGTATAGCAGTGTATCACCCTTTTGTCCCAGTGTTTAGGAGATCAGACTGTGTGGTGTGTATATAAATGTATCACCCTGGTGTCCCTGTGTTTAGGAGATCAGACTGTGTGGTGTGTATATAAGTGTATCACCCTGGTGTCCCTGTGTTTAGGAGATCAGACTATGTGGTGTGTATAGAAGTGTATCACCCTGGTGTCCTGTGTTTAGGAGATCAGACTGTGTGGTGTGTATAGAAGTGTATCACCCTGGTGTCCCTGTGTTTAGGAGATCAGACTGTGTGGTGTGTATATAAGTGTATCACCCTGGTGTCCCTGTGTTTAGGAGATCAGACTGTGTGGTGTGTATATCAGTGTATCACCCTGGTATCCCTGTGTTTAGGAGATCAGACTGTGGTGTGTATATAAGTGTATCACCCTGGTGTCCCTGTGTTTAGGAGATCAGACTGTGTGGTGTGTGTATAAGTGTATAACCCTGGTGTCCCTGTGTTTAGGAGATCAGACTGTGTGGTGTGTATATAAGTGTATCACCCTGGTGTCCCTGTGTTTAGGAGATCAGACTGTGTGGTGTGTATATAAGTGTATCACCCTGGTGTCCCTGTGTTTAGGAGATCAGACTGTGTGGTGTTTATAGAAGTGTATCACATTGCTCCACAGCAATACAAATGACACAAAACTCTTTATTTAACCGTCAGTATCTGTGTTTATGAATTAGCCTGTGTAACTATATATCTGTACTGTATATTAGTTTTACCTGAATGATTCAGTAACATTTTTTAGGTATCCTTTTACAGGTCTCATACAAAAGAGTGTGAGACCACATCAAGCATTAACCATGCTGCCATGATAAAAATGGCGACCTGAGAATCTCGCACTGCATGAAAGAGCGAGATTCTCAGGTTGCACTATGAAATGTCGCAAAGCAGCCTCTACTAGGCCATCATTTTGTCTGCCAGTGCTTGTTTCAGGACAGTCACCGCCATAATGTTCTTAGGTAGTACGATACCCTGATCCAAATATTGATGATCGCTGCTCCGGGCTCTCTCTCCCTTTCTCTGCGTGCTCCGCTCTGTCATGTCAGTCTGCACACAGAGAGAGAGGGGGGGGGAGAGAGAGAGCCTGGAGCAGCGCTGTATGTGATGGTGTATTGCAGGGATAATGACAACTTTGTATATGCGCTCTAGATACAGTTGCCTGGATATCTAGTGAGTTTATGTAAGGTATAGGAAATGGTGCATTTCAGTTTTGGCGTTACTCTTCTGTCACGGATTCAAGAACGAGAACTTGACCAGTACTGAAGGTAACACAATCTTTATTAAGATACACAACATACAGAACAACGGTAACAGCAAGGACATCATACAATATAGATGACGTTGGAAGGATTGTGCTGCTGTAGTGGTACTGACTGAGTCCCAGAAGGCAAGTGGAGAGAAACCGCCTCAGGTCCGCACCTGAGGATCACTAGAGGTCTGCACCTGTACAGACAAAGTTCCTGAGTAGGGTTACTGTGCTACAGGTCCGCACCTGTAGAGACAATGTTCCCAAGTAGGCTAACTGCGCTACAGGTACACACCTGTATAGAGAACGTTAATGAGTAGGCAACTGCGCTACAGGTCCACACCTGTATAGACAACGTTCCCAAGTAGGCTAACTGCGCTACAGGTCCACACCTGTATAGAGAACGTTCATGAGTAGGCAACTGCGCTACAGGTCCGCACCTGTATAGACAACGTTCCCAAGTAGGCTAACTGCGCTACAGGTTCGCACCTGAATACCGCAGTATAAGAACAGAAACAAGGGGAAGTCTGCCAGAGCCACCAAGGGCACCCAATAAGTAATCCACTGGAGCGTTGGTATGCTGGGTGCGCAATGGACAACCCCAGGTAATGCCAAAGTGGGTAGTCAGACAAGCTGGAATGAGACAGAGCAAAATGTAAACCAGAGCAGCATGTCTGCACCAGACTGGTTATCGGACTAGCCAGGATCATACATAGAGCGGGTAGTTGGACAGAGCCACAGGTCAGCACCAAGACGGATAGTCAGCCAGGCCAAGGGTCATGCATGGAGGAGTTAGTCTAAAAGAGCCAAAGGTCCACACCAGAAGGAATGTCAGCCAAGCCAGGGTCATACACAGAGCGGGTAGTCAGACAAACCAAAGCTTGGCACCAGAACGGGTAGTCAGACAAACTCGGTCAAGCACAAAAACACAAGCCAACTGCACTGGACACCATGAAAGGGTGACTGAGCATAATGTACAGGCAGTATTTAAGGTTAGGGGCCAGAAAGAGGTGGAGTCACAAAATGTGCGCTGTAGCTTTAAATGGAGTGCACGTCCATGCCTTGGACGTGCACCCATAATCATTACAGACCTGCGCAGGATGCCAGCCCAGAGCGAGCCGCCAGTACGTGCGGTTCAGCCGTCAACAACAGTGAGGCTGAAGCCGCCGGGTCAGACTGCTGTTGGACCCACCGGAACAACTGTGGCTGGAGCCGCTGAAGGAAGCTGGTAAACTGACATCTTCATGAGGGTCTGGCAGATGCAGATGAGCTCTACAAACAAGGTAAATCCGGTACCATGTCTGCTCATCTGACACGTACAACCTGCATCGGCACAAAAGAGATTAAGGGGCAATTCTGGGACAAACTGCACCCACAGAGGAAAAACTACACTCTTAACACCTTGCCCCTGTTTTTTAACCTTTTAGGACTGGAGATCCCGGAGCAGCGCTCATTATCATTGGGATCAGGGTATCGCTAGATTGTAAGGTTTATAGCCCGACCTGAGAATCTTGTTCTTTCACGCAGTGCGAGATTCTCAGGTCGCCATTTTTATAATTGCGACATGGTTAATGTTTGATGTGATCCACACTCTTTTGTGTGCGACCTTTAAAAGTGAACCCATTTTTTAACTCCATTCTGATTAAATGGATGGTATTGACCCCCCCATTGAGTTAGAATCCCAGGGATGATTTTCGTTAATAAAAGAAAAAATGAATTCACTGTAATTCTAACTAAGTCCCCCCAGCGGTAATAACACTTGCCTTGATGTGGAGGTCCACTGGTGTTCTCGACACCCTGCTCCTCCAGCATCTTTAAAGGAGCAGTAAACTTTTTTTATGAAACTCTATAGGTTATAGAGCTTTTCCTGCTGAGTAAAACAAGGTCACTCCCACTGCTGTCAGTTGTTTTATTCAGAAGTTAGAACAGTTCAAATTATCAAGAAAATAATTGTTATTACTTCCTGATAGTACGAACTGACAGGAAGTGACTTTACTGTGTTTACTTACTGATAGTTCTAACTGACAGGAAGTGGATTTACTGTGTTTACTTCCTGATAGTTCTAACTGACAGGAAGTGACTCAGCAGTTTCTATCACATTCTATGGAGAACTGTCTGTCAGTGACTTTCCTCTCCATTAGAATATAACAGAATAACTAATTACAATTTGACCACTAGACGGCACTGCTAATGTAAAAAAAAAAACATAGGTTTAAATGGTTATAACTCTAAAAATATGCATCTTTCAGCAGTGGGAGTACCTTTGTTTTACTCAACAGGAAACACCCTACAATATATTTTCCTTTAATAAAAAAAAAATTGACTGCTCCTTTTAATAAAATAATTCAAATAATAAAAAACCTACAAGCCTGTTCCTAATCTCCCATTGTTTTGGACTGTGTGGTCACACAGGACATGAAACGTGTCCTGTAGTAACCTCACCTCTCAGCCAATCAGTATCTATCTACTTGTCAATGTCATTGATACCAGTAATGTTACCTCTCTAGCCTTCCAATCCCGAGCAGGACGCGTTTTTTTATTTTCTTTATCATGTCAGAGGAGGGGATCGTAGCGGCGGGTTAGTCGTTTATTTTTTTTTTATTATTTAACTTTTCTTTCTTTATAGATGTTGGAGGACCAAGATGTAGAGATCACAGCTAGACATCCGACATAAAGTGTATTACTTGGTGTGAATGTGTGTAAGCAAGTGATTATTCATGTGAATGAATAAACAAATGAATGTACATGTGTATTGTGTGACGTTTGTGTCTCTTATATTTTGTGTTCCGTGTCATTTAGTTCTTAACTAAATCATTATGTTATATTTTGCATTTGTAATAAAATTAATGCACAAGGCTAATGTGTGTGTGCGCGCATGTGTGTGTGTGTGTGTGTATGTGCATGTGTATGTGTGTGTGCATGTGTGTCTGTGCATGTATGTGCATGTGTATGTGTGTGTGCGCATGTGTGTGTGTGCGCATGTATGTGTGTGTATCTGTGTGTGTGCATATGTGTGTGTTCATGTGTGTGCATGTGTGTGTGTGTATGCGTGTGTGTTTGTGTGTGTGTATGTGCATGTGTATGTGTGTGTGTGTATGTGTATGTGTGTGTGTGTGTACGTGCATGTGTGTGTGCATGTGTGTGTGTATGTGCATGTGTATGTGCATGTGTGTGTGTGCATGTGAGTGTGTGTGCATGTGTGTGTGTGTGTATGTGCATGTGTATGTGTGTGTGTGTGTGTGTGTGTGTGTGTGTGTGTGCATGTGTGCATATGTGTGTGTGTGTGTGTGCTCATGTGTGTGTGTGCATGTGCTTGTGTGTGCATGTGTGTGTGTGTGCATGTGTGTGTGCGCATGTGTGCGTGTGCATATGTGTGCATGTGTGTGTGTGTGCATGTGTGTGTGTGCGCATGTATGTGTGTGTGTGCACATGTGTGTGTGTGTGTGTGTGAGAGCATATGAGTGTGTGTGCGCATGTGAGTGTGTGTGTGTGTGTTTGTGTGCATGTGTGTATGTGTGCATGTGTTTGCAAAGTGTTGTATGTTTTGTGTTTGCAATGTATTTTATATGTGTGTATTCTTTTCAATGTGTATCCAATCTCCAGCATCCAAGAAATTAATAAAACTTATAACAGGAACAGATGCTAAATTAATGATCACCAATTTTACTTTAATTTCCGTTCAGAAAGCCCACGTTCCTCTATTTGGTTTACACAAAGGTATCATGAGAAAAGGAGAAGGTGATGTAATGAGGGTTACTGATTGCTGAGCGCTGATGAAAATCACGCTGGGCTGAATCAATTGTGAATTTCTCATACCCCAGGGGGATCTTAATCCATCACAATCATTGTATTACACATACTTAGAGAAACACTTATCTGTGGGTATAGGCCTGAAATGTGTTCTTTCTAATTTAATATATTCTAAAGGCACACACCGTATTCCAGTGCAGTTCAGTGGACTCTAACTTCTAATCTCATTTTCCCCAAATCTTTTTTTCTACAGATGTTCTGTAATACAAAGAGACTGAAACACTCAGAACTGGAGGTTATGTACAAACGTTCTCCCATAAATAACATAGGGACTGGAGAGTTTATCTCACTGGAGAAGTTATCTCCTCTTTATCACACCTTAGTACATCTCCCCTGTAGTCTATAACAAAACCTCTCCCATAGGATAACATAGGAACTGGAGAGTTTATCTCACTGGAGAAGTTATCTCCTCTTTATCACATCTTAGTACATCTCCCCTGTAGTCTATAACTAAATTTCTCCCATAGAATAACATAGGAACTGGAGAGTTTATCTCACTGGAGAAGTTATCTCCTCTTTATCACACCTTAGTACATCTCTACTGTAGTCTAAAGATCTCCCATAGAATAACATAGGAACTGGAGAGTTTATCTCACAGGAGAAGTTATCTCCTCTTTATCACACCTTGGTACATCTCCCCTGTAGTCTATAACTAAATCTCTCCCATAGAATAACACAGGAACTGGAGAGTTTATCTCACTGGAGAAGTTATCTCCTCTTTATCACACCTTAGTAAATCTCCCCTGTAGTCTATAAGTAAATCTCTCCCATAGAATAACATAGGAACTGGAGAGTTTATCACACTGGAGAAGTTATCTCCTCTTTATCACACCTTAGTACATCTACCCTGTAGTCTATAAGTAAATCTCTCCCATAGAATAACATAGGAACTGGAGAGTTTATCTCACTGGAGAAGTTATCTCCTCTTTATCACACCTTAGTACATCTCCCCTGTAGTCTATAACTAAATCTCTCCCATAGAATAACATAGGGACTGGAGAGTTTATCTCACTGGAGAATTTATCTCCTCTATATCACTTCTTAGTACATCTCCCCTGTAGTCTATAACTATCTCCCATAGAATAACATAGGAACTGGACAGTTTATCTCACTGGAGAAGTTATCTCCTCTTTATCACACCTTAGTACATCTCCCCCTGTAGTCTATAACTAAATCTCTCCCATAGAATAACATAGTGACTGGAGAGTTTATCTCACTGGAGAATTTATCTCCTCTTTATCGCTCCTTAGTACATCTCCCCTGTAGTCTATAACTAAATCTCTCCCATAGAATAATATAGGAACTGGAGAGTTTATCTCACTGGAGAAGTTATCTCCTCTTTATCACACCTTAGTACATCCCCCTCTGTAGTCTATAACTAAAGATCTCCCATAGAATAACATAGGAACTGGAGAGTTTATCTCACTGGAGAAGTTATCTCCTCTTTATCACACCTTAGTACATCTCCCCCTGTAGTCTATAACTAAATCTCTCCCATAGAATAACATAGGAACTGGAGAGTTCATCTCACTGGAGAAGTTATCTCCTCTTTATCACACCTTAGTACATCTCCCCTGTAGTCTATAAGTTAATCTCTCCCATAGAATAACACAGGAACTGGAGAGTTTATCTCACTGGAGAAGTTATCTCCTCTTTATCACACCTTAGTACATCTCCCCTGTAGTCTATAACTAAATCTCTCCCATAGAATAACATAGGGACTGGAGAGTTAATCACACTGGAGAAGTTATCTCCTCTTTATCACACCTTAGTACATCCCCCTCTGTAGTCTATAACTAAAGATCTCCCATAGAATAACATAGGAACTGGACAGTTTATCTCACTGGAGAAGTTATCTCCTCTTTATCACACCTTAGTACATCTCCCCTGTAGTCTATAACTAAATCTCTTCGATAGAATAACATAGGAACTGGAGAGTTTATCTCACTGTAGAAGTTATCTCCTCTTTGTCACACCTTAGTACATCTCCCCTGTAGTCTAGAACTAAATCTCTCCCATAGAATAACATAGGAACTGGAGAGTTTATCACACTGGAGACGTTATCTCCTCTTCATCACACCTTAGTACATCTCCCCTGTAGTCTATAACTAAATCTCTCCCATAGAATAACACAGGAACTGGAGAGTTTAA
>CM074722.1:505753079-506045981 GCA_037306005.1 Rhinophrynus dorsalis | reverse complement strand
TCCGCCATGTTCGGGTCTCCTCCCCGCACGTTTTGCGGCTGCTGCGCAGCCAATAAACGTGCAGGGAGGCTCTGACATCGGTGTAATGCCAGCAGCCATGTTGGCTGCTGGCATTACACTGATTGGCTGGCCAGAACCCGTGGTCGGGTGCTGTATAGCACCTGACCATCGAGTTCGGCTCAGTCTGAGCCAGGGAGAGCTGAGGATAGGAAGGGAAAGGCAGTGTAGGGAGGAAAAAAAACAAAAATTGTGAAAAAAAAGAACCAAAAGTCCTTTTTAGGACTACTGTGTGTGGGAGAAAAAAAAAAAAGAAAAAAAAAAAAAAAATATTCTGTTTAGTGTGAAAAGTTGCAGATTAGAGCACATTCTGTTTAGTGTGCAAAGTTGCAGATTAGAGCACATTCTGTTTAGTGTGCAAAGTTGCAGATTAGAGCACATTCTGTTTAGTGTGCACAGTTGCAGGATTAGAGCACATTCTGTTTAGTGTGCAAAGTTGCAGATTAGAGCACATTCTGTTTAGTGTGCAAAGTTGCAGATTAGAGCACATTCTGTTTAGTGTGCAAAGTTGCAGATTAGAGCACATTCTGTTAAGTCTTCAAACTAAAATATCAAAGTCACATATTCCATTCAGTGTGCGTCGCCGCAGTTTAGCAGCACATTCTGTGTACTGTGCAGAGTTGCAGAATAGGAAGAAATACTGTTAAGTCTTCAAACTAAAATATCAAAGTCACATATTCCATTCAGTGTGCTTCGCCGCAGTTTAGCAGCACATTCTGTGTACTGTGCAGAGTTGCAGAATAGGAAGAAATACTGTTAAGTTTTCAAACTCAAATATTAAAGTCACATATTCCATTCAGTGTGCTTCGCCGCAGTTTAGCAGCACATTCTGTGTACTGTCGCAGAGTTGCAGAATAGGAAGAAATACTGTTACGTTTTCAAACTCAAATATTAAAGTCACATATTCCATTCAGTGTGCTTCGCCGCAGTTTAGCAGCACATTCTGTGTACTCTGCAGAGTTGCAGAATAGTAAGAAATAGTGTTAAGTTTTCAAACTCAAATATCAAAGTCACATATTCCATTCAGTGTGTATCACCGCCGTTTAGCAGCCTATTATGTGTACTCTGCACAGTTGCAGAATAGTAAGAAATACTGTTAAGTTTTCAAACTCAAATATTAAAGTCACATATTCCATTCAGTGTGTTTCACCGCCGTTTAGCAGCCTATTCTGTGTACTCTGCACAGTTGCAGAATAGTAAGAAATACTGTTAAGTTTTCAAACTCAAATATTAAAGTCACATATTCCATTCAGTGTGTATCACCGCCGTTTAGCAGCCTATTCTGTGTACTCTGCACAGTTGCAGAATAGTAAGAAATACTGTTAAGTTTTCAAACTCAAATATCAAAGTCACATATTCCATTCAGTGTGTATCACCGCCGTTTAGCAGCCTATTCTGTGTACTCTGCACAGTTGCAGAATAGTAAGAAATACTGTTAAGTTTTCAAACTCAAATATTAAAGTCACATATTCCATTCAGTGTGTTTCACCGCCGTTTAGCAGCCTATTCTGTGTACTCTGCACAGTTGCAGAATAGTAAGAAATACTGTTAAGTTTTCAAACTCAAATATTAAAGTCACATATTCCATTCAGTGTGTATCACCGCCGTTTAGCAGCCTATTCTGTGTACTCTGCACAGTTGCAGAATAGGAAGAAATACTGTTAAGTTTTCAAACTCAAATATTAAAGTCACATATTCCATTCAGTGTGTTTCACCGCCGTTTAGCAGCCTATTCTGTGTACTCTGCACAGTTGCAGAATAGTAAGAAATACTGTTAAGTTTTCAAACTCAAATATTAAAGTCACATATTCCATTCAGTGTGTATCACCGCCGTTTAGCAGCCTATTCTGTGTACTCTGCACAGTTGCAGAATAGGAAGAAATACTGTTAAGTTTTCAAACTCAAATATTAAAGTCACATATTCCATTCAGTGTGTTTCACCGCCGTTTAGCAGCCTATTCTGTGTACTCTGCACAGTTGCAGAATAGTAAGAAATACTGTTAAGTTTTCAAACTCAAATATTAAAGTCACATATTCCATTCAGTGTGTTTCACCGCCGTTTAGCAGCCTATTCTGTGTACTCTGCAGAGTTGCAGAATAGTAAGAAATAGTGTTAAGTTTTCAAACTCAAATATCAAAGTCACATATTCCATTCAGTGTGTATCACCGCCGTTTAGCAGCCTATTCTGTGTACTCTGCACAGTTGCAGAATAGTAAGAAATACTGTTAAGTTTTCAAACTCAAATATTAAAGTCACATATTCCATTCAGTGTGTATCACCGCCGTTTAGCAGCCTATTCTGTGTACTCTGCACAGTTGCAGAATAGGAAGAAATACTGTTAAGTTTTCAAACTCAAATATTAAAGTCACATATTCCATTCAGTGTGTTTCACCGCCGTTTAGCAGCCTATTCTGTGTACTCTGCACAGTTGCAAAATAGTAAGAAATACTGTTAAGTTTTCAAACTCAAATATTAAAGTCACATATTCCATTCAGTGTGTTTCACCGCCGTTTAGCAGCCTATTCTGTGTACTCTGAAGAGTTGCAGAATAGTAAGAAATAGTGTTAAGTTTTCAAACTCAAATATCAAAGTCACATATTCCATTCAGTGTGTATCACCGCCGTTTAGCAGCCTATTCTGTGTACTCTGCACAGTTGCAGAATAGTAAGAAATACTGTTAAGTTTTCAAACTCAAATATTAAAGTCACATATTCCATTCAGTGTGTTTCACCGCCGTTTAGCAGCCTATTCTGTGTACTCTGCAGAGTTGCAGAATAGTAAGAAATAGTGTTAAGTTTTCAAACTCAAATATTAAAGTCACATATTCCATTCAGTGTGTATCACCGCCGTTTAGCAGCCTATTCTGTGTACTCTGCAGAGTTGCAGAATAGTAAGAAATAGTGTTAAGTTTTCAAACTCAAATATTAAAGTCACATATTCCATTCAGTGTGTTTCACCGCCGTTTAGCAGCCTATTCTGTGTACTCTGCACAGTTGCAGAATAGTAAGAAATACTGTTAAGTTTTCAAACTCAAATATTAAAGTCACATATTCCATTCAGTGTGTATCACCGCCGTTTAGCAGCCTATTCTGTGTACTCTGCACAGTTGCAGAATAGTAAGAAATACTGTTAAGTTTTCAAACTCAAATATTAAAGTCACATATTCCATTCAGTGTGTATCACCGCCGTTTAGCAGCCTATTCTGTGTACTCTGCAGAGTTGCAGAATAGGAAGAAATACTGTTAAGTTTTCAAACTCAAATATTAAAGTCACTTATTCTGTGTAAGATGAAGAAGGCGGGTAAAAAGGGACGGGGAAGTGGACGTGATCCTGAAAGTTCAGGGCGCGGGTCAGGACGCGGAGAAACTGTGCCTGGTGCCAGAGCACAAGAAAGAAAGACATCCACCATACCTAGCTTCATGTGTAATTTTACAGGGCGTCGCAGGACATCACTCTCGAGGTCCGACCACTGCGAACAGGTGGTCGGTTGGATGACAGCTGATACTGCTTCCAGTCGGTTAAGCACCACCCTGTCTTCCACCAAGTCCACTCTCAGTAGCCAAGAGTCTGGTCAAAATAATCCTCACTCTGATCATCCTTCCTCCCACCATACACGGTCTGGTCAAAGAAGTGATCCCATACTGGGATATAGTGAGGAGCTCGTCTCATCACCAATCCTTCATTTGACCCTCTCTCCAAGCACGCTTGCAGAGGAACATGACATCTTGTGCCCTGATTCACAACCTCTAGAGGCTACCCAATCACAAGAAGATGACAGATGTGAACGGCATTTAAGGTCAAAGGAAGTAGTGGATGATGATGATGATGATGAGACACAGTTGCCATTAAATCAACCACTATTTCCGTCTCAAGACCTTGTTGAGGAGAATGTTATACAGTTGTCAATGACTGAGTATGTGGTGGGATCAAGACTTGAGGAGGATGATCAGAGTGAGGAAGTGGAGGAGGACTTGGTGGACGATGAGGTGACTGACCCCACCTGGGAAGGTGTAGAGCCGAGCGATGTCAGCAGTCCTGAGGGTGAGCCATCTGCAGCACCGCAACAGGCTGGAAGAGGCAGTGGTGTGGCTACAGAAAGAAGGCGGACCGCACCAAACCGGCCCGCAAATGTTCCACGGAGCACCCCCTTGCGTAAATCTACCTTGCCAAAGGGTAGGTGTTCCGCGGTATGGCGTTTTTTTAAGGAAAGTGCGGACGACAAAAGAATTGTAGTTTGCAACCTGTGCCACACCAGAATGAGCCGAGGCATGAACACTAGAAACCTCACCACCACCAGCATGATCCGACACATGGCATCCAAGCACCGTAGTAAGTGGGAGGAACGCCTGGATCGCCCATCTGTGTCTGCAGGCCACACCACTGCCTCCTCTTCCCCTGTTTTCGGTGCCGGCCAATCGCCTGTCGAAGGCGCAGGCCCGCATACCTCCCGCCCTGCACCTGTACCATCTGAAGCACCATCAGCGACCACATCCACTTCCCTGTCCCAGCACAGCGTCCAAATGTCGTTACCCCAGGCATTTGAGCGCAAGAGAAAGTACCCAGCCACCCACCCACAGGCCATAGCACTAACCTCACACCTTTCAAAATTACTGGCCATCGAAATGCTGCCATTTAGGCTTGTGGACACTGAGTCCTTCCGCAGCCTGATGGCAGCAGCTGTCCCTCGGTACGCGGTCCCCAGCCGCCACTACTTTTCCCGGTGTGCCATCCCCGCATTACACCACCATGTGTCCCGTAACATCACCCGTGCCCTGACCAACGCAGTTACTGGGAAGGTCCACTTAACGACTGACACATGGACAAGTGCTTGTGGCCAGGGACGCTACATTTCCTTGACGGCACACTGGGTGAATGTCGTGGAGGCTGGGAGCGACTCGGACCCTGGGATGGCACGGGTGCTACCCACGCCGAGGATTGCGGGCCCTACCTCCATCAGGGTTTCCACCAGCACCTACGTTATTGGCTCCTCCTCCTCCGTTTCCACCTCCGAATTCTCTACACGCAGCGCCACTCCCCCATCAGCCAGTAGCTGGAAGCAGTGTAGCACTGCAGTGGGGAAGCGTCAACAGGCCGTGCTGAAGCTGATCTGCCTTGGGGACAAACAACACACGGCCTCAGAGCTGTTGCAGGGGATTAGTCACCAGACCGAGCAGTGGCTCTCGCCACTCAACCTGCAACCAGGCATGGTTGTGTGTGATAATGGGCGTAACTTGGTGGCGGCTTTGGAGCTCGGCAAGCTCACACACGTACCATGCCTAGCGCATGTATTTAATTTAGTGGTGCAGCGATTTCTAAAAACCTACCCCAATGTGCATGATCTCTTGACCAAGGTGCGCCGCGTGTGTGCACATTTCCGTAAGTCATCAACAGCTTCAGCCGGCCTGTTGAAGCTGCAGCAGCGCTTACAATTGCCAGCTCACCGGCTGCTGTGTGACGTGAGCACGCGCTGGAACTCCACCTTCCACATGTTGGCCCGGCTTTGTGAGCAGCAGAGGGCAGTAGTGGAGTACCAGCTGTTACACGGTCGTCGCCTCTCCGTTCAACTTCCTGTAATCAGAAGTGAGGAGTGGGAATGGATGTCAGACCTCTGCGAGGTTTTACGCAATTTTGAGGAATCGACACAGATGGTGAGCGGCGATAACGCTATTATCAGTGTAACCATCCCACTTCTGTGTCTACTGAAACGCTCGCTGCTCACAATTAAAACCGACGCTTTGCATGTGGAAGAGGTGGAAATGGGGGAGGAAGAGCTTACACAAGGTGATAGCCAGAGCACCCTCACTTCGTCTTCTCAGCGACAATTGGAGGAGGCGGAGGAGGAGGAGGAGGAGGAGGAGGAGGAAGACACGGTTGCCTCCGCTACAGAGGGTAGCCATGGAACTTTAGTTCCATCTCTTCAGCGTGGGTGGGCAGAAGAGGAGGAAGAGGATGAGGAGATTGAGAGTCATCCTCCTGGTGAGGACAGCGAAATCTTGACTGTTGGTACTCTGGCACACATGGCTGACTTTATGTTAGGCTGCCTTTCCCGTGACCCACGCGTTATACGCATTTTAAACAACACGGATTACTGGGTGTTCACCCTTCTGGACCCCCGCTACAAAGAGAATTTCTCATCTCTCATTCCTCCGGTGGAGAGGACAAGCAAAATGGTGCAATACCAGAAGGTTCTTGTCGAAAAATTGCTCCAAAATTTTCCATCTGACAACGCTGGCGGCAGAGTACGTGCTACCTTGGCCAACCGAGAAGGGGAGAAAAGGGGAGCACACAGCAGTTCCGAGAAAGGCAGGGCAACACTCTCCAAGGCGTGGGACACCTTCATGACACCCCGCCAGCACCCTCACCCTGATGCGCAGCCTAGTGTCACAAGGAGGGAAAAGTTTTGGAAGATGGTGAAGGAGTACGTAGCAGACCGTGTCAGCGTCCTCAATGATCCCTCTGTGCCTTACAACTACTGGGTGTCCAAGCTGGACACGTGGTATGAACTGGCACTCTACGCCTTGGAGGTGCTGGCCTGCCCTGCCGCCAGCGTTCTGTCTGAGCGGGTATTTAGTGCTGCTGGTGACATCATAACAGATAAGCGTATCCGCCTTTCCACCGACAATGCTGATAGGTTGACACTTATAAAAATGAACAAGGCCTGGATTTCCCCTGACTTCTCCACTCCACTGGAGGAAAGCCCCGGGGGAACATAAACTCACTTTATATATGTTATTTACAATGATGGGAATACTCTGTATTCCCATTCACCCCTTCCACCCAAAAAACGGGTATATGGTTGACTCTTAATCTTCTCATCCTCCTCCTCCTCTTCCATATGCCCTGTGCTATAATTTTTATATAGGGCCAGCTCACCAGCGGGCCCTGTGATATAATTTTTATATAGGGCCAGCTCACCAGCGGGCCCTGTGATATAATTTTTATATAGGGTCAGCTCACCAGCGGGCCCTGTTTGCCAATTTTTATATAGGTCAGCTCACCAGCGGGCCTTCTCATATAATGTTTTATTGGGTCAGCTCTCTAGCGGGCCCTCTCATATAATGTTTTATAGCGTCAGCTCACTAGCGGGCCTTCGCATATAATGTTTAGGATGGTCAGCTCTGCAGCAGACCCTCACCCATAATGTTTTAGATGGTCAGCTCAGCGCACGTTTCCCTCTTAATCATGGCCTCAGTTCAATAAAATCAAGGAAATTTTTGGGAGAATTTGCCTCTGTGCACGTTTCCCTCTTAATCATGGCCTCAGTTCTGAAAATCGAGGAAATTTTTGGGAGAATTTGACTCTGTGCACGTTTCCCTCTTAATCATGGCCTCAGTTCTGAATATCAAGGAAATTTTTGGGAGAATTTGCCTCTGCGCACGTTTCCCTCTTAATCATGGCCTCAGTTCTGAAAATCAAGGAAATTTTTGGGAGAATTTGCCTCTGCGCACGTTTCCCTCTTAATCATGGCCTCAGTTCTGAAAATCAAGGAAATTTTTGGGAGAATTTGCCTCTGCGCACGTTTCCCTCTTAATCATGGCCTCACTTCCGAAAATCAAGGAAATTTTTGGGATAATTTGCAGATGATATACAAGTAAATATACAGCAAATATTGTTTGGTAACAATTTTTCGCCTAAAGTCGTTTTTATTTTCCTTTTTGTGTGTTTTATGGTCAGTCTGTAAAAATGGCGTACTACGGGCGAAAGATCGTTCCCAGCAGCGATGTTGGAGTCCAAGATGCATCCAGACATCCTCCCTATGCTGTCCCTGAACCATTTCTGTAGTGTTTCCATCTTTTTCTGCCCTTTTCCTATGGACCAGGCACCCTCCCCTCATCAGAGCAGGGGGTGCCTGGTGTAATGCTCGAGTCCTCCCATTGACTTCAATGGGGCTCGGGTGCTCGGCCGAGCACTCGAGCCTCAGGGGGTGCTCGGTCAGAGCACCCGAACACCCGAGCATTGGGGTGCTCGCTCATCACTACTCTTTATCGCTCCTTAGTACATCTCCCCTGTAGTCTATAACTAAATCTCTCCCATAGAATAACATAGGAACTGGAGAGTTTATCTCACTGGAGAAGTTATCTCCTCTTTATCACACCTTAGTACATCCCCTTCTGTAGTCTATAACTAAAGATCTCCCATAGAATAACATAGGAACTGGAGAGTTTATCTCACTGGAGAAGTTATCTCCTCTTTATCACACCTTGGTACATCTCCCCTGTAGTCTATAACTAAATCTCTCCCATAGAATAACATAGGGACTGGAGAGTTTATCTCACTGGAGAAGTTATCTCCTCTTTATCACACCTTAGTACATCCCCCTCTGTAGTCTATAACTAAAGATCTCCCATAGAATAACATAGGAACTGGACAGTTTATCTCACTGGAGAAGTTATCTCCTCTTTATCACACCTTAGTACATCTCCCCTGTAGTCTATAACTAAATCTCTTCGATAGAATAACATAGGAACTGGAGAGTTTATCTCACTGGAGAAGTTATCTCCTCTTTATCACACCTTAGTACATCTTCCCTGTAGTCTATAACTAAATCTCTCCGATAGAATAACATAGGAACTGGAGAGTTTATCTCACTGGAGAAGTTATCTCCTCTTTGTCACACCTTAGTACATCTCCCCTGTAGTCTAGAACTAAATCTCTCCCATAGAATAACATAGGAACTGGAGAGTTTATCACACTGGAGAAGTTATCTCCTCTTTATCACACCTTAGTACATCTCTCCTGTAGTCTAAAGATCTCCCATAAAATAACATAGGAACTGGAGAGTTTATCTCACAGGAGAAGTTATATCCTCTTTATCACACCTTAGTACATCTCCCCTGTAGTCTATAACTATCTCCCATAGAATAACATAGGACCTGGAGAGTTTATCACACTGGAGAAGTTATCTCCTCTTTATCACACCTTAGTACATCTCCCCCTGTACTCTATAACTAAATCTCTCCCATAGAATAACATATGAACTGGAGAGTTTATCTCACTGGAGAAGTTATCTCCTCTTTATTACACCTTAGTACATCTCCCTCTGTAGTCTATAACTAAATCTCTCCCATAGAATAACATAGGAACTGGAGAGTTTATCTCACTGGAGAAGTTATCTCCTCTTTATCACACCTTAGTACATCTCCCTCTGTAGTCTATAACTAAAGATCTCCCATAGAATAACATAGGAACTGGACAGTTTATCTCACTGGAGAAGTTATCTCCTCTTTATCACACCTTAGTACATCTTCCCTGTAGTCTATAAATAAATCTCTCCGATAGAATAACATAGGAACTGGAGAGTTTATCTCACTGGAGAAGTTATCTCCTCTTTATCACACCTTAGTACATCTCCCCTGTAGTGTATAACTAAATCTCTCCCATAGAATAACATAGGGACTGGAGAGTTAATCACACTGGAGAAGTTATCTCCTCTTTATCACACCTTAGTACATCCCCCTCTGTAGTCTATAACTAAAGATCTCCCATAGAATAACATAGGAACTGGACAGTTTATCTCACTGGAGAAGTTATCTCCTCTTTATCACACCTTAGTACATCTCCCCTGTAGTCTATAACTAAATCTCTTCGATAGAATAACATAGGAACTGGAGAGTTTATCTCACTGTAGAAGTTATCTCCTCTTTGTCACACCTTAGTACATCTCCCCTGTAGTCTAGAACTAAATCTCTCCCATAGAATAACATAGGAACTGGAGAGTTTATCACACTGGAGACATTATCTCCTCTTCATCACACCTTAGTACATCTCTTCTGTAGTCTAAAGATCTCCCATAAAATAACATAGGAACTGGAGAGTTTATCTCACAGAAGAAGTTATATCCTCTTTATCACACCTTAGTACATCTCCCCTGTAGTCTATAACTAAATCTCTCCGATAGAATAACATAGGAACTGGAGAGTTTATCACACTGGAGAAGTTATCTCCTCTTTATCACACCTTAGTACATCTCCCCTGTAGTCTATAAGTAAATCTCTCCCATAGAATAACATAGGAACTGGAGAGTTTATCTCACTGGAGAAGTTATCTCCTCTTTATCACACCTTAGTACATCTCCCCTGTAGTCTATATCTAAATCTCTCCCATAGAATAACATAGGGAATAGAGAGTTTATCTCACTGGAGAATTTATCTCCTCTTTATCGCTTCTTAGTACATCTCCCCTGTAGTCTATAACTATCTCCCATAGAATAACATAGGAACTGGAGAGTTTATCTCACTGGAGAAGTTGTCTCCTCTTTATCACACCTTAGTACATCTCCCCCTGTAGTCTATAACTAAATCTCTCCCATAGAATAACATAGTGACTGGAGAGTTTATCTCACTGGAGAATTTATCTCCTCTTTATTGCTCCTTAGTACATCTCCCCTGTAGTCTATAACTAAATCTCTCCCATAGAATAATATAGGAACTGGAGAGTTTATCTCACTGGAGAAGTTATCTCCTCTTTATCACACCTTAGTACATCCCCCTCTGTAGTCTATAACTAAAGATCTCCCATAGAATAACATAGGAACTGGAGAGTTTATCTCACTGGAGAAGTTATCTCCTCTTTATCACACCTTAGTACATCTCCCCTGTAGTCTATAACTAAATCTCTCCCATAGAATAACATAGGGACTGGAGAGTTAATCACACTGGAGAAGTTATCTCCTCTTTATCACACCGTAGTACATCCCCCTCTGTAGTCTATAACTAAAGATCTCCCTAGAATAACATAGGAACTGGACAGTTTATCTCACTGGAGAAGTTATCTCCTCTTTATCACACCTTAGTACATCTCCCCTGTAGTCTATAACTAAATCTCTCCCACAGAATAGCATAGGAACTGGAGAGTTTATCTCACTGTAGAAGTTATCTCCTCTTTGTCACACCTTAGTACATCTCCCCTGTAGTCTAGAACTAAATCTCTCCCATAGAATAACATAGGAACTGGAGAGTTTATCACACTGGAGACGTTATCTCCTCTTCATCACACCTTAGTACATCTCTTCTGTAGTATAAAGATCTCCCATAAAATAACATAGGGACTGGAGAGTTTATCTCACAGGAGAAGTTATATCCTCTTTATCACACCTTAGTACATCTCCCCTGTAGTCTATAACTAAATCTCTCCGATAGAATAACATAGGAACTGGAGAGTTTATCACACTGGAGAAGTTATCTCCTCTTTATCACACCTTAGTACATCTCCCCTGTAGTCTATAAGTAAATCTCTCCTATAGAATAACATAGGAACTGGAGAGTTTATCTCACTGGAGAAGTTATCTCCTCTTTATCACACCTTAGTACATCTCCCCTGTAGTCTATATCTAAATCTCTCCCATAGAATAACATAGGGAATAGAGAGTTTATCTCACTGGAGAATTTATCTCCTCTTTATCGCTTCTTAGTACATCTCCCCTGTAGTCTATAACTAAATCTCTCCCATAGAATAACATAGGAACTGGACAGTTTATCTCACTGGAGAAGTTATCTCCTCTTTATCACACCTTAGTACATCTCCCCTGTCGTCTATAACTAAATCTCTCCCATAGAATAACATAGGAACTGGACAGTTTATCTCACTGGAGAAGTTATCTCCTCTTTATCACACCTTAGTACATCTCCCCTGTAGTCTATAACTAAATCTCTCCCATAGAATAACATAGGAACTGGACAGTTTATCTCACTGGAGAAGTTATCTCCTCTTTATCACACCTTAGTACATCTCCCCTGTCGTCTATAACTAAATCTCTCCCATAGAATAACATAGGAACTGGAGAGTTTATCTCACTGGAGAAGTTATCTCCTCTTTATCACACCTTAGTACATCTCCCCTGTAGTCTATAACTAAATCTCTCCCATAGAATAACATAGTGACTGGAGAGTTTATCTCACTGGAGAATTTATCTCCTCTTTATCGCTCCTTAGTACATCTCCCCTGTAGTCTATAACTAAATCTCTCCCATAGAATAACATAGGAACTGGAGAGTTTATCTCACTGGAGAAGTTATCTCCTCTTTATCACACCTTAGTACATCCCCTTCTGTAGTCTATAACTAAAGATCTCCCATAGAATAACATAGGAACTGGAGAGTTTATCTCACTGGAGAAGTTATCTCCTCTTTATCGCTCCTTAGTACATCCCCCTCTGTAGTCTATAACTAAAGATCTCCCATAGAATAACATAGGAACTGGACAGTTTATCTCACTGGAGAAGTTATCTCCTCTTTATCACACCTTAGTACATCCCCCTCTGTAGTCTATAACTAAAGATCTCCCATAGAATAACATAGGAACTGGACAGTTTATCTCACTGGAGAAGTTATCTCCTCTTTATCACACCTTAGTACATCTCCCCTGTAGTCTATAACTAAATCTCTTCGATAGAATAACATAGGAACTGGAGAGTTTATCTCACTGGAGAAGTTATCTCCTCTTTATCACACCTTAGTACATCTTCCCTGTAGTCTATAACTAAATCTCTCCGATAGAATAACATAGGAACTGGAGAGTTTATCTCACTGGAGAAGTTATCTCCTCTTTGTCACACCTTAGTACATCTCCCCTGTAGTCTAGAACTAAATCTCTCCCATAGAATAACATAGGAACTGGAGAGTTTATCACACTGGAGAAGTTATCTCCTCTTTATCACACCTTAGTACATCTCTCCTGTAGTCTAAAGATCTCCCATAAAATAACATAGGAACTGGAGAGTTTATCTCACAGGAGAAGTTATATCCTCTTTATCACACCTTAGTACATCTCCCCTGTAGTCTATAACTAAATCTCTCCCATAGAATAACATAGGAACTGGAGAGTTTATCTCACTGGAGAAGTTATCTCCTCTTTATCACACCTTAGTACATCTCCCCTGTAGTCTATAACTAAATCTCTCCCATAGAATAACATATGAACTGGAGAGTTTATCTCACTGGAGAAGTTATCTCCTCTTTATTACACCTTAGTACATCTCCCTCTGTAGTCTATAACTAAATCTCTCCCATAGAATAACATAGGAAATGGAGAGTTTATCTCACTGGAGAAGTTATCTCCTCTTTATCACACCTTAGTACATCTCCCTCTGTAGTCTATAACTAAAGATCTCCCATAGAATAACATAGGGACTGGACAGTTTATCTCACTGGAGAAGTTATCTCCTCTTTATCACACCTTAGTACATCTTCCCTGTAGTCTATAACTAAATCTCTCCGATAGAATAACATAGGAACTGGAGAGATTATCTCACTGGAGAAGTTATCTCCTCTTTATCACACCTTAGTACATCTCCCCTGTAGTCTATAACTAAATCTCTCCCATAGAATAACATAGGGACTGGAGATTTAATCACACTGGAGAAGTTATC
The DNA here is from genome assembly GCA_037306005.1 of Rhinophrynus dorsalis. Lineage (NCBI taxonomy): Eukaryota > Metazoa > Chordata > Amphibia > Anura > Rhinophrynidae > Rhinophrynus > Rhinophrynus dorsalis. The sequence continues at coordinate 506,032,558 of CM074722.1, read as the reverse complement.
TCCTCTTTATCACACCTTAGTACATCCCCCTCTGTAGTCTATAACTAAAGATCTCCCATAGAATAACATAGGAACTGGACAGTTTATCTCACTGGACAAGTTATCTCCTCTTTATCACACCTTAGTACATCTCCCCTGTAGTCTATAACTAAATCTCTTCAATAGAATAACATAGGAACTGGAGAGTTTATCTCACTGTAGAAGTTATCTCCTCTTTGTCACACCTTAGTACATCTCCCCTGTAGTCTAGAACTAAATCTCTCCCATAGAATAACATAGGAACTGGAGAGTTTATCACACTGGAGACGTTATCTCCTCTTCATCACACCTTAGTACATCTCTTCTGTAGTCTAAAGATCTCCCATAAAATAACATAGGAACTGGAGAGTTTATCTCACAGAAGAAGTTATATCCTCTTTATCACACCTTAGTACATCACCCCTGTAGTCTATAACTAAATCTCTCCGATAGAATAACATAGGAACTGGAGAGTTTATCACACTGGAGAAGTTATCTCCTCTTTATCACACCTTAGTACATCTCCCCTGTAGTCTATAAGTAAATCTCTCCCATAGAATAACATAGGAACTGGAGAGTTTATCTCACTGGAGAAGTTATCTCCTCTTTATCACACCTTAGCACATCTCCCCTGTAGTCTATAACTAAATCTCTTCGATAGAATAACATAGGAACTGGAGAGTTTATCTCACTGGAGAATTTATCTCCTCTTTATCGCTTCTTAGTACATCTCCCCTGTAGTCTATAACTATCTCCCATAGAATAACATAGGAACTGGAGAGTTTATCTCACTGGAGAAGTTGTCTCCTCTTTATCACACCTTAGTACATCTCCCCCTGTAGTCTATAACTAAATCTCTCCCATAGAATAACATAGTGACTGGAGAGTTTATCTCACTGGAGAATTTATCTCCTCTTTATCGCTCCTTAGTACATCTCCCCTGTAGTCTATAACTAAATCTCTCCCATAGAATAACATAGGAACTGGAGAGTTTATCTCACTGGAGAAGTTATCTCCTCTTTATCACACCTTAGTACATCCCCTTCTGTAGTCTATAACTAAAGATCTCCCATAGAATAACATAGGAACTGGAGAGTTTATCTCACTGGAGAAGTTATCTCCTCTTTATCACACCTTAGTACATCTCCCTCTGTAGTCTATAACTAAATCTCTCCCATAGAATAAGATAGGAACTGGAGAGTTCATCTCACTGGAGAAGTTATCTCCTATTTATCACACCTTAGTACATCTCCCCTGTAGTCTATAAGTAAATCTCTCCCATAGAATAACATAGGAACTGGAGAGTTTATCTCACTGGAGAAGTTATCTCCTCTTTATCACACCTTAGTACATCCCCCTCTGTAGTCTATAACTAAAGATCTCCCATAGAATAACATAGGAACTGGACAGTTTATCTCACTGGAGAAGTTATCTCCTCTTTATCACACCTTAGTACATCTCCCCTGTAGTCTATAACTAAATCTCTTCGATAGAATAACATAGGAACTGGAAAGTTTATCTCACTGGAGAAGTTATCTCCTCTTTATCACACCTTAGTACATCTTCCCTGTAGTCTATAACTAAATCTCTCCGATAGAATAACATAGGAACTGGAGAGTTTATCTCACTGGAGAAGTTATCTCCTCTTTGTCACACCTTAGTACATCTCCCCTGTAGTCTAGAACTAAATCTCTCCCATAGAATAACATAGGAACTGGAGAGTTTATCACACTGGAGAAGTTATCTCCTCTTTATCACACCTTAGTACATCTCTCCTGTAGTCTAAAGATCTCCCATAAAATAACATAGGAACTGGAGAGTTTATCTCACAGGAGAAGTTATATCCTCTTTATCACACCTTAGTACATCTCCCCTGTAGTCTATAACTAAATCTCTCCCATAGAATAACATAGGAACTGGAGAGTTTATCTCACTGGAGAAGTTATCTCCTCTTTATCACACCTTAGTACATCTCCCCTGTAGTCTATAACTAAATCTCTCCCATAGAATAACATATGAACTGGAGAGTTTATCTCACTGGAGAAGTTATCTCCTCTTTATTACACCTTAGTACATCTCCCTCTGTAGTCTATAACTAAATCTCTCCCATAGAATAACATAGGAAATGGAGAGTTTATCTCACTGGAGAAGTTATCTCCTCTTTATCACACCTTAGTACATCTCCCTCTGTAGTCTATAACTAAAGATCTCCCATAGAATAACATAGGGACTGGACAGTTTATCTCACTGGAGAAGTTATCTCCTCTTTATCACACCTTAGTACATCTTCCCTGTAGTCTATAACTAAATCTCTCCGATAGAATAACATAGGAACTGGAGAGATTATCTCACTGGAGAAGTTATCTCCTCTTTATCACACCTTAGTACATCTCCCCTGTAGTCTATAACTAAATCTCTCCCATAGAATAACATAGGGACTGGAGATTTAATCACACTGGAGAAGTTATCTCCTCTTTATCACACCTTAGTACATCCCCCTCTGTAGTCTATAACTAAAGATCTCCCATAGAATAACATAGGAACTGGACAGTTTATCTCACTGGACAAGTTATCTCCTCTTTATCACACCTTAGTACATCTCCCCTGTAGTCTATAACTAAATCTCTTCAATAGAATAACATAGGAACTGGAGAGTTTATCTCACTGTAGAAGTTATCTCCTCTTTGTCACACCTTAGTACATCTCCCCTGTAGTCTAGAACTAAATCTCTCCCATAGAATAACATAGGAACTGGAGAGTTTATCACACTGGAGACGTTATCTCCTCTTCATCACACCTTAGTACATCTCTTCTGTAGTCTAAAGATCTCCCATAAAATAACATAGGAACTGGAGAGTTTATCTCACAGAAGAAGTTATATCCTCTTTATCACACCTTAGTACATCTCCCCTGTAGTCTATAACTAAATCTCTCCGATAGAATAACATAGGAACTGGAGAGTTTATCACACTGGAGAAGTTATCTCCTCTTTATCACACCTTAGTACATCTCCCCTGTAGTCTATAAGTAAATCTCTCCCATAGAATAACATAGGAACTGGAGAGTTTATCTCACTGGAGAAGTTATCTCCTCTTTATCACACCTTAGCACATCTCCCCTGTAGTCTATAACTAAATCTCTTCGATAGAATAACATAGGAACTGGAGAGTTTATCTCACTGGAGAATTTATCTCCTCTTTATCGCTTCTTAGTACATCTCCCCTGTAGTCTATAACTATCTCCCATAGAATAACATAGGAACTGGAGAGCTTATCTCACTGGAGAAGTTGTCTCCTCTTTATCACACCTTAGTACATCTCCCTCTGTAGTCTATAACTAAATCTCTCCCATAGAATAAGATAGGAACTGGAGAGTTCATCTCACTGGAGAAGTTATCTCCTATTTATCACACCTTAGTACATCTCCCCTGTAGTCTATAAGTAAATCTCTCCCATAGAATAACATAGGAACTGGAGAGTTTATCTCACTGGAGAAGTTATCTCCTCTTTATCACACCTTAGTACATCCCCCTCTGTAGTCTATAACTAAAGATCTCCCATAGAATAACATAGGAACTGGACAGTTTATCTCACTGGAGAAGTTATCTCCTCTTTATCACACCTTAGTACATCTCCCCTGTAGTCTATAACTAAATCTCTTCGATAGAATAACATAGGAACTGGAAAGTTTATCTCACTGGAGAAGTTATCTCCTCTTTATCACACCTTAGTACATCTTCCCTGTAGTCTATAACTAAATCTCTCCGATAGAATAACATAGGAACTGGAGAGTTTATCTCACTGGAGAAGTTATCTCCTCTTTATCACACCTTAGTACATCCCCTTCTGTAGTCTATAACTAAAGATCTCCCATAGAATAACATAGGAACTGGACAGTTTATCTCACTGGAGAAGTTATCTCCTCTTTATCACACCTTAGTACATCTCCCCTGTAGTCTATAACTAAATCTCTTCGATAGAATAACATAGGAACTGGAGAGTTTATCTCACTGGAGAAGTTATCTCCTCTTTATCGCTCCTTAGTACATCTCCCCTGTAGTCTATAACTAAATCTCTCCCATAGAATAACATAGGAACTGGACAGTTTATCTCACTGGAGAAGTTATCTCCTCTTTATCACACCTTAGTACATCTCCCCCTGTAGTCTATAACTAAATCTCTCCCATAGAATAACATAGTGACTGGAGAGTTTATCTCACTGGAGAATTTATCTCCTCTTTATCGCTCCTTAGTACATCTCCCCTGTAGTCTATAACTAAATCTCTCCCATAGAATAACATAGGAACTGGAGAGTTTATCTCACTGGAGAAGTTATCTCCTCTTTATCACACCTTAGTACATCCCCTTCTGTAGTCTATAACTAAAGATCTCCCATAGAATAACATAGGAACTGGAGAGTTTATCTCACTGGAGAAGTTATCTCCTCTTTATCACACCTTGGTACATCTCCCCTGTAGTCTATAACTAAATCTCTCCCATAGAATAACATAGGGACTGGAGAGTTTATCTCACTGGAGAAGTTATCTCCTCTTTATCACACCTTAGTACATCCCCCTCTGTAGTCTATAACTAAAGATCTCCCATAGAATAACATAGGAACTGGACAGTTTATCTCACTGGAGAAGTTATCTCCTCTTTATCACACCTTAGTACATCTCCCCTGTAGTCTATAACTAAATCTCTTCGATAGAATAACATAGGAACTGGAGAGTTTATCTCACTGGAGAAGTTATCTCCTCTTTATCACACCTTATTACATCTTCCCTGTAGTCTATAACTAAATCTCTCCGATAGAATAACATAGGAACTGGAGAGTTTATCTCACTGGAGAAGTTATCTCCTCTTTGTCACACCTTAGTACATCTCCCCTGTAGTCTAGAACTAAATCTCTCCCATAGAATAACATAGGAACTGGAGAGTTTATCACACTGGAGAAGTTATCTCCTCTTTATCACACCTTAGTACATCTCTCCTGTAGTCTAAAGATCTCCCATAAAATAACATAGGAACTGGAGAGTTTATCTCACAGGAGAAGTTATATCCTCTTTATCACACCTTAGTACATCTCCCCTGTAGTCTATAACTATCTCCCATAGAATAACATAGGACCTGGAGAGTTTATCACACTGGAGAAGTTATCTCCTCTTTATCACACCTTAGTACATCTCCCCCTGTACTCTATAACTAAATCTCTCCCATAGAATAACATATGAACTGGAGAGTTTATCTCACTGGAGAAGTTATCTCCTCTTTATTACACCTTAGTACATCTCCCTCTGTAGTCTATAACTAAATCTCTCCCATAGAATAACATAGGAACTGGAGAGTTTATCTCACTGGAGAAGTTATCTCCTCTTTATCACACCTTAGTACATCTCCCTCTGTAGTCTATAACTAAAGATCTCCCATAGAATAACATAGGAACTGGACAGTTTATCTCACTGGAGAAGTTATCTCCTCTTTATCACACCTTAGTACATCTTCCCTGTAGTCTATAACTAAATCTCTCCGATAGAATAACATAGGAACTGGAGAGTTTATCTCACTGGAGAAGTTATCTCCTCTTTATCACACCTTAGTACATCTCCCCTGTAGTCTATAACTAAATCTCTCCCATAGAATAACATAGGGACTGGAGAGTTTATCACACTGGAGAAGTTATCTCCTCTTTATCACACCTTAGTACATCCCCCTCTGTAGTCTATAACTAAAGATCTCCCATAGAATAACATAGGAACTGGACAGTTTATCTCACTGGACAAGTTATCTCCTCTTTATCACACCTTAGTACATCTCCCCTGTAGTCTATAACTAAATCTCTTCGATAGAATAACATAGGAACTGGAGAGTTTATCTCACTGTAGAAGTTATCTCCTCTTTGTCACACCTTAGTACATCTCCCCTGTAGTCTAGAACTAAATCTCTCCCATAGAATAACTTAGGAACTGGAGAGTTTATCACACTGGAGACGTTATCTCCTCTTCATCACACCTTAGTACATCTCTTCTGTAGTCTAAAGATCTCCCATAAAATAACATAGGAACTGGAGAGTTTATCTCACAGAAGAAGTTATATCCTCTTTATCACACCTTAGTACATCTCCCCTGTAGTCTATAACTAAATCTCTCCGATAGAATAACATAGGAACTGGAGAGTTTATCACACTGGAGAAGTTATCTCCTCTTTATCACACCTTAGTACATCTCCCCTGTAGTCTATAAGTAAATCTCTCCCATAGAATAACATAGGAACTGGAGAGTTTATCTCACTGGAGAAGTTATCTCCTCTTTATCACACCTTAGTACATCTCCCCTGTAGTCTATATCTAAATCTCTCCCATAGAATAACATAGGGAATAGAGAGTTTATCTCACTGGAGAATTTATCTCCTCTTTATCGCTTCTTAGTACATCTCCCCTGTAGTCTATAACTATCTCCCATAGAATAACATAGGAACTGGAGAGTTTATCTCACTGGAGAAGTTGTCTCCTCTTTATCACACCTTAGTACATCTCCCCCTGTAGTCTATAACTAAATCTCTCCCATAGAATAACATAGTGACTGGAGAGTTTATCTCACTGGAGAATTTATCTCCTCTTTATCGCTCCTTAGTACATCTCCCCTGTAGTCTATAACTAAATCTCTCCCATAGAATAACATAGGAACTGGAGAGTTTATCTCACTGGAGAAGTTATCTCCTCTTTATCACACCTTAGTACATCCCCTTCTGTAGTCTATAACTAAAGATCTCCCATAGAATAACATAGGAACTGGAGAGTTTATCTCACTGGAGAAGTTATCTCCTCTTTATCACACCTTAGTACATCTCCCTCTGTAGTCTATAACTAAATCTCTCCCATAGAATAAGATAGGAACTGGAGAGTTCATCTCACTGGAGAAGTTATCTCCTATTTATCACACCTTAGTACATCTCCCCTGTAGTCTATAAGTAAATCTCTCCCATAGAATAACATAGGAACTGGAGAGTTTATCTCACTGGAGAAGTTATCTCCTCTTTATCACACCTTGGTACATCTCCCCTGTAGTCTATAACTAAATCTCTCCCATAGAATAACATAGGGACTGGAGAGTTTATCTCACTGGAGAAGTTATCTCCTCTTTATCACACCTTAGTACATCCCCCTCTGTAGTCTATAACTAAAGATCTCCCATAGAATAACATAGGAACTGGACAGTTTATCTCACTGGAGAAGTTATCTCCTCTTTATCACACCTTAGTACATCTCCCCTGTAGTCTATAACTAAATCTCTTCGATAGAATAACATAGGAACTGAAGAGTTTATCTCACTGGAGAAGTTATCTCCTCTTTATCACACCTTAGTACATCTTCCCTGTAGTCTATAACTAAATCTCTCCGATAGAATAACATAGGAACTGGAGAGTTTATCTCACTGGAGAAGTTATCTCCTCTTTGTCACACCTTAGTACATCTCCCCTGTAGTCTAGAACTAAATCTCTCCCATAGAATAACATAGGAACTGGAGAGTTTATCACACTGGAGAAGTTATCTCCTCTTTATCACACCTTAGTACATCTCTCCTGTAGTCTAAAGATCTCCCATAAAATAACATAGGAACTGGAGAGTTTATCTCACAGGAGAAGTTATATCCTCTTTATCACACCTTAGTACATCTCCCCTGTAGTCTATAACTATCTCCCATAGAATAACATAGGACCTGGAGAGTTTATCACACTGGAGAAGTTATCTCCTCTTTATCACACCTTAGTACATCTCCCCCTGTACTCTATAACTAAATCTCTCCCATAGAATAACATATGAACTGGAGAGTTTATCTCACTGGAGAAGTTATCTCCTCTTTATTACACCTTAGTACATCTCCCTCTGTAGTCTATAACTAAATCTCTCCCATAGAATAACATAGGAACTGGAGAGTTTATCTCACTGGAGAAGTTATCTCCTCTTTATCACACCTTAGTACATCTCCCTCTGTAGTCTATAACTAAAGATCTCCCATAGAATAACATAGGAACTGGACAGTTTATCTCACTGGAGAAGTTATCTCCTCTTTATCACACCTTAGTACATCTTCCCTGTAGTCTATAACTAAATCTCTCCGATAGAATAACATAGGAACTGGAGAGTTTATCTCACTGGAGAAGTTATCTCCTCTTTATCACACCTTAGTACATCTCCCCTGTAGTCTATAACTAAATCTCTCCCATAGAATAACATAGGGACTGGAGAGTTTATCACACTGGAGAAGTTATCTCCTCTTTATCACACCTTAGTACATCCCCCTCTGTAGTCTATAACTAAAGATCTCCCATAGAATAACATAGGAACTGGACAGTTTATCTCACTGGACAAGTTATCTCCTCTTTATCACACCTTAGTACATCTCCCCTGTAGTCTATAACTAAATCTCTTCGATAGAATAACATAGGAACTGGAGAGTTTATCTCACTGTAGAAGTTATCTCCTCTTTGTCACACCTTAGTACATCTCCCCTGTAGTCTAGAACTAAATCTCTCCCATAGAATAACATAGGAACTGGAGAGTTTATCACACTGGAGACGTTATCTCCTCTTCATCACACCTTAGTACATCTCTTCTGTAGTCTAAAGATCTCCCATAAAATAACATAGGAACTGGAGAGTTTATCTCACAGAAGAAGTTATATCCTCTTTATCACACCTTAGTACATCTCCCCTGTAGTCTATAACTAAATCTCTCCGATAGAATAACATAGGAACTGGAGAGTTTATCACACTGGAGAAGTTATCTCCTCTTTATCACACCTTAGTACATCTCCCCTGTAGTCTATAAGTAAATCTCTCCCATAGAATAACATAGGAACTGGAGAGTTTATCTCACTGGAGAAGTTATCTCCTCTTTATCACACCTTAGTACATCTCCCCTGTAGTCTATATCTAAATCTCTCCCATAGAATAACATAGGGAATAGAGAGTTTATCTCACTGGAGAATTTATCTCCTCTTTATCGCTTCTTAGTACATCTCCCCTGTAGTCTATAACTATCTCCCATAGAATAACATAGGAACTGGAGAGTTTATCTCACTGGAGAAGTTGTCTCCTCTTTATCACACCTTAGTACATCTCCCCCTGTAGTCTATAACTAAATCTCTCCCATAGAATAACATAGTGACTGGAGAGTTTATCTCACTGGAGAATTTATCTCCTCTTTATCGCTCCTTAGTACATCTCCCCTGTAGTCTATAACTAAATCTCTCCCATAGAATAACATAGGAACTGGAGAGTTTATCTCACTGGAGAAGTTATCTCCTCTTTATCACACCTTAGTACATCCCCTTCTGTAGTCTATAACTAAAGATCTCCCATAGAATAACATAGGAACTGGAGAGTTTATCTCACTGGAGAAGTTATCTCCTCTTTATCACACCTTAGTACATCTCCCTCTGTAGTCTATAACTAAATCTCTCCCATAGAATAAGATAGGAACTGGAGAGTTCATCTCACTGGAGAAGTTATCTCCTATTTATCACACCTTAGTACATCTCCCCTGTAGTCTATAAGTAAATCTCTCCCATAGAATAACATAGGAACTGGAGAGTTTATCTCACTGGAGAAGTTATCTCCTCTTTATCACACCTTGGTACATCTCCCCTGTAGTCTATAACTAAATCTCTCCCATAGAATAACATAGGGACTGGAGAGTTTATCTCACTGGAGAAGTTATCTCCTCTTTATCACACCTTAGTACATCCCCCTCTGTAGTCTATAACTAAAGATCTCCCATAGAATAACATAGGAACTGGACAGTTTATCTCACTGGAGAAGTTATCTCCTCTTTATCACACCTTAGTACATCTCCCCTGTAGTCTATAACTAAATCTCTTCGATAGAATAACATAGGAACTGGAGAGTTTATCTCACTGGAGAAGTTATCTCCTCTTTATCACACCTTAGTACATCTTCCTGTAGTCTATAACTAAATCTCTCCGATAGAATAACATAGGAACTGGAGAGTTTATCTCACTGGAGAAGTTATCTCCTCTTTGTCACACCTTAGTACATCTCCCCTGTAGTCTAGAACTAAATCTCTCCCATAGAATAACATAGGAACTGGAGAGTTTATCACACTGGAGAAGTTATCTCCTCTTTATCACACCTTAGTACATCTCTCCTGTAGTCTAAAGATCTCCCATAAAATAACATAGGAACTGGAGAGTTTATCTCACAGGAGAAGTTATATCCTCTTTATCACACCTTAGTACATCTCCCCTGTAGTCTATAACTATCTCCCATAGAATAACATAGGACCTGGAGAGTTTATCACACTGGAGAAGTTATCTCCTCTTTATCACACCTTCGTACATCTCCCCCTGTACTCTATAACTAAATCTCTCCCATAGAATAACATAGGAACTGGAGAGTTTATCTCACTGAAGAAGTTATCTCCTCTTTATTACACCTTAGTACATCTCCCTCTGTAGTCTATAACTAAATCTCTCCCATAGAATAACATAGGAACTGGAGAGTTTATCTCACTGGAGAAGTTATCTCCTCTTTATCACACCTTAGTACATCTCCCTCTGTAGTCTATAACTAAAGATCTCCCATAGAATAACATAGGAACTGGACAGTTTATCTCACTGGAGAAGTTATCTCCTCTTTATCACACCTTAGTACATCTCCCTCTGTAGTCTATAACTAAATCTCTCCGATAGAATAACATAGGAACTGGAGAGTTTATCTCACTGGAGAAGTTATCTCCTCTTTATCACATCTTAGTACATCTCCCCTGCAGTCTAGAACTACATCTCTCCCATAGAATAACATAGGAACTGGAGAGTTTATCACACTGGAGACGTTATCTCCTCTTTATCACACCTTAGTACATCTCCCTCTGTAGTCTATAACTAAATCTCTCCCATAGAATAACACAGGAACTGGAGAGTTTATCTCACTGGACAAGTTATCTCCTATTTATCACACCTTAGTACATCCCTCTTGTAGTCTATAACTAAAGATCTCCCATAGAATAACATAGGAACTGGAGAGTTTATCTCACTGGAGAAGTTATCTCCTCTTTATCGCTCCTTAGTACATCTCCCCTGTAGTCTATAACTAAATCTCTCCCATAGAATAACATAGGAACTGGACAGTTTATCTCACTGGAGAAGTTATCTCCTCTTTATCACACCTTAGTACATCTCCCCCTGTAGTCTATAACTAAATCTCTCCCATAGAATAACATAGTGACTGGAGAGTTTATCTCACTGGAGAATTTATCTCCTCTTTATCGCTCCTTAGTACATCTCCCCTGTAGTCTATAACTAAATCTCTCCCATAGAATAACATAGGAACTGGAGAGTTTATCTCACTGGAGAAGTTATCTCCTCTTTATCACACCTTAGTACATCCCCTTCTGTAGTCTATAACTAAAGATCTCCCATAGAATAACATAGGAACTGGAGAGTTTATCTCACTGGAGAAGTTATCTCCTCTTTATCACACCTTGGTACATCTCCCCTGTAGTCTATAACTAAATCTCTCCCATAGAATAACATAGGGACTGGAGAGTTTATCTCACTGGAGAAGTTATCTCCTCTTTATCACACCTTAGTACATCCCCCTCTGTAGTCTATAACTAAAGATCTCCCATAGAATAACATAGGAACTGGACAGTTTATCTCACTGGAGAAGTTATCTCCTCTTTATCACACCTTAGTACATCTCCCCTGTAGTCTATAACTAAATCTCTTCGATAGAATAACATAGGAACTGGAGAGTTTATCTCACTGGAGAAGTTATCTCCTCTTTATCACACCTTAGTACATCTTCCCTGTAGTCTATAACTAAATCTCTCCGATAGAATAACATAGGAACTGGAGAGTTTATCTCACTGGAGAAGTTATCTCCTCTTTGTCACACCTTAGTACATCTCCCCTGTAGTCTAGAACTAAATCTCTCCCATAGAATAACATAGGAACTGGAGAGTTTATCACACTGGAGAAGTTATCTCCTCTTTATCACACCTTAGTACATCTCTCCTGTAGTCTAAAGATCTCCCATAAAATAACATAGGAACTGGAGAGTTTATCTCACAGGAGAAGTTATATCCTCTTTATCACACCTTAGTACATCTCCCCTGTAGTCTATAACTATCTCCCATAGAATAACATAGGACCTGGAGAGTTTATCACACTGGAGAAGTTATCTCCTCTTTATCACACCTTAGTACATCTCCCCCTGTACTCTATAACTAAATCTCTCCCATAGAATAACATATGAACTGGAGAGTTTATCTCACTGGAGAAGTTATCTCCTCTTTATTACACCTTAGTACATCTCCCTCTGTAGTCTATAACTAAATCTCTCCCATAGAATAACATAGGAACTGGAGAGTTTATCTCACTGGAGAAGTTATCTCCTCTTTATCACACCTTAGTACATCTCCCTCTGTAGTCTATAACTAAAGATCTCCCATAGAATAACATAGGAACTGGACAGTTTATCTCACTGGAGAAGTTATCTCCTCTTTATCACACCTTAGTACATCTTCCCTGTAGTCTATAACTAAATCTCTCCGATAGAATAACATAGGAACTGGAGAGTTTATCTCACTGGAGAAGTTATCTCCTCTTTATCACACCTTAGTACATCTCCCCTGTAGTCTATAACTAAATCTCTCCCATAGAATAACATAGGGACTGGAGAGTTTATCACACTGGAGAAGTTATCTCCTCTTTATCACACCTTAGTACATCCCCCTCTGTAGTCTATAACTAAAGATCTCCCATAGAATAACATAGGAACTGGACAGTTTATCTCACTGGACAAGTTATCTCCTCTTTATCACACCTTAGTACATCTCCCCTGTAGTCTATAACTAAATCTCTTCGATAGAATAACATAGGAACTGGAGAGTTTATCTCACTGTAGAAGTTATCTCCTCTTTGTCACACCTTAGTACATCTCCCCTGTAGTCTAGAACTAAATCTCTCCCATAGAATAACATAGGAACTGGAGAGTTTATCACACTGGAGACGTTATCTCCTCTTCATCACACCTTAGTACATCTCTTCTGTAGTCTAAAGATCTCCCATAAAATAACATAGGAACTGGAGAGTTTATCTCACAGAAGAAGTTATATCCTCTTTATCACACCTTAGTACATCTCCCCTGTAGTCTATAACTAAATCTCTCCGATAGAATAACATAGGAACTGGAGAGTTTATCACACTGGAGAAGTTATCTCCTCTTTATCACACCTTAGTACATCTCCCCTGTAGTCTATAAGTAAATCTCTCCCATAGAATAACATAGGAACTGGAGAGTTTATCTCACTGGAGAAGTTATCTCCTCTTTATCACACCTTAGTACATCTCCCCTGTAGTCTATATCTAAATCTCTCCCATAGAATAACATAGGGAATAGAGAGTTTATCTCACTGGAGAATTTATCTCCTCTTTATCGCTTCTTAGTACATCTCCCCTGTAGTCTATAACTATCTCCCATAGAATAACATAGGAACTGGAGAGTTTATCTCACTGGAGAAGTTGTCTCCTCTTTATCACACCTTAGTACATCTCCCCCTGTAGTCTATAACTAAATCTCTCCCATAGAATAACATAGTGACTGGAGAGTTTATCTCACTGGAGAATTTATCTCCTCTTTATCGCTCCTTAGTACATCTCCCCTGTAGTCTATAACTAAATCTCTCCCATAGAATAACATAGGAACTGGAGAGTTTATCTCACTGGAGAAGTTATCTCCTCTTTATCACACCTTAGTACATCCCCTTCTGTAGTCTATAACTAAAGATCTCCCATAGAATAACATAGGAACTGGAGAGTTTATCTCACTGGAGAAGTTATCTCCTCTTTATCACACCTTAGTACATCTCCCTCTGTAGTCTATAACTAAATCTCTCCCATAGAATAAGATAGGAACTGGAGAGTTCATCTCACTGGAGAAGTTATCTCCTATTTATCACACCTTAGTACATCTCCCCTGTAGTCTATAAGTAAATCTCTCCCATAGAATAACATAGGAACTGGAGAGTTTATCTCACTGGAGAAGTTATCTCCTCTTTATCACACCTTGGTACATCTCCCCTGTAGTCTATAACTAAATCTCTCCCATAGAATAACATAGGGACTGGAGAGTTTATCTCACTGGAGAAGTTATCTCCTCTTTATCACACCTTAGTACATCCCCCTCTGTAGTCTATAACTAAAGATCTCCCATAGAATAACATAGGAACTGGACAGTTTATCTCACTGGAGAAGTTATCTCCTCTTTATCACACCTTAGTACATCTCCCCTGTAGTCTATAACTAAATCTCTTCGATAGAATAACATAGGAACTGAAGAGTTTATCTCACTGGAGAAGTTATCTCCTCTTTATCACACCTTAGTACATCTTCCCTGTAGTCTATAACTAAATCTCTCCGATAGAATAACATAGGAACTGGAGAGTTTATCTCACTGGAGAAGTTATCTCCTCTTTGTCACACCTTAGTACATCTCCCCTGTAGTCTAGAACTAAATCTCTCCCATAGAATAACATAGGAACTGGAGAGTTTATCACACTGGAGAAGTTATCTCCTCTTTATCACACCTTAGTACATCTCTCCTGTAGTCTAAAGATCTCCCATAAAATAACATAGGAACTGGAGAGTTTATCTCACAGGAGAAGTTATATCCTCTTTATCACACCTTAGTACATCTCCCCTGTAGTCTATAACTATCTCCCATAGAATAACATAGGACCTGGAGAGTTTATCACACTGGAGAAGTTATCTCCTCTTTATCACACCTTAGTACATCTCCCCCTGTACTCTATAACTAAATCTCTCCCATAGAATAACATATGAACTGGAGAGTTTATCTCACTGGAGAAGTTATCTCCTCTTTATTACACCTTAGTACATCTCCCTCTGTAGTCTATAACTAAATCTCTCCCATAGAATAACATAGGAACTGGAGAGTTTATCTCACTGGAGAAGTTATCTCCTCTTTATCACACCTTAGTACATCTCCCTCTGTAGTCTATAACTAAAGATCTCCCATAGAATAACATAGGAACTGGACAGTTTATCTCACTGGAGAAGTTATCTCCTCTTTATCACACCTTAGTACATCTTCCCTGTAGTCTATAACTAAATCTCTCCGATAGAATAACATAGGAACTGGAGAGTTTATCTCACTGGAGAAGTTATCTCCTCTTTATCACACCTTAGTACATCTCCCCTGTAGTCTATAACTAAATCTCTCCCATAGAATAACATAGGGACTGGAGAGTTTATCACACTGGAGAAGTTATCTCCTCTTTATCACACCTTAGTACATCCCCCTCTGTAGTCTATAACTAAAGATCTCCCATAGAATAACATAGGAACTGGACAGTTTATCTCACTGGACAAGTTATCTCCTCTTTATCACACCTTAGTACATCTCCCCTGTAGTCTATAACTAAATCTCTTCGATAGAATAACATAGGAACTGGAGAGTTTATCTCACTGTAGAAGTTATCTCCTCTTTGTCACACCTTAGTACATCTCCCCTGTAGTCTAGAACTAAATCTCTCCCATAGAATAACATAGGAACTGGAGAGTTTATCACACTGGAGACGTTATCTCCTCTTCATCACACCTTAGTACATCTCTTCTGTAGTCTAAAGATCTCCCATAAAATAACATAGGAACTGGAGAGTTTATCTCACAGAAGAAGTTATATCCTCTTTATCACACCTTAGTACATCTCCCCTGTAGTCTATAACTAAATCTCTCCGATAGAATAACATAGGAACTGGAGAGTTTATCACACTGGAGAAGTTATCTCCTCTTTATCACACCTTAGTACATCTCCCCTGTAGTCTATAAGTAAATCTCTCCCATAGAATAACATAGGAACTGGAGAGTTTATCTCACTGGAGAAGTTATCTCCTCTTTATCACACCTTAGTACATCTCCCCTGTAGTCTATATCTAAATCTCTCCCATAGAATAACATAGGGAATAGAGAGTTTATCTCACTGGAGAATTTATCTCCTCTTTATCGCTTCTTAGTACATCTCCCCTGTAGTCTATAACTATCTCCCATAGAATAACATAGGAACTGGAGAGTTTATCTCACTGGAGAAGTTGTCTCCTCTTTATCACACCTTAGTACATCTCCCCCTGTAGTCTATAACTAAATCTCTCCCATAGAATAACATAGTGACTGGAGAGTTTATCTCACTGGAGAATTTATCTCCTCTTTATCGCTCCTTAGTACATCTCCCCTGTAGTCTATAACTAAATCTCTCCCATAGAATAACATAGGAACTGGAGAGTTTATCTCACTGGAGAAGTTATCTCCTCTTTATCACACCTTAGTACATCCCCTTCTGTAGTCTATAACTAAAGATCTCCCATAGAATAACATAGGAACTGGAGAGTTTATCTCACTGGAGAAGTTATCTCCTCTTTATCACACCTTAGTACATCTCCCTCTGTAGTCTATAACTAAATCTCTCCCATAGAATAAGATAGGAACTGGAGAGTTCATCTCACTGGAGAAGTTATCTCCTATTTATCACACCTTAGTACATCTCCCCTGTAGTCTATAAGTAAATCTCTCCCATAGAATAACATAGGAACTGGAGAGTTTATCTCACTGGAGAAGTTATCTCCTCTTTATCACACCTTGGTACATCTCCCCTGTAGTCTATAACTAAATCTCTCCCATAGAATAACATAGGGACTGGAGAGTTTATCTCACTGGAGAAGTTATCTCCTCTTTATCACACCTTAGTACATCCCCCTCTGTAGTCTATAACTAAAGATCTCCCATAGAATAACATAGGAACTGGACAGTTTATCTCACTGGAGAAGTTATCTCCTCTTTATCACACCTTAGTACATCTCCCCTGTAGTCTATAACTAAATCTCTTCGATAGAATAACATAGGAACTGGAGAGTTTATCTCACTGGAGAAGTTATCTCCTCTTTATCACACCTTAGTACATCTTCCCTGTAGTCTATAACTAAATCTCTCCGATAGAATAACATAGGAACTGGAGAGTTTATCTCACTGGAGAAGTTATCTCCTCTTTGTCACACCTTAGTACATCTCCCCTGTAGTCTAGAACTAAATCTCTCCCATAGAATAACATAGGAACTGGAGAGTTTATCACACTGGAGAAGTTATCTCCTCTTTATCACACCTTAGTACATCTCTCCTGTAGTCTAAAGATCTCCCATAAAATAACATAGGAACTGGAGAGTTTATCTCACAGGAGAAGTTATATCCTCTTTATCACACCTTAGTACATCTCCCCTGTAGTCTATAACTATCTCCCATAGAATAACATAGGACCTGGAGAGTTTATCACACTGGAGAAGTTATCTCCTCTTTATCACACCTTCGTACATCTCCCCCTGTACTCTATAACTAAATCTCTCCCATAGAATAACATAGGAACTGGAGAGTTTATCTCACTGAAGAAGTTATCTCCTCTTTATTACACCTTAGTACATCTCCCTCTGTAGTCTATAACTAAATCTCTCCCATAGAATAACATAGGAACTGGAGAGTTTATCTCACTGGAGAAGTTATCTCCTCTTTATCACACCTTAGTACATCTCCCTCTGTAGTCTATAACTAAAGATCTCCCATAGAATAACATAGGAACTGGACAGTTTATCTCACTGGAGAAGTTATCTCCTCTTTATCACACCTTAGTACATCTCCCTCTGTAGTCTATAACTAAATCTCTCCGATAGAATAACATAGGAACTGGAGAGTTTATCTCACTGGAGAAGTTATCTCCTCTTTATCACATCTTAGTACATCTCCCCTGCAGTCTAGAACTACATCTCTCCCATAGAATAACATAGGAACTGGAGAGTTTATCACACTGGAGACGTTATCTCCTCTTTATCACACCTTAGTACATCTCCCTCTGTAGTCTATAACTAAATCTCTCCCATAGAATAACACAGGAACTGGAGAGTTTATCTCACTGGACAAGTTATCTCCTATTTATCACACCTTAGTACATCCCTCTTGTAGTCTATAACTAAAGATCTCCCATAGAATAACATAGGAACTGGAGAGTTTATCTCACTGGAGAAGTTATCTCCTCTTTATCACCCCTTAGTACATCTCCCCCTCTACTCTATAACTAAATCTCTCCCTTAGAATAACATAGGAACTGGTGAGTTAATCTCACTGGAGAAGTTATCTCCTCTTTATCACACCTTAGTACATCATCTTCTGTAGTCTATAACTAAATCTCTCCCATAGAATAACATAGGAACTGGAAAGTTTATCTCACTGGAGAAGTTATCTCCTCTTTATCACACCTTAGTACATCTTCCCTGTAGTCTATAACTAAATCTCTCCCATAGAATAACATAGGAACTGGAAAGTTTATCTCACTGGAGAAGTTATCTCCTCTTTATCACACCTTAGTACATCTTCCCTGTAGTCTATAACTAAATCTCTCCCTTAGAATAACATAGGAACTGGTGAGTTAATCTCACTGGAGAAATTATCTGCTCTTTATCACACCTTAGTACATCTCCCCCTGTACTCTTTAACTAAATCTCTCCCATAAAATAACATAGGAACTGGAGAGTTTATCTCACTGGAGAAGTTATCTCTCCTCTTCATCACACCTTAGTACATATCCCTCTGTAGTCTGTAACTAAATCTCTCCCATAGAATAACACAGGAACTGAAGAGTTTATCTCACTGGACAAGTTATGTCCTATTTATCACACCTTAGTACATCCCTCTTGTAGTCTATAACTAAAGATCTCCCATAGAATAACATAGGAACTGGAGAGTTTATCTCACTGGAGAAGTTATCTCCTCTTTATCACACCTTAGTACATCTCCCCCTGTACTCTATAACTAAATCTCTCCCTTAGAATAACATAGGAACTGGTGAGTTAATCTCACTGGAGAAGTGATCTCCTCTTTATCACACCTTAGTATATCTCCCCTGTAGTCTATAACTAAATCTCTCCCATAGAATAACATAGGAACTGGAGAGTTTATCTCACTGGAGAAGTTATCTCCTCTTTATCACACCTTAGTACATCTCCCCTGTAGTCTATAACTAAATCTCTCCCATAGAATAACATAGGAACTGGAGAGTTTATCTCACTGGAGAAGTTATCTCTCCTCTTCATCACACCTTAGTACATCTCCCTCTGTAGTCTGTAACTAAATCTCTCCCATAGAATAACATAGGAACTGGAGAGTTTATCTCACTGGAGAAGTTATCTCCTCTTTATCACACCTTAGTACATCTCCCCTGTAGTCTATAACTAAATCTCTCCCTTAGAATAACATAGGAACTGGAGAGTTTATCTCACTGGAGAAGTTATCTCCTCTTTATCACACCTTAGTACATCTCCCTCTGTAGTCTATAACTAAATCTCTCCCATAGAATAACACAGGAACTGGAGAGTTTATCTCACTGGAGAAGTTATATCCTCAGAGAGTTAAAGTGCACTAATGTAAATTTACATTGAACGGTGAACCTCGGACACCGCTCCGACACCCAGTGGGTTGCTCAACTTTAACCCTTTGAGAGCTGGAGTAACTATTCTGTGGACATCTCTGGTCAGTTGACCATTAATATTCATAGGATAATGTAGCAACAGCACCACTGTACAATTTCAGGCCACTGTGATGCTGCACCAAATTTGAGCTGTAGTAACTTTTGAATAAAACACCTTTCAGCAGTGTTTCCCTTGTTTAACTTGGGGGGGGGGGGTAAATCCTACAACATATATGTATATATTTCCTTTCTGCCATTCTTGGACATTGCCAAGCTAAGAGAGACTGTGATGTGACAGAAATTGAAGTCCGCGCTGGAGTACAAGCGGATGTCTTCCTCACACTGGCCCAAACACTAGATGGACGATTGCCCGTTGACTTCTGTTACAGAAAAATGATGCCAATGCTAGGTTACGTCAATCCCCAACTAACCATGCACTACAACAAAATGGAGCTGCATTTCCTGTTTGGTGTCAGGATGCAAGGCTAAATCCTCCTTCTAGTGTCTGAAATACTGTACAGAGGCCATTTTCTTATAGTCCAGGACAGGCATAACATTCTGTCAGGGTGGGCTGGCAACTTGTGGCTGGGGGTGGTGGTGGATGCAAATACAGACCACCCCCTTGTATTAATTTTAAAATAGGCAATAATGTAGTGAAGCGAGAGATACCACATGATACTACAGAGCTTACAGTTGATATGGAGCTAAACTAGTGATACCACAGAGCTTTCAATTGATATGGAGCTAAACTAGTGATACCACAGAGCTTTCAACTGATATGGAGCTACACTAGTGATACCATAGAGCTTTCAGTTTAAGTATAGCTACCCTAGAGAGATACAATATAGCTTGCAAGGGAATTGGGTTATGGTATTAGTATAGCTCCATCTGCATTGCGGCTGTGTGATATCACTAGTGTAACTCCATTTACAGCAGCAAGCTGGAAATTGAGTAAGGCAGTAGCCCACCTGCCCAGGGGTCAGTTGCTCCCATGCCCCCCAGGCTAGTTCCCCTGCTTTTTATCTCCATAATCAATGGACAGCTCTCCATTCAGAGTTTAGAACCCTGTGCTCTTGAGCTTACATTCTGGAACTTTGAGTTGTCAGACAAGATGGCTGCTCTGCACAGTGGGACACACATTTAAACTCTGGGACTGGTACCCCAGAGCGGAAGTGCAGCTTGGGAGGAGAGGGCTTGACTGAGCTGGTCAGGGAGAGGAAATGACGTGGTGAAGGAGCTACTAGCTGCATTGTGGTCCCACAGCCATATTGTGATGAATAGCAGCACGGCAAGGAGTTTCCCTACTTGCTCACCCAGTATGTCCTAGGTTCTCAGCTTGGTGGGTTCTGGGGGCACACGGTGTGAAGTTGGTGTCGTTGAGGGGTCGGTGTAGGCGTGATGGTGATGGTGTTAGCCTTTTAGAATGCTTTATGTTTTGCTGTCACAGAGTGGTGTGGGGGCTTCATGAAGCATGGGCTTCATGGTGTTTGATATGGATTTATAATTACTAGACTTGGGCCTAAGGGTTTGGCCTGCTGGGCTACAACTTGCCACATTCAAAAAGTTAGGGTTGGATGGTGGCATGGCCCTCAGTTAAGAAGTTTTAAGAGAGTCTCTGATTATTGTGAACTGCTAGTCAGGCAATGTTGGTGTACTAGCAAGCATTAGTATGTTATTAATTTGTTTTGTAAATGTTATTTGTTTTGTAAATGTTAATAAAGTTAAAATACTAATATTTGTTATGTTTATAAGAAAATTCTATGGCCTTCTTAACCCATCCAAGGTGTTCTCTGCGCATTTTTTTTTGGGAAGATAGTAAAGCTGTTCAGGGTGACTTGCCAACGCTGGCGTCACATCCTGAACAATCTAGGACACTTGGTCACCCTAGTTACTTTTCCTTTAAGAGCCGCTTTTCCCTAGCGTATGTTTTCCTTTCAAAGTAAATAGAAAGACGAGTAATGGAAACTGGGCATCCAAGGTCAAAAACTAAAACAATCTCTTCAAGTATCCGGTTTCAGGTGCTCTACTAACTGACAGTATAACATGACAGGCAACGAGAGGAGAGTACTATTACTTACCAAGTAGTGTCTCTCAGTGCCTGTAAGCAATGATATCTAACAATGCCCCTAGGAGCTAGTTAAAAAGTGGCTTACATACTTAGGAAAGCACTTTAATGTAACTGCATTAGAAAAGCTGTCAGCTGCTTGTTGGGCAAAACAGACTTTTTGCTCGGTAAGGATTATTGAGCTATTTGTTACAAGGCAATTTAGAAATCATAATAAAGGATTTCTAATTTTTTTTCTCCTGCAGCAAACAACTAATGGTCGAGCTTTAGAAAGCTCCCAAAAAAGAGACTGTTACAGTGCAGAGTGTTTTTTTGAAAAATGCTGCTGGCCTTTCCCTTAATTGGAGGGGGGAGACATCGTGAACAATGGCTTCCTTATCAAGAATGCAGTTTCCAAAGCCAGATAGAAAAATGTGTTTTTATAATAAGCTTCTACTAGAAAAAAAATAAACTCAGCAAATCATTTATTCAGAAAAAAAAATCCCATTTTGAACTCTAGCCTGATTATTATGTACCTACTGTTGGCTTCCACTGCTAATAATTCTGGATTCTTAATAAATTCCCTTTAGCTACTCGCCTTTTGTATGGATGATACCCAATTACTCCAGCGGATGAGTTTTGTGCAAGCTATGGTAATAAAGTAAAACAATCCTACATATTTATATAGCTATACCCCTACTGAAGCCGAAAACCGGTGAAACACATTGACCTCCAATGTCTTATAATATCCCACACAACTAAACGTTTTAACCCTACAGATACTTGCATTCTGTGCAAACAATAGTAATCAATTAATAAGAAACGTATGCATGTATAAACCCTACTGATGTGGAAAGCTGGAGAAACGCGCTGATCAGCAAGGTATTATTATAGTATCCCACGGAAATGAAACATTTAACCAGTGGATTATCAAATTTCTTGCAAGCAATGAAAATAAAGTAATAACAACCTTATTAAACCATACTGATACTGTAAGCGGGTGAAATGTATTTACCTACAGTGTGTTATAGCATTCCCAAAAAAAAGGTTTACTAGACCTTTTTTTTTTTTGAAATAACAATAAATTAAATATCAAACACACATGTAAATCCTACTGATTTGGAAAGCTATTACCTGCCATGAGTAATATTATTAAACCAAGGTGAAAGATTCAACCCCATGGATGCTGGAACACAGTATGTGAAAACAATGGTAATAAAAAAAAATTAAATGTAATAACCATAGGGATGCAAAAAGCTGGCAAAACGTATCAACGTACAAAGTTTTGTAATCCCTTACAGAAATAAAGTTTTAACTCCATGGATGTTCTAAATTTGGGCAAGCAATGATAAAAAGTAACAACAAACTAACATGTAATTGCTGCAAGCTGGTGAAATGCGTTTACCTGCACTGTTTTATAACATTCCCCAAGAATGAAAGGTTTAACATATAAGCTGAAAGTTGGTGAAACGCGTTGACCTGCACTGTTTTATAACATTCCCCAAGAATGAAAGGTTTAACATATAAGCTGAAAGTTGGTGAAATGCGTTGACCTGCACTGTTTTATAACATTCCCCAAGAATGAAAGGTTTAACATATAAGCTGAACATTGGTGAAATGCGTTGACCTGCACTGTGTTATAACATTCCCTAAAAGCAAAAGGTTTAACCCCTTGGATTCTGGAGAGGCCTCTCCAACACATTTTTTTACAACATGTTGAAGACCTCTGTAGCATCCAAGTCATTAACAGGCATTCCTAAAAAGGACAGTAATTTCCGATATACTAATTCCTACCATACATTTTGCACAGTTATTATAAATTGGTCCTGTGTCATATCGAGAACACATCTATGTAATGTCTGCTCAGTCCCTTAAGGGGGCGGAATAAATGCCTTGTTCATGTGTAGATCAGCCATGACCGTGTTTGGACTAAAATATAAGTAAATCTCTATCTAGAAACATAAGTAAGAGACAGTTTAACAAGAGAATCTTCATCCAGGTAAAGTATTGTAATGGGACATAGTTATTTTACAATAAATCAGAATAGGTTGAATGTACAGTATTTTGGAATCTAAGACACAAGTTTTAAAGAGGAGAGTGAATTGTTTTATTATGTTTAAGACTTGGACAGACCTTTTGCAATTTTAAAGGAGCAGTAAACTTTTTTTATGAAAAAATATATATTGTAGGGATTTTCCTATTGAGTAAAATAAGGGTACTCCCACTGCCGAGAGATTTATATTTCCAGAGTTATTACAGTTTAAACCCATGTTTTTTTACATTAGCAGTGCCCTCTAGTGGTCAAATTCTAATTAGATTTCCTGTTAGATTCTAATGGAGAGGAAAGTCAGAAAAGTCAGAGACATACAGTTCTCCATAGAATGTGACAGAAACTGCTGAGTCACTTCCTGTCAGATCTATCAGGAAGTAAATACACAGTAAATTCACTTCCTGGTTATTTAAACTGATATAAATTTTGAATATAACCTCTGACAACGATGGGAGTGACCTTGTTTTATTCAGCAGGAAATGCTCTGTAAAATATGTGTTTTCATTAAAAAAAGTTTACTGCTCTTTTAAGCAGAAAAAAATTAAAAAACTCACAGCGCTAGCTCACCATAAACATTTTTTTTAGAGTGTAAGCCCTAGTGAATAGGACATAGATAGCAGCAAAAGGCTTCCAACCCATGAAAGTGGACTGAAACCCAAGACAAACCAGAAAAAAGACCTGTGCTCCTCTATGTGAATCAATGTGAACCTTGTATAAAGCGTATATCATACCTCTGTTGATTAATCTGAGGTTTTCGTTTGCATAGATTTGCCAAAGTATGGTTAAGCTCGCTCCCCATGTCAAGGTACCCCGATATTTCAAGCGAGTCCCTATTTTTTCATGTTTTTATATATTTTTATTTATTTTTTATTTATTATGTTTTGTATATATTAAAATTGTCATGAAGATATTTTTTGTGAAACGTGTCGAACCTAAAACCTAGGTTTTAATGTCATTTAATGTAGATAAATGTAAGGTTATGCATTTGGGCTGTAGAAACAAACTTGCTACATATACTCTAAATGGGAAACAACTTGGGAAATCCTCATTAGAGAAAGATTTAGGAGAACTGATAGACAATAGACTTCACAGCAGTGTGCAGAGTCACTCAGCTGCTACAAGAGCAAATAGAGTACTAGCCTGCATAAAATGAGGTGTAGAAGCAAGGGATTGGAATATTATCCTACCTCTGTATAAATCCTTGGTTAGGCCTCATCTAGAATATGGAGTACAATTCTGGGCGCCTGTTCTAAAAAAATACATTACTGAACTGGAAAAGGTGCAGAGACGTGCAACAAAACTGATAGAGGGATTGGAGGATCTGAGTTATAAAGAGAGACTAGCCAAACTGGGTTTGTTTACATTAGAGAAGAGACGTCTAAGAGGAGATATGATTACCATTTATACATATATTCAAGGTCAGTACAAAGAACTGTCCAATGAATTATTTATGCAAAGAGCTGAGCTAAGAACAAGAGGTCATCCATTAAGACTAGAGGAAAGGTGCTTTCGACTAAAACAAAGGCAGGGATTCTTTACAGTAAGGGCGGTAAGGCTATGGAATTCTTTGCTTTGGCATGTTGTGCTTGCAGATAATGCAACTGCATTCAAAAAAGCAATGGATGCCTATCTAACACAGAACAATACTGACAATTATGACAGATGGCTTCAAAGCAGATAGGATATTGATCCGGGGAACTATTTCACTACCAATTGGAGTCAGGAAGGAATAATTCCCCCCCCCACACTTGGGACTAGATTGGAAATGGCTCTAGAGGGCTTTTTTGCCTTTCTCTGGATCAACAGGGGTGTTTTTGGCATGGGCTGGACTTGATGGACGCGTGTCTTTTTTCAGCCTTATCTACTATGTTACTATGTAAACACATTTGAACACACACTCTAAACACAATTGCTAATATGTTTATAAAAGGACTCCCTTACTTTGCAGTGAGCGAGTGGAAATCTAAGAAGACAGACATTAATCAGCCTCCTTTATAGATCTCCCCCCCCCCCCGCCAGCACAGGCCATTCTTTTGTTTACATGAGAAAGGATCTGAATTCAACACTTTTTGGGTTTATGTTAGTTCGACACCGTTGATGTAATAAAAAGAGACTATCCTAAAAAATCAATCCTTTCACTAATTTAATGCATTTTAACACAATTAATGCAGATGAGTCTAAACAACAAATCCAAGTGTGCAGTCCAGCTTGGGGTGTAATGACTTTTTTATTAAATACCCCACATTTATTAATCACTACTCATAATTATTCTGCCCACATCTCCATTAAGGTGCCGGACCAGAAGCACCTCATATACCTCCTGCCACAATAGTCAATCCATATATTGTCTGCACTCTACTATGAGAAGACAGAGCACTGGAAATTTTTGCTAAAAATTAATATTTATCTTTATTGAAAAATTTAAAATCAGCTCTTTTTATCCCACAGTCTAACGGTATGTCTGGGAGACTCACCATATGTGATAGTAATAGTGACAGCTCCTACTGGTGCTTTGACGCGTTTTATGTAATAGACTTCCTCCAGGTGACAAATAAACACTTCCACTGATTCAGATCAGTCTTTTAACTCATAGAATACAAGAGGAGTCCGGCAATGCACTAAAGACCTTTTAAAGGAGCAGTAAACTTTATTTATGAAAAAACATATATTGTAGAATGTTTCCTGTTGAGTAAAATAAAAGTATTTCCACTGCTGAGAGATTTATATTTCCAGTGTTATTACAGTTTAAACCTGTGGTTTTTTTACATTAGCAGTGCCCTCTAGTGGGCACGTTCCAGTTAGTTATTTTGCTACATTCTAATGGAGAAGAAAGCCAGTTCTTCATAGAATGTGATAGAAACTGCTGAGTCACTTCCTGTGAGTTAGACCTATCAGGAAGTAATCACACTGTAATTCACTTCTCTCTTTAGGAGATATTAGGGTGTCCGTACCTTCCAAGTGTCCCTCTTTAGGAGATATTAGGTTTTGTACCTCCCAAGTGTCCCTCTTTAGGAGATATTAGAGGTCCGTACCTCCCAAGTGTCCCTCTTTAGGAAATATTAGGGGTCCGTACCTCCCAAGTGTCCCTCTTTAGGAGAAATTAGGATTCCGTACCTCCCAAGTGTCCCTTTTTAAGAGATATTAGGGGTCTGTACCTCCCAAGTGTCCCACTTTAGGAGATGTTAGGGCTCCATATCTCCCAAGATTCCCTCTTTAGTAGATATTAGGGGCCCATACCTCCCAACTATCTGTATTTAGACATTATTAGTGATAGATAGATAGATAGATAGATAGATAGATAGATAGATAGATAGATAGACAAAGTCTTATGGTAGAGCACTTGCTGTTTAAAACTTGGGTGCCAGTCTCAAAAAGGATGTAGACAAACAAAGTAAACCACACTCACAGGACTTGTTGATGATCAAAGAAATGCAAATTTATTGAATCGATGTTTCGGACCAAATTGATCGTCAACAAGTGATGTGCCGTTTACTTTGTCTATATGTATATATCTATATATCCATACATATATATATATATATATATATATATATATATATATAGAGAGAGAGAGAGAGAGAGAGATATAGATATATATAGATATATATATAGATATATACACAGTACAGTGCAAAAGTCTTAGGCAGGTGTGAAAAAATGCTGTAAAGTAAGAATGCTTTAAAAAATAGACATGTTAATAGTTTATTTTTTTATCAATTAACACAAGGATAGTGAGTGAACAGAAGAAAAATCTAAATCAAACCAATATTTGGTATGACCATCCTTTGCCTTCAAAACAGCATCAGTTCTTCTTGGTACATTTGCACAAAGTCAGGGATTTTGTAGGCAATATAGTCAGGTGTATGATTAAATGATTATACCAAACAGGTGCTAATGATCATCAATTTAATTTGTAGGTTGAAACACAATCATTAGCTGAAACAGAAACAGCTGTGTAGGAGGAATAAAGCTGGGGCAAACTCTGCTAACAAGGTGAGGTTGCTGAAGACAGTTTAATATCAAAAGTCATCAAAAGTCGTACACCATGGCAGGGATGTCCAAGTTCAGTCCTCAAGGGTCACCAATAGTACAGGATGTAAGGGTTTCCCTGATTAAACACAGGTGGGCCAATCAAAATGAATGAGTCACTGATTAACTCACCTGTGCTTAATCAGGGAAATCCTTACATCTTGGCCTGTTTGTGGCCCTTGAGGACTGAACTTGGAGAGCACTGCACCATGACAAGACCGAGAACAGCAACAATACACAAGGTAGTTATACTACATCAGTAAGGTCTCTCCCACGCAGAAATGTCATGGCAGACAGGGCTTTCCAGATGTGCTGTCCAATCTCTTTTGAAGAAACACAAAGAAACGAGCAACGTTGAGGACCGCAGATGCAGTGGTCGGCCAAGGAAACCTAGTGCAACAGATGAAAGACACATCATGCTTACTTCCTTTCACAATCGGAAGATGTCCAGCTGTGCCATCAGCTCAGAATTGGCAGAAAACATTGTCCGCAGAAGTCTGGTCAGAAGTGAATATAGTTGTTGATACCTTTTATTGGCTAACTAAGCAGATTTAAATGCAAGCTTTCAAGACCTTAGGTCTCTTCCTCAGGCATGTTATACAGATAAATATGAAAACATCTCTCTTATATTTATTTAGAAAATGTTTTACCAGGAAGAATACATTGAGATTTCTCTCGTTTTCAAGTATGTCCTGAACAGTTTTCAGTAGAGGGTTGCTTATTTATACAAATTGAGAAACACTATATATTACATGTTATTAAATATACATACAAATATTCATATGGAAATTTTAGAATTATAAACAGTTACACTCTGTTTTTAGATATAGAGAAGCATTTACTTTTAAGGATTTTAGACTGGGAGCAGATCTGGTTATTTCAGGCAGATTGTTCCAGGCCATTGGCGCTCTGTAGGAGAAGGCGGCTCTTCCTGCTTCTTTCTTGTATTGTGGTATACGTAGCGAGTTGTTTGCGGTGGAGCGGAGGTTATACTTAGTATGTAGAGCAGGAGTGAGCATACTGCTCAGGTAGTCTGGTAGTTTTCCAGAGAAGTGGTTGTGTACTAAGCAAGAAAGGTGAAGGGCACGTCTAGATTTGAGTGTTAACCAATTTAGTTCTTTTAACATATCACAGCGATGAGTAGTGTAATTACATTGAAGGCTAAAGCGGCATATTGAATTATACAGGGTGTCAAGTTTACTAAGATGGATTTCTGGCGCTGGAGCATAAACTACATCACCATAGTCTATGACAGGCAGCAACATCTGTTGCACAATACGTTTTCTAACCAGGGGACTTAAACATGATTTGTGTCTAAAAAGAGCACTGATTTTGGGATAAAGCTTGGAAGTTAACTTGTCAATATGATGTCCAAAAGTGAGGTACACAACACATTGCATTGTTTAGCATGGAAATCAGATAAGAGGACTCAATCCAGATCCAGATACTTTGATCAGTCAGTGGTAAATTGCAGTCTTCCTCTGAGGCTTTAGAGGTATTTACAATCCCATCAGGGTTGTTGGAATGGTCAATCTACAATGTGATAATGTGATAAGAACTCTCTGTCTTCATTCAAACCATTATGAATAGCATTAAACTTCAATATTAACTTAATCTCCCATATTTTTCTGTCCCTCTGAGTGCAGAACAGTCCCATCAGTACAGTTACTCTAATGTCCCTGACACAGTGTCCATTTTGGCAAAAATTTTCTCCCACTAGTGTCTCTGTCTTTTTGTTGTTGACATTAGATCTGTGGGAATTAGTCCTTTTATGTAGTCGTTGTCCAGTTTCACCCACATAAAGAGCTGTTGGACATTTTGCACACATGATAAGGTATATTACATTGGATGACTTGCAGGTGAAGGTACCATTGATCTTATGGTGTAACTGGGTGTTTGGAATTGGTATGTTGTCCGTGGTGTAAATGTGTGCACAGGTTTCACATCTCTTTTGTAGGCAGGGTAATGTGCCATTTTTTGTATTTTTATTCAGGACACTCCTCACCATCAGTTGTTTCAAACTGGGAGGCTGTCTGAAGGAGAGTATGGGAGGCTGTGGGAATATGTTCTTAAAGCAGAACTACCACCCAATAATAAAATTGCACCACATAATTGCCCCTCTGGTGACTAGCTGCTCAGGAGTGCTAGTCGCCAGAATTATTACCTGATTAAAGAGAAATCGCTATTCTTCCAAGAATGACTTTTTGCCATAGTGACGTCCGTCAGTCCCAGCCGGGTCTAGGAGGTGTTGCTAGGAGCCGGCCGGCTCCAAAAGGGACTGACAGAGCAGGCGCGCGGACTTCACTATAGCAAGATGTCCGCGCTCCGTCCTGCTGTCAGTCTTGGAAGAATAGCGATTTCTCTTTAATCAGATAATAATTCTGTCGACTAGCGCTACTGAGCAGTTAGTTGCGAGAGGGGCAATTATGTGGTGCAATTTTATTATTGGGTGGTACTTCCTCTTTAAGTATTTCTTATGTATGTAATGTTGTTTGATGTTCTCTTGATATTTTGCTTAGAACTTCAACCTGGGGGTGGTAAGTGACCACCAGTGGCACCCAGATTCCCTTATGTTGTTCTTTGCAGCTCAGTAGATCTTTTCTTGGTATTTGGGTAGACTTCTGTATCTGACTGTCAATAATCTTTGCACTGTAACCGTGTTTTATAAAGTTGTTTCTGGAGGTGCTTGTCACGGTCCGTCATGTCAGAACAGATGCGGTTATATCTGATGGCCTGGCTGTATGTGATGGAGTTCTTTGTGTGTTTTGGGTGGAAGCTATTGCTTTTCAGGAAGGTTGGTCTGTTCGTTGGTTTGCGGTACACGGATGTGTGGATGGAGTTGTTCTGAATACTGATAGTTGTGTCTACGAAATTAATGTTTGTGCGTGAGTGACTGAGTGTTAGGTTGATATTGAGGTGGAATGTATTTTAGTTCTCATGGAATTTGATAAGTTCCTCTTCCCTGGCGGTCCAGATGATAAGAATATCATCTATGTAGCGGAGATAGACCAGGGGTTTATCTGGCAGGTGTACGGGAAGTCCTCTTCCAATTTTGCCATAAACAGTTTGGCATATTGTGGTGCCATTCGGGTACCAATCACAGTCCCCATTTTCTGAAGGTAGAGGTCCTGTCCAAACTTGAAGTAAATGTGGGTGAGAATAAACTGTATGAGTTTTGTTACCGGTTCCATGGGTGTGTTATTTTTTTCCAGATATCCCTGGCATGCAGCTATGCCATCCGTGTGTGGAATGTTGGTGCAGAGGGATTCTACATCCATAGTGGCCAGGATGGTGCTCTCTGGAATGGGGCCTAAGTCAGCTAATTTGTTTACGAGATCCATGGTGTCCTGAAGGAAGCTGGGTGTTTGTTTTAACAGGGGTTTCAGGGTATTTTCTACCCAGCCAGATATATTCTCTGTGAGTGTAACAATTCCTGAAATTATGGGTCTTCCTGGGTTTCCTTCTTTGTGTATTTTTGGTATCATGTAGAAGGAACCTATTTTTGGATCTGCTGGAATTAGGGGCCTTATCTGTTCTCCAATGTTGGCAGTTCTTTTATGATCCTGTTAAGTTGTTTTGTATAATTTTTTGTGGGATCATCTTGTAATTTCACATAGTATCTTTCATCAGAGAGTTGCCTGTTTGCTCCTTGAATGTAGTCCGTAGTGTTCATAATAACAACAGCTCCCCCCTTGTCTGCAGGCTTAATAATAATGTCCTGGTTATTCTTCAGTGACTGTATGGCTTTCTGTTCATCTGTGGTCAGAAGTGATCTTCATGGAAGACTTGTGGCCAAAAAGCCATACCTCTGACTTGGAAACAAGGCCAAGAGACTCAACTATGCACGAAAACACAGTATATGGGGTGCAGAAAAATGGCAGCAGGTGCTTTGGACTGATGATTCAAAATTTTAAGTAACTGGCTGTAGCAGAAGCAGTTTGTTTGCTGAATGGCTGGAGAGCGATACAATAATGAGTGTCTGCAGGCAACAGTGAAGCATGGTGGGGGTTCTTTGCAAGTTTGGGGCTGTATTTGTGCAAGTGGAGTTGGGAATTTGGTGAATTAGTGGTCTCCTCAGTGCTGAGAAGTAAGGGCAGATATCCATCATGCAATACCATCAGGGAGGCATCTAATTGGCCCCAAATTTACTCTGCAACATGACAAGGACCCAAAATATTCAGCCAAAGTCATTAAAAACTATCTTCATTGTAAAGAAGAACAAGGAGTCCTGAAAGTGATGGTATGGACCCCACAGAGCCCTGATATCAACATCATCCAGTCTGTCTGGGATTACATGGAGAGAGAGAAGCAACTGAGGCTCCTATATCCACAGAAGAAATGTGGTTAGTTCTCCAGTCTGTTTGGAACAACCTACCTGCCGAGTTCCTTAAAAACCTGTGTACAAGTGTACCTAGAAGGATTGAAGCTGTTTAGAAGGTAAAGGGTGGTCACACCAAATATTAATTTGATTTATATTTTTCTTCTTTTCACTCAGTATGCATTTTGTTACTTGATAAAATAAACTATTAACGTCTATTTTTTTCACACCTGCCTAAGTCTTTTGCACAGTACTGTATATATATATATATATATATATATATATATATATATATATATATATAACATAAAGTGCTAGAATGTGTCACTCCCTGTGTGCATAAATGCATATGCGCAGTAGAGACTGTCCGAACGATGCAGTCATGCGCAGTAGACACTGCATGAGCGCGCTGGTATCCAGTCAGAGGCACTGCTGATCTGGAGCGGGGAGCTCAGAACGGCGTGCTGCCCCCAACTCTGGGGCAGCAGCCGAGGCCACTGGCTGGCACTTTGGCCCGTGTACGTGGGCCTGCAATACTAATATATATATTGGGGCTTTAAACTTGAAGTCCTTTGCTACTAGCCAGACCTGAAAAGTTACTCGCCACTGCAATACATAACATACCCACCAGGGCTGAATTTCTACTCGCCAGGGCTAAATTTTCACTCACCATTGGATAGTGGCGAGTGGAAATTTTGAGCCTTGTATATATATATATATATACATATATACACAAACATAAAATGAATGACTATTGCAGTATCGAAAGCAACAATCTCACTTTATCCAGTTAAAATCTTGACAAAAGCCCTGAAAACCGAATGATAGATACTTTTTTGCAGAAAACCCTTTTACAATGTCATGTTTGACATTGCGTCATGCCATATTGTGTTTGTTTGTTAAAGGGGACTTAACTTCTCTTACTGATAATGTTTTACTTACTTTACTATACCCAGAAAATTCCAGTGGCCCCTGTGGATTTTGACTCTGTGCTTTTGTTAAAGAGATAAGACCTTCAGTCTATCCTGGATGTTGTTAAACTCACAATGGTGTAGTGTGTGTGTGTGTGTGTGTGTGTGTGTGTGTGTGTGTACTCCAGTGATCACCAACACACCAGGATATAAGAATTTCTCTGATTAATCATAGGTCATCCAAGTCATGACTCTTACATTTTGATTGGCCCACCTATGCTCAAGTATGGAGATCCTTAAATCCTGGCATATCAGTAGCTCTTGAGGAACAAATGTGGACACGCCTACTGTAATCCATACAATATGTGCATCTTCTGGCAGTGGAGGGTCAATGGCTGATCTTTCATTAACCCCAAAGAGATTTCTTTCTCAGATGAATGGTTAAGCAAGCAGATGGGCATGCTATTATGTCCATAGGGAATAGGGGACAAATCCAACTGCCTTTGGTAGACAGGAAAGAATTATTTTAATCCCTTGGTGAATATTTGGAAATGGCTTCAATGAGGTTTAGGATGCTCTACCAAAATATACTATTTCTGTAAGTCAGAATCTGGCCGCTGTATCCTATAGGGGGTGCTGTACCATAACTGGGCTTGCATTATACAGTGCAGAGTGTGATAATTCAGGACGGGTATCAGCCTTATGGGGTAAGAGTCAAACTGAATTCCCAGAGGTTTCCTGCAAAACAGCTATAGCTATTGTTACAATTAAATGACATTCCTACACGTTTATAACCAAATTTCTTTCTATCTTTTTTTTTTTTTTACATTATTTAGCATGAATTTTTAAACCTAGAACTGTCAAAAACTAGTGCAGATAATAGGCAGTTTAAGGCATCCGTTGACTGTTTCCCTAATAAATCCTTCCTGCCATGTTCCTTTACTCATCTGCGATTCCCGCAGAACTCTCTAATTAGACACATTGTAGACAGAAAATTAATTTGTATTATGATAAATGTCATTCATCTCTTTTTTAATAATTTGGAGAATATATCATGTAAATTCCATAATTTCTTTGTTTTAGAGCGCTGAGTTATTTACTTTTTCTTGTGAAAAGTGGCTATTTTTCATCAGTCCATTTCTCAAGTCAGTGATATGATTGTGTAATTTATGAATGTGGAATGGAAAATAGGACTTTTTGACAAGAGTAATCACGCAGTCATTTCAGTGATGAAAACATATTTCTATTCTAACTATAAACCGGCGTGGATTGTAATATAGCTTCTAACAATTCCATTAGATAATCTAGTCTAATGTAGTTTAATATATATATATGGAAAGGGAAGGATCGACACACTCAATTTAGCAAAAGGATAAGGATGATGATGCATTAACACTTTGAGTACCAAAATAGTATCCAACGCATTGCGGCACTCGAAGGGTTAAGGAGACCTGGACCAATTCTCCACCAGCACTATAAGGAATAAATAAAAACGTCCGTGGGTTGAAATGCTTCGCAATGTGTTGGAGATGGCTTTCCCATCCAAAGGGAAAAACATTAAAAAAAAAAAAATTCAAGTAATTATCATAAAACAGCGAAGTGATTGTCATTAGGGATATCTGTCATGAGTAAGCAAATCGCAGAGGTCATCTAAGTATCCAAGAGGGGTCACTAAATGTCCAGCTTGTGGCGCCTTATGTTAAAATAATTTTGCATTTACAAGACAAATTAGGGATAATGCCTCTATTAGTCTTTCAGTGGCACATCTGCATGTTTACATACACATATTTATGTCCTGGCTTTACACAATGTATTGGCGCATGTGGATTCCGTTAATGGATTTGTTCTGTCTAGAGAATTAGATGACCCCTGTCATGTGCTTATATAACGCGCTGGGGAAATCGTCTGGTCATGAAAAGGCAGAAAATTAGAGGATGCAGGGAGGCCTAGCGGGAGATTGACTCAGGCGCAGGGTTGAAACTGATGAACTAGGAAGATCTGGTCAGTTCTGAGGCAAACCAACTGCAAATTATCATTGCTTTAAATAGGACATTTAACCCCTTGAGTGCATACCTCCCAAGTGTCCCTCTTTAGGAGGGACAGTTCCTCTTTTAGACCCAAATCCCTCTGTCCCTCTTTCCCACCCTGATGTCCCTCTTTTTAGGAGATCAGACTGTGTGGTGTATATAAGTGTATCACCCTGATGTCCCTGTGTTTAGGAGATCAGACTGTGTGGTGTGTATATAAGTGTATCACCCTGGTGTCCCTGTGTTTAGGAGATCAGACTGTGTGGTGTGTATATAAGTGTATCACCCTGGTGTCCCTGTGTTTAGGAGATCAGACTGTGTGGTGTGTGTGTATATAAGTGTATCACCCTGGTGTCCCTGTGTGTAGGAGATCAGACTGTGTGGTGTGTATAGAAGTGTATCACCCTGGTGTCCCTGTGTTTAGGAGATCAGACTGTGTGGTGTGTATAGAAGTGTATCACCCTGGTGTCCCTGTGTTTAGGAGATCAGACTGTGTGGTGTGTATAGAAGTGTATCACCCTGATGTCCCTGTGTTTAGGAGATCAGACTGTGTGGTGTGTATATAAGTGTATCACCCTGGTGTCCCTATGTTTAGGAGATCAGCCTGTGTGGTGTGTATATATAAGTGTATCGCCCTGGTGTCCCTGTGTTTAGGAGATCAGACTGTGTGGTGTGTGTATATAAGTGTATCATCCTGGTGTACCTGTGTGTAGGAGATCAGACTGTGTGGTGTGTATAGAAGTGTATCACCCTGGTGTCCCTGTGTTTAGGAGATCAGACTGTGTGGTGTGTATAGAAGTGTATCACATTGCTCCACAGTAATAAAATTCACATTAATGTTTGTTTAAACATCAGTAAATGTGTTTAAACATTAGTCTGTGTAAATAAACTACTTTGGTCTTGTTATAAGTCACTTAATACGTTACACAAGAAGGTGTCAGTAGCTTGTAAAATAGCCTAAAAATTCTCGGTAATGCCCCACCCACCAGCCACACCCCCAGAAACACCCCCTAAACCATAAGTGTCCCTCTTTATCAATTTGAAATGTTGGGAGGTATGTGAGTGCAAGAGAAGTCTCCAACACATTGCAAAGCATTCATGGCGTTAAAAGCCCCATGTCAATAAATGGGAATTTGGGGAGTTTTATGGGCCCACCTTGATGCAGTTACAGTCCAGAGAGGCATTTGAACTTTATGTATAAACATGAATATGAACTTGCCGGATTTGACCTGGGGTCTCTGGGTTTATGAAGAAATCTCTGGAGGTCCGAGTCAGTCACTGAATTCGCTGGGTTCCATTAAGGAAGTGAGAGGCATTCAGTCCAGCCGCACTTGCATTTGGTCACACAGCTTTAAGTTACCTCCACCTAGGGTTGCCACCCAGCCGGTATTTTACTGACAGGCCGGTAAAAAATTGGCTTCTGTCCAATGTTAAGTCTATGGAGGGAATGCCATGGCCGGTATTTTTTTTTTAAGAAAAGGTGGCAACCCTACCTCCACCCCCTGACCTGGAATTGCCCCTCAGGTATACCTGGGAACTTGCTCATGCTGAGTCTGTGGAGAGGGCCCATGTGATGCTGACTAGAGTATGTCAGTGGCGGGATTTGCATCATAAAGGGGTCTGGTCTGGAAGTGGGGATGACAGGGTGGGAGAGTAGAAGTGCGTGTGCCACTTACATACTGTGTATAGTATATATTATAACATATTAATTCACTTGTTTCGAAAAATGAGGATTTGGGGCATAGTTTGTCCAAAATATGTCTATGCCCACTTACCACATCAAGGTACTAGGGTGACCACGGGTCCCGGAATGTCCGGGACTGTCCCTTATTTGAAGCCTATGTCCCGCGTCCCGGGTCATCTCCCACCGGGACAATGAAGTGTCCCGGAATGAAGCCAAGCCACCCACACAGGAGCACAAACAGTCACTCACTGACTCTCCCTCAGCCCTATTCTGCCAACCGGGACTATGTGCGCATGCGCGCTGCTTCTAGGCCGGGGACAGGAGGTGCGGGGAGGGGAGCAAACATGGCGGCGTCCAGCAGATAAACGGTACAGTTAGAGAGCACAGCGGGGAGAACTGACTCACTTGGACTCTTCCACCAAAAAGGCTTTAGCAGTGGCCAGAGGAGGAGGAAGAGTCGCGCGCAACTGTTACTGAGCTCGTGAGAATAGGAGGGGCGGGGGCAGGAGCCCCGGATATAGCTCTGCTCCAGTGAGGTAACGTGCTGATTCGGCTGGTCAGTATTCTTTGACTGTAATATGTGTATGTGTTATTTAGGGTGACCACATGTCCCGGAATGGCAGAACGGAAATGTGGTCACCCTACAAGGTACCCCTTTTAAGCGAGTCCTATAGAATATGTATTTCCGTTTTTATGGCTTCTGATAATGATTTATAATAAAAGCCAAACTCATCTCATTCCCTAATGGCTGAACTGAGCTGCTTCAAACAGGGATGACTCGCCGTGATTGGGTAGAAACCTCAAGAACGAGAACATTTCTACGGGTCCATTTATATCGAATCTGCCCGCCCACTACTATAAACAGGGATGACTCGCCGTGATTGGGTAGAAACCTCAAGAACTAAAACATTTCTACGGGTCCATTTATATCGAATCTGCCCGCCCACTACTATAAACAGGGATGACTCGCGTGATTGGGTAGAAACCTCAAGAACGAGAACATTTCTGCGGGTCCATTTATATCGAATCTGCCCGCCCACTACTATAAACAGGGATGACTCGCCGTGATTGGGTAGAAACCTCAAGAACGAGAACATTTCTACGGGTCCATTTATATCGAATCTGCCCGCCCACTACTATAAACAGGGATGACTCGCCGTGATTGGGTAGAAACCTCAAGAACGAGAACATTTCTACGGGTCCATTTATATCGAATCTGCCCGCCCACTACTATAAACAGGGATGACTCGCCATGATTGGGTAGAAACCTCAAGAACGAGAACATTTCTACGGGTCCATTTATATCGAATCTGCCCACCCACTACTATAAACAGGGATGACTCACCGTGATTGGGTAGAAACCTCAAGAACGAGAACATTTCTACGGGTCCATTTATATAGAACTAGCAACATGGGACGGCGTTGCCCGTCATGTTATGACCATTGGGTGCACGTGTTTGAAATGCAGACACACTGATAAACACAGACATATGCAGCATACAGGCAGACACATACCATACATCCCAAGTGTCCCTCTTTGAAGGCCAAATCCCTCTGTCCCTCTTTCCCACCCTGTTGTCCCTCTTTTTAGGAGGTCAGACTGTGTGCAGGGCCGGCTCCACCTATAGGCGAGGTAGGCGCCGGCCTAGGGCGCACACGTACTGGGGGCGCGGGCATGCAGCGGAGAAGAGCTGCGCCCACACACCACGCCAGGAACCACAACACAGTCAGGTCTGTGTTGCTACAGCGCTCCCTCATCTGGTTGGATCTTTAGTAATGCAGAGCGCGCTGGGAGTCATGATCTCCAGCCGCGCTCTGCATTACTGAAGAGAAGACTGCGCGGGAGATACAGGTATGTGATGGGGGGCAAGTTGGAGCTGAGGGGGCATAGTGGAGCTGAGGGGGCAAGTTGGAGCAGATGTGGGGCAAAGTGGAGATGATGGGGGCAAGTTGGAGCTGTTAGGGGAAAGCTGGAGCTGAGGGGGCATAGTGGAGCTGGTGGTGGCAAGTTGGAGATGATGGGGGCAAGTTGGAGCTGATGAGGGTCAAAGTGGAGCTGATGAGGGTCAAAGTGGAGCTGAGGGGGGGCAAGTTGGAGCTGAGGGGGGGCAAGTTGGAGCTGAGGGGGGGCAAAGTGGAGCTGGTGGGGCAAGTTGGAGCGGATGGGGGCAAGTTGGAGCTGCTGGGGGCATAGTGGAGCTGATAGTGGAAAGTTGGAGCTGAGAGGGCATAGTGGAGCTGGTGGGGGCAAGTTGGAGCGGATGGGGGCAAGTTGGAGCGGATGGGGGGCAAAGTGGAGCTGATGGGGGTAAGATGGAGAGGATGGGGGGCAAAGTGGAGCTGATGGGGGTAAGTTGGAGAGGATGGGGGGCAAAGTGGAGCTGATGGGGGTAAGTTGGAGCTGAGGGGGTAAAGTGAAGCTGAGGGGGCAAAATGGAGCTGGTGGGGGCACGTTGGAGCTGATGGGGGCAAGTTGGAGTTGATAGGGGCAAAGTGGAGCTGGTGGGCCAAAGTGAAGCTGATAAGGGGCAAGTTGGAGCTGGTGGGGGGCATCTCTTACAGGCATCTCCAGAACAGGGGCAGAGTGGCTCAGGGGGCAGAGAGAGGACAATCATGAAAAGAGGTTGGGTATAAGTAGGCAGGGTATAAAGGGGTGGGACACAAGGGGCGGAGCGAAATGGGCGGCAAAATTAGGTTTTGCCTAGGGTGGCAAAAATCCTTGCACCAGCCCTGACTGTGTGGTGTGTATTACTTTGCTCTACAGCAATAAAGCAATAAACTTCAGTATATGTGTGTATACATTAGTCTGTGCAAATAAAATACTTTGGTCTTGAACTAAATCATTTATTCAGTTACATAAATAGCCAGTAATAGGTCATGAAATAACCTAAAAATTCTTACTAATGCCCCGCCCACCAGCCACTCCCCCAATAATATTACCTAAAACTAACGTGTCCCTCTTTGGCCCTGTGAAATGTTGGGAGGTATGCACATACACACAGTGAGCGGCAGAAACATGCAAAAGACATGTACACACAGACACACTGGAGATGCACATATGGACACACATATGTAACAGAGATGTACACACACAGACACGCAACATATATGAGCAGAAACACATGTGCTCATGAGTTGTGTACCCCTCTGGCACTCAAAGGGTTAAGGTATAGAGAGGCATGTCAGAGTTAAATAGCAGTGGGAAGTGTGTTCATACCTGGGAACACTGACTTGTGAAGTCCCTAGAGGGGACTGATGTGGTGCTGATGTGGAGAGACAAATGGGGCAATCTGGGTTAAAAGGGGGCGGGGCTTAATCGCGAGTAGGGCGGGGCTTAACAGAAATGTGGAAAAGTGTTAGTAATAGGCTGGGGAAGGAGGAGAAGTGGGAGGGAAATGCAAGTTTACAGTGTGAGGGGTTTGAACACACTCCCTGAGGGCTAAAACTTGATACACAACCCTGTGGCAGTCAGTGGGTTAAGTGTGAATCTGATGGCTGTCTGTCCTGTGTCTTGCATGCCAAATGATGACAGTGAAGAAGTAATTCAGCAATGAGGGCCTACCTTAACCCTTTGAGTGCCATTTTGTTCCCCTGCTGATGCAGCACCATTCAGTGGCTTTACTACAGGTCCTGCTGAGGCCACTGGGAGTCAAGGTGAGTGACTGTGTGTCAGCCATCTTTCTTTCTGGCTTTGTGTGTGTGTATGGGTGTTTGGTGCTGTGTGAGTGAGGCATGTATGTGTTATACCTGGGAATTTTTACTTGTGGAGTCCCTCATGTGGTGCTGATGTGGAGAGAGTAATGGGGCAATCTGGGTTAAAAGGGGGCGGGGCTTAATCACAAGTAGGGGGCGGGGCTTAACATAAATATGGAAAAGTGTTAGTAATAGGCTGGGGAAGGAGGAGAAGTGTGAGAGAAATGCAAGTTTACAGTGTGAGGAGTTTGAACACACTCCCTGAGGGGTAAAACTTGATACACAACCCTGTGGCAGTCAGTGGGTTAAGTGTGAATCTGATGGCTGCCTGTCCTGTGTCTTGCATGGCAAATGATGACAGTGAAGAAATAATTGAGCAATGAGGACCTACCTTAACCCTTTGAGTGCCATTTTGTTCCTTTGGTGCTGCACTACAGGTCCTGCTGAGGCCTCTGGGAGTCAGGGTGAGTGACTGTGTGTGTGTGTCAGCCATATGTATTTCTGGCTTTGTGTGTGTATGTGGTGTATGTGGTGCTGTGTGTGTGAGTGGGGGCATGTCTGCTTGGTGCTGTGTGAGTGGGGCATGTGTGTGTGTGTGTGTGGTGCTGTGTGAGTGGGGCATGTGTGTGTGTTTGTGTGGTGCTGTGTGAGTGGGGCATGTGTGTGTGTTTGTGTGGTGCTGTGTGAGTGGGGCATGTGTGTTTGTCTGTGGTGTAGGAGCAAGTGGCGGCCATATTGTTTTTTTCTGACTTTGATAGTGGTGGGTGGGCTGCATAGTGGGGGCGGGCCAACTCCCTGCATGATTGAATCACCCAATGGGAACAGTAACTCCTCCTTAATACCACCCCTGGGTGTGTTTTGGCAGGCACAAAGTCTTCTTTTATATATATAGATCTGCCCGCCCACTACTATAAACAGGGATGACTCGCCGTGATTGGGTAGAAACCTCAAGAACGAGAACATTTCTACGGGTCCATTTATATCGAATCTGCCCGCCCACTACTATAAATAGGGATGAGTCGCCGTGATTGGGTAGAAACCTCAAGAACGAGAACATTTCTACGGGTCCATTTATATCGAATCTGCCCGCCCACTACTATAAACAGGGATGACTCTCCGTGATTGGGTAGAAACCTCAAGAAAGAGAACATTTCTACGGGCCTATTTATATAGAATCTGCCCGCCCACTACTATAAACAGGGATGACTCGCAGTGATTGGGTAGAAACCTCAAGAACTAGAACATTTCTACGGGTCCATTTATATCGAATCTGCCCTCCCACTACTATAAACAGGGATGACTCGCAGTGATTGGGTAGAAACCTCAAGAACTAAAACATTTCTACGGGTCCATTTATATCGAATCTGCCCGCCCACTACTATAAACAGGGATGACTCGCGTGATTGGGTAGAAACCTCAAGAACGAGAACATTTCTGCGGGTCCATTTATATCGAATCTGCCCGCCCACTACTATAAACAGGGATGACTCGCCGTGATTGGGTAGAAACCTCAAGAACGAGAACATTTCTACGGGTCCATTTATATAGAATCTGCCCGCCCACTACTATAAACAGGGATGACTCGCCGTGATTGGGTAGAAACCTCAAGAACGAGAACATTTCTACGGGTCCATTTATATCGAATCTGCCCGCCCACTACTATAAACAGGGATGACTCGCAGTGATTGGGTAGAAACCTCAAGAACTAAAACATTTCTACGGGTCCATTTATATCGAATCTGCCCGCCCACTACTATAAACAGGGATGACTCGCGTGATTGGGTAGAAACCTCAAGAACGAGAACATTTCTGCGGGTCCATTTATATCGAATCTGCCCGCCCACTACTATAAACAGGGATGACTCGCCGTGATTGGGTAGAAACCTCAAGAACGAGAACATTTCTACGGGTCCATTTATATAGAATCTGCCCGCCCACTACTATAAACAGGGATGACTCGCCGTGATTGGGTAGAAACCTCAAGAACTAGAACATTTCTACGGGTCCATTTATATCGAATCTGCCCGCCCACTACTATAAACAGGGATGACTCGCCGTGATTGGGTAGAAACCTCAAGAACGAGAACATTTCTACGGGTCCATTTATATCGAATCTGCCCGCCCACTACTATAAACAGGGATGACTCGCCGTGATTGGGTAGAAACCTCAAGAACGAGAACATTTCTATGGGTCCATTTATATCGAATCTGCCCGCCCACTACTATAAACAGGGATGACTCGCCGTGATTGGGTAGAAACCTCAAGAAAGAGAACATTTCTACGGGCCTATTTATATAGAATCTGCCCGCCCACTACTATAAACAGGGATGACTCGCAGTGATTGGGTAGAAACCTCAAGAACGAGAACATTTCTACGGGTCCATTTATATCGAATCTGCCCGCCCACTACTATAAACAGGGATGACTCGCGTGATTGGGTAGAAACCTCAAGAAAGAGAACATTTCTACGGGTCCATTTATATCGAATCTGCCCGCCCACTACTATAAACAGGGATGACTCGCCGTGATTGGGTAGAAACCTCAAGAAAGAGAACATTTCTACGGGTCCATTTATATCGAATCTGCCCGCCCACTACTATAAACTGCATGAGACTGTATAATACACCTTTCCAATATGCACTGAGATTTTCATTTTCATTTACTCAAATTTTGTTAATGATTACAGGAAAACACAAGCTAGGCAAAGTATTTTTAAATAATGTCATGTACTATTCCTTTAAAACATCTATTTGATGAACAAATGTGCATATTTAAGCACATTTTTGAGTGCAGTTCATTATATATCATCATTGTCATTTACAGCAGTAAAATTGTCTGAAATATAGTGAAAAAGCAGTTAGAATTAGGAAAAACATTTTGTAGGAAAGAAGAAAAACTCACAGAGCTAAAACACCATAAGATATATTTATATATGAAGAAAATACCCAAGTGAACAAAATATAATGTGCACTTGAAAACTGAATATACAACTAGTAATACATAGTCATTACCTGACTTTAACAATATAACACCCAAACTTTATTACACTACTTGACTGAGGGCCATGCCACCATCCAACTCTGAACTACTTGAAT
The DNA here is from genome assembly GCA_037306005.1 of Rhinophrynus dorsalis. Classification (NCBI taxonomy): domain Eukaryota; kingdom Metazoa; phylum Chordata; class Amphibia; order Anura; family Rhinophrynidae; genus Rhinophrynus; species Rhinophrynus dorsalis. The sequence continues at coordinate 505,989,141 of CM074722.1, read as the reverse complement.
ATGGAAAGTGTTAGCCCAATGGCCATACCCACGACTCTTAAGATCAAGCCTAAGAGTCATGATCCTGTACCATCACCGCAAAGCCCCTAAGATCCTGTACCATCACTGCAAAGCCCCTAAGAGTCATGATCCTGTACCATCACCTCAAAGCCCCTAAGATCCTGTACCATCACCGCAAAGCCCCTAAGATCCTGTACCATCACCGCAAAGCCCCTAAGAGTCATGATCCTGTACCATCACCGCAAAGCCCCTAAGATCCTGTACCATCACCGCAAAGCCCCTAAGAGTCATGATCCTGTACCATCACCGCAAAGCCCCTAAGATCCTGTACCATCACCGCAAAGCCCCTAAGATCCTGTACCAACACCGCAAAGCCCCTAAGATCCTGTACCATCACCGCAAAGCCCCTAAGAGTCATGATCCTGTACCATCACCGCAAAGCCCCTAAGATCCTGTACCATCACCGCAAAGCCCCTAAGATCCTGTACCATCACTGCAAAGCCCCTAAGATCCTGTACCAGCACCGCAAAGCCCCTAAGATCCTGTACCATCACCGCAAAGCCCCTAAGATCCTGTACCATCACCTCAAAGCCCCTAAGATCCTGTACCAGCACCGCAAAGCCCCTAAGATCCTGTACCATCACCGCAAAGCCCCTAAGATCCTGTACCATCACCGCAAAGCCCCTAAGATCCTGTACCATCACCGCAAAGCCCCTAAGAGTCATGATCCTGTACCATCACCGCAAAGCCCCTAAGAGTCATGATCCTGTACCATCACCGCAAAGCCCCTAAGATCCTGTACCAGCACCGCAAAGCCCCTAAGATCCTGTACCATCACCGCAAAGCCCCTAAGATCCTGTACCATCACCTCAAAGCCCCTAAGATCCTGTACCAGCACCGCAAAGCCCCTAAGATCCTGTACCATCACCGCAAAGCCCCTAAGATCCTGTACCATCACCGCAAAGCCCCTAAGATCCTGTACCATCACCGCAAAGCCCCTAAGATCCTGTACCTTCACCTCAAAGCCCCTAAGATCCTGTACCATCACCTCAAAGCCCCTAAGATCCTGTACCATCACCGCAAAGCCCCTAAGAGTCATGATCCTGTACCATCACCGCAAAGCCCCTAAGATCCTGTACCATCACTGCAAAGCCCCTAAGATCCTGTACCATCACCGCAAAGCCCCTAAGATCCCGTACCATCACTGCAAAGCCCCTAAGATCCTGTACCATCACCGCAAAGCCCCTAAGATCCCGTACCATCACCGCAAAGCCCCTAAGATCCTGTACCATCACCGCAAAGCCCCTAAGATCCTGTACCATCACCGCAAAGCCCCTAAGATCCTGTACCATCACCGCAAAGCCCCTAAGATCCCGTACCATCACCGCAAAGCCCCTAAGATCCTGTACCATCACCGCAAAGCCCCTAAGAGTCATGATCCTGTACCATCACCGCAAAGCCCCTAAGAGTCATGATCCCGTACCATCACCGCAAAGCCCCTAAGATCCTGTACCATCACCGCAAAGCCCCTAAGATCCCGTACCATCACCGCAAAGCCCCTAAGATCCCGTACCATCACCGCAAAGCCCCTAAGATCCTGTACCATCACCGCAAAGCCCCTAAGATCCTGTACCATCACCGCAAAGCCCCTAAGATCCTGTACCATCACCGCAAAGCCCCTAAGATCCTGTACCATCACCTCAAAGCCCCTAAGATCCTGTACCATCACCTCAAAGCCCCTAAGATCCTGTACCATCACCGCAAAGCCCCTAAGATCCTGTACCATCACCGCAAAGCCCCTAAGATCCTGTACCATCACCTCAAAGCCCCTAAGATCCTGTACCAGCACCGCAAAGCCCCTAAGAGTCATGATCCTGTACCATCACCGCAAAGCCCCTAAGATCCTGTACCATCACCTCAAAGCCCCTAAGATCCTGTACCATCACCGCAAAGCCCCTAAGATCCTGTACCATCACCTCAAAGCCCCTAAGATCCTGTACCAACACCGCAAAGCCCCTAAGAGTCATGATCCTGTACCATCACCTCAAAGCCCCTAAGATCCTGTACCATCACCGCAAAGCCCCTAAGATCCTGTACCATCACCTCAAAGCCCCTAAGATCCTGTACCATCACCGCAAAGCCCCTAAGAGTCATAATCCTGTACCATCACCGCAAAGCCCCTAAGATCCTGTACCATCACCGCAAAGCCCCTAAGATCCTGTACCATCACCGCAAAGCCCCTAAGATCCTGTACCATCACTGCAAAGCCCCTAAGAGTCATGATCCTGTACCATCACCGCAAAGCCCCTAAGAGTCATGATCCTGTACCATCACCTCAAAGCCCCTAAGATCCTGTACCATCACCGCAAAGCCCCTAAGATCCTGTACCATCACCGCAAAGCCCCTAAGATCCTGTACCATCACCTCAAAGCCCCTAAGATCCTGTACCATCACCGCAAAGCCCCTAAGATCCTGTACCATCACCGCAAAGCCCCTAAGATCCTGTACCATCACCGCAAAGCCCCTAAGATCCTGTACCATCACCGCAAAGCCCCTAAGATCCTGTACCATCACCACAAAGCCCCTAAGAGTCATGATCCTGTACCATCACCGCAAAGCCCCTAAGATCCTGTACCATCACTGCAAAGCCCCTAAGAGTCATGATCCTGTACCATCACCGCAAAGCCCCTAAGAGTCATGATCCTGTACCATCACCGCAAAGCCCCTAAGATCCTGTACCATCACCGCAAAGCCCCTAAGATCCTGTACCATCACCGCAAAGCCCCTAAGATCCTGTACCATCACCGCAAAGCCCCTAAGATCCTGTACCATCACCGCAAAGCCCCTAAGAGTCATGATCCTGTACCATCACCGCAAAGCCCCTAAGATCCCGTACCATCACTGCAAAGCCCCTAAGATCCTGTACCATCACCGCAAAGCCCCTAAGAGTCATGATCCTGTACCATCACCGCAAAGCCCCTAAGATCCCGTACCATCACTGCAAAGCCCCTAAGATCCTGTACCATCACCGCAAAGCCCCTAAGAGTCATGATCCTGTACCATCACTGCAAAGCCCCTAAGAGTCATGATCCTGTACCATCACCGCAAAGCCCCTAAGAGTCATGATCCTGTACCATCAACGCAAAGCCCCTAAGAGTCATGATCCTGTACCATCACCGCAAAGCCCCTAAGATCCTGTACCATCACCGCAAAGCCCCTAAGATCCTGTACCAGCACCGCAAAGCCCCTAAGAGTCATGATCCTGTACCATCACCGCAAAGCCCCTAAGATCCTGTACCATCACCGCAAAGCCCCTAAGATCCTGTACCATCACCGCAAAGCCCCTAAGAGTCATAATCCTGTACCATCACCGCAAAGCCCCTAAGAGTCATGATCCTGTACCATCACCGCAAAGCCCCTAAGATCCTGTACCATCACCTCAAAGCCCCTAAGATCCTGTACCATCACCGCAAAGCCCCTAAGATCCTGTACCATCACCTCAAAGCCCCTAAGATCCTGTACCATCACCGCAAAGCCCCTAAGATCCTGTACCATCACCTCAAAGCCCCTAAGATCCTGTACCAGCACCGCAAAGCCCCTAAGAGTCATGATCCTGTACCATCACCTCAAAGCCCCTAAGATCCTGTACCATCACCGCAAAGACCCTAAGAGTCATAATCCTGTACCATCACCGCAAAGCCCCTAAGATCCTGTACCATCACCGCAAAGCCCCTAAGATCCTGTACCATCACCGCAAAGCCCCTAAGATCCTGTACCATCACTGCAAAGCCCCTAAGAGTCATGATCCTGTACCATCACCGCAAAGCCCCTAAGAGTCATGATCCTGTACCATCACCGCAAAGCCCCTAAGATCCTGTACCATCACCTCAAAGCCCCTAAGATCCTGTACCATCACCGCAAAGCCCCTAAGATCCTGTACCATCACCGCAAAGCCCCTAAGATCCTGTACCATCACCGCAAAGCCCCTAAGATCCTGTACCATCACTGCAAAGCCCCTAAGAGTCATGATCCTGTACCATCACCGCAAAGCCCCTAAGATCCCGTACCATCACTGCAAAGCCCCTAAGATCCTGTACCATCACCGCAAAACCCCTAAGAGTCATGATCCTGTACCATCACCGCAAAGCCCCTAAGAGTCATGATCCTGTACCATCACCGCAAAGCCCCTAAGATCCTGTACCATCACCGCAAAGCCCCTAAGAGTCATGATCCTGTACCATCACCGCAAAGCCCCTAAGAGTCATGATCCTGTACCATCACCGCAAAGCCCCTAAGAGTCATGATCCTGTACCATCACCGCAAAGCCCCTAAGAGTCATGATCCTGTACCATCACCGCAAAGCCCCTAAGAGTCATGATCCTGTACCATCACCGCAAAGCCCCTAAGATCCTGTACCATCACCGCAAAGCCCCTAAGATCCTGTACCAGCACCGCAAAGCCCCTAAGAGTCATGATCCTGTACCATCACTGCAAAGCCCCTAAGAGTCATGATCCTGTACCATCACCGCAAAGCCCCTAAGAGTCATGATCCTGTACCATCACCGCAAAGCCCCTAAGATCCTGTACCATCACCGCAAAGCCCCTAAGATCCTGTACCATCACTGCAAAGCCCCTAAGAGTCATGATCCTGTACCATCACCGCAAAGCCCCTAAGAGTCATGATCCTGTACCATCACCGCAAAGCCCCTAAGATCCTGTACCATCACCTCAAAGCCCCTAAGATCCTGTACCATCACCACAAAGCCCATAAGATCCTGTACCATCACCGCAAAGCCCCTAAGAGTCATGATCCTGTACCATCACCTCAAAGCCCCTAAGATCCTGTACCATCACCTCAAAGCCCCTAAGATCCTGTACCATCACTGCAAAGCCCCTAAGAGTCATGATCCTGTACCATCACCGCAAAGCCCCTAAGAGTCATGATCCTGTACCATCACCTCAAAGCCCCTAAGATCCTGTACCATCACCGCAAAGCCCCTAAGAGTCATGATCCTGTACCATCACCGCAAAGCCCCTAAGATCCTGTACCATCACCGCAAAGCCCCTAAGATCCTGTACCATCACTGCAAAGCCCCTAAGAGTCATGATCCTGTACCATCACCGCAAAGACCCTAAGATCCTGTACCATCACCGCAAAGCCCCTAAGATCCTGTACCATCACTGCAAAGCCCCTAAGAGTCATGATCCTGTACCATCACCGCAAAGCCCCTAAGATCCTGTACCATCACTGCAAAGCCCCTAAGAGTCATGATCCTGTACCATCACCGCAAAGCCCCTAAGATCCTGTACCATCACTGCAAAGCCCCTAAGAGTCATGATCCTGTACCATCACCGCAAAGCCCCTAAGATCCTGTACCATCACCGCAAAGCCCCTAAGATCCTGTACCATCACCGCAAAGCCCCTAAGATCCTGTACCATCACCGCAAAGCCCCTAAGAGTCATGATCCTGTACCATCACCGCAAAGCCCCTAAGAGTCATGATCCTGTACCATCACTGCAAAGCCCCTAAGAGTCATGATCCTGTACCATCACCGCAAAGCCCCTAAGAGTCATGATCCTGTACCATCACCGCAAAGCCCCTAAGATCCTGTACCATCACCGCAAAGCCCCTAAGAGTCATGATCCTGTACCATAACCGCAAAGCCCCATGCTTCGCCCAGCAAGCACCCCGCCATGCTGTGACACCACACATCACTAGGCAATCACTGTGCTAGACACACAAGTTCCTGAAACCCACCACCACTTTGGACCCTGTACCCATAAGCCCTTAGAACACACACCGAGGTGCATCCCCAGCACATGTCCAGCACAGGGGTGGGAGGGCAGGAAGCGCCTCACAGTATGCAGTCTAGGGTGACCACGGGTCCCGGAACGTCCGGGACTGTCCCTTATTTCAGGGCTATGTCCCGCATCCCGGGTCATCTTCAACCGGGACAATGAAGTGTCCCGGAATGAAGCCAAGCCGCACTGGATGTCAGCCTGCAAGCGGTGTGTCACATCATGGACGCCGCGAGGGAGCGCTTGGTAGCATAAATCAGCGCTCCCTCGCGGTGTCCATGATATGACACACCGCTTGCATGCTGACATCCAGGGCGGCAATGCAGCTTACCTGATCTCCTGGAGGCAAATGCTCTAGTAATACAGAGCGCTGGGAGATGATGCATTACAGAGCACAGCGCGCGGGAGCTTCAGCTCTGTGCCGGAGGAGGCACAGAGCGCTTTCCACGCCGCTGGACCACCAGGGACTCAAGGTAGGGCATGAATGGGCAACTAGGGTGACCACGTCCCGGAATGGCAGAAGGGAAATGTGGTCACCCTAATGCAGTCTCCATCAATAATGGCTGAGGGATACAACACCCCCACAGCCGTTACTTCCTGTGCCTCCCCGAAACCTTCTACTTTAACCAGAACTGCCCCACTTCCTGTCCTACTACTTCCTTCCTTCCTAGCCCCATCAAGCCCCCTCCTACTGAGCTGCACGCTGCTCCGGGGGTCCCAGTAGATGTCTGTCCACTGGAAGGGTAGAGAAGATTCCAAAGAACTGGAAAAGAAATGTTATAGACCTCTCTGGCATTCAAGAGGTTAAAAGTGCAATGTACATCAATGAGAATGTTGATTCCTCCCCTACGGCGCAGATGGTTTGACCCAGAATTGCGTCTCTTTAACATGACGAATGCGACTCTTCATCTGCTTCAAACACTGAAAATGCAATTCTGAAGTCCGACTTATTACAATTCAACGTGTGATGCAAATAGAAAAAACAGGATTGTAAAAGCAATTTGTAGAAAAAAAATTGAGTTATTTTGTACCAAATAACGGGGGCTGCACCTTGAAAGCTGAAACCTTTTGGAATTTGATGAACCTCCCCCAAGACGGAGGCGTGAGATAACCATAGTATCATTACTACATACAAACGTTCACAGACACAGAATATAATCAGGCAGCTCAGGGCCATCAAATACTTGGATCTCGCCGCAGACAGACGCGGATTTCAAACATCCCTATAATAGGAAAGTACAAACAGAAATGGAAAAAAGCCCTGCTGGGCAAGACACAATAATGACATGCTGCATCTGCCAACAGCACAGATATCGGTCTGAATAGCACTTGCTTTATGTCGCCATGCGCGCCAATTCATTCCCAACCTCTCGCTTATTGTCACTTCCTCACTCAATCGGAGGAAGTTTTCCCAGTGAGACTGTTTTCTATTACATCAACAGCGACGTCTGCTCCCTGCGTCTTATGTACAAAACCGAAGAGCAGCAATTCTGGAGCAAATCAAATGCACCATAAAACTTCCATCAATTCAAATGGGGCTTTTAACCCGTTGAGTGCTAGAGAGGCCACCAACACATAATAGAGCAAGGCACTAGGGACCTCTTTAGCATTCGGGGGGTTAAGACTCCAATTTAAGTAAAGGAAATTTGTATTCGTCAGCTTTTGTGCAGATAGTTTGCTCCAGAAATGTACCACTTTCCTCAGTACATTATCCTCTGTGATATGAGATACATAAATAGATAGATAGATAGATAGATAGATAGATAGATAGATAGATAGATAGATAGATAGATAGATAGATAGATATGAGGTGATACAGATAGATACAAATAGATCAATAGATAGATAGATAGATAGATATGAGGTAGATAGATAGATATGAGGTAGATAGATAGATATAGATAGATATGAGGTAGATAGATAGATAGATAGATATGAGATAGATAGATAGATAGATAGATAGATAGATAGATAGATAGATAGATAGATAGATATAGATATGAGATAGATAGATAGATAGATAGATAGATAGATAGATAGATAGATAGATAGATAGATAGATATGAGGTGATACAGATAGATAGAAACAAATAGATCAACAGATAGATAGATATGATATACATAAATAGATAGAAGATAGAGAGAGAGATAGATAGATAGATAGATAGATAGATAGATAGATAGATAGATATAGATATGAGATAAATAGATAAATAGAGAGAGAGAGAGAGAGAGAGAGAGAGAGAGAGAGAGAGATAGATAGATAGATAGATAGATAGATAGATAGATAGATAGATAGATAGATAGATAGAACAGGCCAGGATTTGATGATTTCCTTGTTAGAGCGCAGGTGAGTTAATCAGTGTAAAAGAGCTGGTCAGAGATGCTCAACTAGGAACGAGTCTGCCCTCAAAGTGATGAGTCTCTATAGGATAAGTATCCTACCCAGGGTGAATCTCTTTTATCTCACTAGTGACTTTCACAGAGAGGAAATATCCTGAAGCACATCATACTGATCCTACCAAAAGGCAGTCCAGTCACGACGTGCCAGGCAATTCCTCTCTGAACAAGAGAAGCAGCCAACCCCAGACGTACGTTTCGGCCTTGTTGGGCCTCGTCAGTGAGGTGCAGCTGATCTATCTAGGCACTGTGAGCAAGGGGTCAACGTCTGGATTACCCTGTTACCCTTAGGATGACTAGTCCCAAGGGCAATTAGAGTGCTAGAGAGGCCACCAACGCATAATAGAGCAAGGCACTAGGGACCTCTTTAGCATTCGGAGGGTTAAGACTCCAATTTAAGTAAAGGACATTTGTATTTGTCAGCTTTTGTGCAGATAGTTTCCTCCAGAAATGTACCACTTTTCTCAGTACAGTATCCTCTGTGATATGAGATACATAAATAGATAGATAGATAGATAGATAGATAGATAGATAGATAGATAGACAGATATGAGATAGATAGATAGATAGATAGATAGATAGATAGATAGATAGATATGAGATAGATAGATAGATAGATAGATAGATAGATAGATAGATAGACAGATATGAGATAGATAGATAGATAGATAGATAGATAGATAAATAGATAGATAGATAGATAGATAGATAGATAGACAGATATGAGATAGATAGATAGATAGATAAATAGATAGATAGATAGATAGATAGATAGATAGATAGATATGAGATAGATAGATAGATAGATAGATAGATATGAGATAGATAGACAGATAGATAGATAGATAGATAGATAGATAGATAGATAGATAGATATGAGATAGATAGATAGATAGATAGATAGATAGATAGATAGATAGATAGATATGAGGTGATACAGATAGATAGAAACAAATAGATCAACAGATAGATAGATATGATATACATAAATAGCTAGAAGATAGATAGATAGATAGATAGATAGATAGATAGATAGATAGATAGATAGATAGATAGAACAGGACAGGATTTGATGATTTCCTTGTTAGAGCGCAGGTGAGTTAATCAGTGTGAATGAGCCTCTGATCACATGATTTCCTTGTTAGAACACAGGTGAGTTAATCAGTGTGAATGAGCCTCTGATCACATGATTTCCTTGTTAGAGCACAGGTGAGTTAATCAATGTGAATGAGCCTCTGATCACATGATTTCCTTGTTAAAGCACAGGTGAGTTAATCAGTGTGAATGAGCCTCTGGTCACATGATTTCCTTGTTAGAACACAGGTGAGTTAATCAGTGTGAATGAGACTCTGATCACATGATTTCCTTGTTAGAGCACAGGTGAGTTAATCAATGTGAATGAGCCTCTGATCACATGATTTCCTTGTTAGAACACAGGTGAGTTAATCAATGTGAATGAGCCTCTGATCACATGATTTCCTTGTTAGAACACAGGAGTGTTAATCAATGTGAATGAGCCTCTGATCACATGATTTCCTTGTTAGAACACAGGTGAGTTAATCAATGTGAATGAGCCTCTGATCACATGATTTCCTTGTTAGAACACAGGTGAGTTAATCAATGTGAATGAGCCTCTGATCACATGATTTCCTTGTTAGAGCACAGGTGAGTTAATCAGTGTGAATGAGCCTCTGATCACATGATTTCCTTGTTAGAACACAGGTGAGTTAATCAGTGTGAATGAGCCTCTGATCACCACACCTGTGCTCTAGCAGAGAAATACCTAAGTCCTGGCCTGTTAGTGGGTCCTGAGGACAGGAGATGAGAACCACTGATTTAGATAGATATGAGATATATTGCAGATGGTTTACTCCAGAATTACTCCGGGAGATTGGTAGATCCGACCAACTGATTAACATAGTAATTTGACGCCCTTGAATGCTATGTGTATATATATATATATATATATATATATATATATATATATATATATATATATATCATCCCCTTCAGTCGTTGTCGATCCCCTGCAGGATGAAGACCTCCTCACCAAATTTCCAACAATTTCAGTCCTGTGCTTTTTGTTGCACCAACACATATGGTAATTTCATCTACCCGTCTTGTCTTTGATCTTCCTCTTGGCTGTTCAGTATCGAGTGGAATCGATTCCAAAATTCGTTTGGTGCATCTACCCATAGATCTTCTTGCTATGAGCCTATTTCCGGCATTATACTCTTTCGGTGATGTTATAGACCTTTGTGATGAATCCATACACACGTTTTTCTGTCTCTTTTTGTTACGAACTAAAATTGAACATTCCACACTTTTATGCGTAACCTTAAAGTGGAGCTTTCACCCTCAAGACTGTAATTGGATTTATCTATTTTAACTGTCGGTTGTATAATTATTTTGTGAAAATCGCAGTACTTTATTGGGTATAGCCCTTTTTAATATGTTACAATTTCCTTTTACTGTGGTGGTACAAGGTGTACTGTGTGGCTCTGCAGGACATCCCCTGTGCTGAAATTCCCCACCCACCTCCCTTCCCAGCTTTCCTAGGAGATATCCACCTGGTGGACCAGGAGCTAGAAACGCGTGAATTCCACCTCAGTAGAAAACAGTATGCCATGTTTTACCTGGTTTATGTGCCTTTGCACATCGCCATGCTCAGCGTCATCATGCCCCGTCCTAATGATGCCAATACCGATGCACGCGGGCCAGGCTTAGCATGGAGAATTGGCAGCTCCACAGAGGGAGAGCGCTGCCAATCATTCTCTACGTTATCAAGATGGTGGTTCTCTCACTTTTGCTACCGAAGAAAAAACGGGTAGCTCTTCATCATGGGGGGGCAATAAACTGAATTATATGGGGGGTTTAAACTTGTTGGGGGGTATAAACCAATTGGGGGGGTTGGAACATTAGTTCCATTTTAATTTTTTGTATGGGTTTGGCATTCAGTGTCTGTGTTTCACGGCCATACGTAAAAACTTGGAGGATACACTGGTCAAACAACTTTTCGCCTTGAGGCAGAGTGCTAAATTTGTCTAACAGACGATACTAAGTTTTCTAGATGTTTGCCTTCCCAATTTTATTCCTTGCTCAGTTTTCATCATGGTGTTTCTATCTGTTGACATTTCCTGTCCATGGTAAAAATATTGTCCACTTCTTCTATTTGTACTGTGATTTTCCTCGGTATGGTAAATTGTTAAAGCGGAACTTTCAGATAACAGCAAGTCGCCATGTATTCATTAAATGCATAGTGACTAGCTTGAAAATAGATGTCTTACCAAAAAAAATGACTTGTGTCTAAAGGAATCCGTCCCGTTTGGAGACCGTAACTGAGGCGAGAGTGCAGCCATCTTGTCTGTGCGCATGCGCCGTCAGTCCCGGTCTCCATAGAGTAGACTACTTTGCACCATATGGTCACCGGAAGGGACTGACGGCGCAGGCGCACAGACCGCACTAACCTGCCCATAAGTCCCGAAACGGGACGGATTCCATTACACATAAGTATTTTTTTGGTAAGACATACATTTTCAAGCTAGTCGCCATGCGTTTAATGCTATCTGAAAGTTCTGCTTTAAGCATGACACATGAAAAAACTCCCAACACAATAAGGCATCCATCCATGGGAGTGATATGGTCAATATTCATAAGGGCCATTAGGATTCTCTGGCTGTAGTACTTCTCCTTTAACTGAAGAGACACAATGTTAAAGCCAGCCGTGACGCACCCTGTCTAGAACATTTCAAAGTGATGGGCATTCAGATGTTGCACTGGCCCATGAGGATAATATCATCACATTGTATATTAAATATGAAGTAATAGAAAAGTAATCTGTTTTACTAATCCAGAACAAAAACTAATTATTGTTCTTGTTGTTCCCAAGGTCAGAATCCAGATGAATTATGAACTGAGCTCAGCCCAAAAAATGTTAATTTAATTTGGAGACTTGATGCTTCCCAGTTTGTGATTTTTATCATGATTTGTTTCTCCCGTTTCTGTGCCCGGTGCCAGGGCAGGCTGTCGTGTGGGGCAGGGACGCAGTTGTCTCAGGTGTCATCAGATTTTTTCAACTATTTGGACACTATCGTCACAGATGTGTATGACAAAAGGACTGTGGCTTCTGCAGAACCTCTTTGCAAGAGATGAGATTCAGGTTGTGAGTTGATGCAGAATGCAGCAAACTGGTTCAGAGTGTGAGAAGAGATAAGAGAGACAGAAAGACAGACCGTGAGAGAGAGACACCAAAAGAGAGACAGACCAAGAGAGTGCCTGAGAGAGAGGAATCGAGAGACAAAGCCCAGGAGTGAGAGACAGTCTGAGAGCGAAAGACTGAGAGACAGATATAGAGACTAAGAGAGGGAGAGAGAGAACTAGGGTGACCACATTTCCGTTCTGCTATTCCGGGACATGTGGTCACCCTAAATTTGAGTGGCATCCGGTCCCCTGCGGCTGGCTGACACTGAGTTCCCTCCTGCCCGCCCGCATCATCACGTGCCCCTGTGGGCCGTGATGACATACATACAGAGAAGAGGAGGAAGAGGGCAGAGGCACCGGAAGAGAAGCGCTTGTTTCCAGAGTCCAGCAGCAAGCGCTTCTCTTCCGGTGCCTCTACCCTCTTCCTCCTCTCTGTATGTATGTCATCACGGCCCGCAGGGGCGCGTGATGATGCGGGCGGGCGGGCGGCTACCTTCATTTCGGGACTCTTTATTGTCCCGGTGGGGGGTGATCCGGGACGCGGGACATAGAACCCAATTAAGGGACAGTCCCGGACGTTCCGGGACACGTGGTCACCCTAGAGAGAACAAGAAAGGCCAAGAGAGAGAGAGACTGAGAGAGAGAGAGAGACCAAGGCAGGAGTGACTGAGAGCGAGACAGACAGACAGACTAAGAGACACAGACCAAGAGAGACTGAGAGAGAGACAGAGACAGGGACTGAGAGAGAAATAGACCGAGAGAGACTGAAAGAGTGGCTGACCTAGAGATACTTGGAGTAAGAGAGACTGAGAGGGACAGACAGAGAGTATGAGAGAGAGAGAGAGACAGAGAGAGAGAGAGAGACCAAGGCAGGAGTGACTGAGAGCGAGACAGACAGACAGACTAAGAGACACAGACCAAGAGAGACTGAGACAGAGACAGGGACTGAGAGAGAAATAGACCGAGAGAGACTGAAAGAGTGGCTGACCTAGAGATACTTGGAGTAAGAGAGACTGAGAGGGACAGACGGAGAGTATGAGAGAGAGAGAGACAGAGAGAGAGAGACGGAGAGAAAAGAGAGGGCTGTACAGATACAACTCCAACAAGACCAGATGTCAGATATAGAGGAAATGGTAGGATTTTGAGCCATTAGTCTGTACATACCATATCGTCTAACACAAATGAGGCAATTTTCCATTAAATGTCATTCATTGGAATTCCGAAAAAAGGCAATGAAAAATGTAAAGTTGTTATGGCCGGGAAGGTTGAATCCAGTGTCCATGGCATATCTCCCATGTGTCCCTCTTTAGGAGATATTAGGGGTCTGTACCTCCCAAGTGTCCCTCTTTAGGAGGGACAGTCCCTCTTTTAGACCCAAATCCCTCTGTCCCTCTTTCCCACCCTGATGTCCCTCTTTTTAGGAGATCAGACTGGTGATGTGTGTATATAAGTGTATCGTACTGCTCTACAGCAATATAACTCACATTATTGTTTGTTTTAACGTCAGTATATGTGTGTATAAATTAGTCTATGTAAATAAAATACTTTGGTCTTGTTATAAGTCATTTATTAGGTTACCCAAGGAGGTGTCAGTTGGTCATGAAATAGCCTAAAAATTCTCGGTAATGCCCCGCCTACTAGCCACGCCCCCTGCAACACCCCCTAAAACACAAGTGTCCCTCTTTGGCAATTTGAAATGTTGGGAGGTATGCCGTGGTATCCACCTTGTATTGTGTCATCATGTGTTTATAGTGTGGGAGTGAATCAGCGTTTTGTAGTGTGGGAGTGAATCAGCATTTTTATAGTGTGGGAGTGAATCAGCATTTTGTAGTGTGGCAGTGAATCAGCATTTTGTAGTGTGACAGTGAATCAGCATTTTTATAGTGTGGGAGTGAATCAGCATTTTGTAGTGTGGCAGTGAATCAGCATTTTTATAGTGTGGGAGTGAATCAGCATTTTATAGTGTGGGAGTGAATCAGCATTTTTATAGTGTGGGAGTGAATCAGCATTTTATAGTGTGGGAGTGAATCAGCATTTTGTAGTGTGGCAGTAAATCAGCGTTTTATTGTGTGGGAGAGTATCAGAGTTTTATAGTGTGAGAGAGTATTTATCTGTCTATCTCTCTGTCTACCTCTCTGACTGTGTCACGGTGAGCAATACAAAAGAAGGTCAGACACAGGTAAACTGAGATAAAACCACCTTTATTGATAATACACAGATAATAAGCAATTCCCCAGTTGAGCCCCAGATACTGGGGAGTGGACAGCCCACAGTCAACTACCCAGACTGTCCCCTGGGCAGAGGTCTGCACTACTTGGAGTGAGATAACGGAATGAAGAACCTCGCCTATGGTTCTATCTGCCTGGAAGGGACCAAGTGCCCAGAGGTATATGCGTATTACTGCACTGTACTTAAATGCAGACAGTGGTAATTGTAGCGGGGACAGCATGAGCCACAGTACCGCTAATGTGAATGGCCAGACCAGCTTCGGTAAAACAGAGCAAGTAGTCAGCCAGAGCCAAAGGTCAGAACCGGAGTGGGTAGTCAGACAAGCCGGGGTCATACATGGAGCAAGTAGTCAGCCAGAGCCACAGGTCAGAATAGGTGTGGGTAGTCAGACAATTTGAGGTCATACTCGGAGCGAGTAGTCAGCCAGAGCCACAGGTCAGAACCGATGTGGGTAGTCAGACAAACCAGAGTCAAAATGGAGCGGAATCAGAAGGCAGGCAAGGGTCACAACGAGACTGAGGAAATGTAACGAGTACTAACAGGAACACCACAACTAACACTAGGCCCAGTATTTGTCCAGTCTCTCCATTTCACATCTCTTTGATCTGTCCCCGCAAATTAAATTTATTAAATGCGTTTAACTTCCTATTGGGAGACAAATGGACCATGGAGCAAAGCTCCACCCACTAGGAGACAGGGCGCTTCAAACAAACACTAAAATCTCCTAGTGGCCCCCACTAGCGTTATCTTAGTGGCCCCTATAAATCAATTTATAGATTCATTGTCAATGCAAAGGACTCTCCAATTAACTATTTACTCAAAGAGATGAGCTGAGAACGAGAGGTCATCCCTTAAGACTAGAGGAAAAGAGCTTTTGACTAAAACAAAGGCAGGGTTTTTTTCAGTAAGGGTGGTAAAGGTATGGCATTCTTTGTCTCGGAAAGCTGTTCTTGCAGATACTGTAACTGCTTTCAAAAAAGTATTGGATACTTATCTAACACAGAACAATATTAAGAATTATGACAGTTGGCTTTAAAAGCAGATAGTCTGTTGATCCAGGGAAATATCTGACTGAAGGAATTTTTTACCCACTTGGGGCTAAATTGGAAATAGCTTCAATGTATTATTTGTTTTGCCTTCCTCTAGATCAACAGGGGTGACATGGCATGGACTGCACTTGATGGTCGCATGTCTTTTTTCAGCCTCATCAACTGTGTTACTGTCTATCTAGCACACACACACAACCACACACGCATACACAAACACACATACACACACTCACACATTTATATTTTTTATAAATAAGGTAGCAAAACATGATTCGTTTAAGCAAACTGAACAGGAGGGTACATTCCTGTTATCTGTCAGCAACATGTCACCGTTTTACCGTTGTTGATTTATTGCTGCATAATGTAGAGCGCAATTATTTAGCTGGAATGTAGATATGGAGAGTGAGGCTGGAGCGTCCTACTGAAAAGAATTGGACAATATTCGCGCCCTATGAATAGATAATCAGTGTGGAGAGCGGAACGCCTCGGCAAAGACACCTCTATCTTCATTGCTCTTCCAAACCTTATTGTTAAGATTTATCATAATGAAAAGTATCAGCTGCAACATCGCAGCTTTTTATCAATCTTGGTTACTAAAAAAGACTAGTAATTTGTAAAGCTAATAATAAAAAAGGGTTATGGTCTTGTTCATTATTGCTCTGGAAATGTTTTATCAAAGTCTTATAAATAACATATAATGGAATATATGTAGATAGACAAAAGCGATGGGTCACATGAACTGCATTACAAGGAACATAAACATTCCCAATAATTTAACCCGTTGAATGCCAAAGAGGTCTCCAAAGCAATGCGAATTCCGGTCCTCCCTAGCATTCAAGGGGTTAAAACAAAATCATTCAGTATTTTTATTTATCCGTTGTGAAGCTGGGTTGCTCCAGAATTGCCCATTCAGGGCCCCCATCTGTGGGGTACAGGGAGTACCCATGTGTGGGACCTAGCCAAGAAGGGGGTACCTGCCCATCCCATAGTGCAGGGGCATTACCGGCCCTGTGTCCGTAGGATCCCCCAGGCAGACTCCAGTATCTATTTTTTGGGAGAGTGGAGAACTTAACAGCACCAGTTCCCCAACCTTGTTCTTTTTACCCGAAACTGTCGCCGACCGGACTGAGCTGATCCTGGTGTAACACGTCAGTATGGGGTAGCATGCAGGGGCCGTGAAACTGCTCCTCCATGGTGCTGCATAAAATGGAATGGAGGACAGCGCAGCTGGTGTCTGATCAAGTGGTCTGCTCCCTACAGAGAAAATGTACAGGGGGTTCAGACAATGTATACAGGGATTTGTGACTACCAGTGGAACCAGTCTGGGGTCAGTGTATGTGGGACTGTGACTACCAGTGGAACCAGTCTGGGGTCAGTGTATGTGGGACTGTGACTACCAGTGGAACCAGTCTGGGGTCAGTGTATGTGGGACTGTGACTACCAGTGGAACCAGTCTGGGGGTCAGTGTATGTGGGACTGTGACTACTAGTGGAACCAGTCTGGGGGTCAGTGTATGTGGGACTGTGACTACCAGTGGAACCAGTCTGGGGGTCAGTGTATGTGGGACTGTGACTACCAGTGGAACCAGTCTGGGGTCAGTGTATGTGGGACTGTGACTACCAGTGGAACCAGTCTGGGGTCAGTGTATGTGGAACTGTGACTACCAGTGGAACCAGTCTGGGGTCAGTGTATGTGGGACTGTGACTACCAGTGGAACCAGTCTGGGGGTCAGTGTATGTGGGACTGTGACTACTAGTGGAACCAGTCTGGGGGTCAGCCAGTGTATATGGGGACTGTGACTACCAGTGGAACCAGTCTGGGGGTCAGTGTATGTGGGGACTGTGACTACCAGTGGAACCTGTCTGGGGGTCAGTGTATGTGGGACTGTGACTACTAGTGGAACCAGTCTGGGGGTCAGTGTATGTGGGACTGTGACTACCAGTGGAACCAGTCTGGGGGTCAGTGTATGTGGGACTGTGACTACCAGTGGAACCAGTCTGGGGTCAGTGTATGTGGGACTGTGACTACCAGTGGAACCAGTCTGGGGGTCAGTGTATGTGGGACTGTGACTACCAGTGGAACCAGTCTGGGGTCAGTGTATGTGGGACTGTGACTACTAGTGGAACCAGTCTGGGGTCAGTGTGTGTGGGGACTGTGACTACCAGCGGAACCAGTCTGGGTGTCAGTGTATGTGGGGACTGTGACTACTAGTGGAACCAGTCTGGGGTCAGTGTATTTGGGACTGTGACTACAAGTGAAACCAGTCTGAGGGGCACACAATCTATGTGGGGACAGTGGCTACCAATGAACCAAGCTGGTAGGGGGCAGAAAATGCACGTGGGGATCCAGACCTCCCAAGTGTCCCTCTTTAGGAGACATCAGGGACCCATACCTCCCAAGTGTCCCTCTTTAGGAGATATTGTCATAGCTTACCTTGTTTCCAGTGCCGCCACTTCAGCGACGCTTGGCGTCTTTCCACGCATCATCTGCAGGCCCGAGGCTTCAGAGTGTAGCAGGCCTCTGTTTTATGCCATGCTTCCTGTAGTCTCCTCCTACCTACTTCCTTCCTCTGAGCCTGCTCCTCCTACCTACTTCCTGAGGAGGGGTTTAAAGGGCAGTCTGAGTCCTGACTCAGTTGCCCTTGCGTTGTTGTTCAAAGCAGTTCTATTACCTTGGGCTCTAGTCTTCCATCCAACCTGGTGCTGACCTGTGGCTCTGTCTGACTATTCTTTTGTCTATCCCTAAAGTGGACACTAGTGTTGAGCGAGCATGCTCGGCCGATGCTCGGATCGGCTCGAGCATCGCTCTGCTCGGCACATGGCGGTACTCGTACGAGTACCGCATGTGCTCGCCCGCCATGTTCGGGTCTCCTCCCCGCACGTTTTGCGGCTGCTGCGCAGCCAATAAACGTGCAGGGAGGCTCTGACATCGGTGTAATGCCAGCAGCCATGTTGGCTGCTGGCATTACACTGATTGGCTGGCCAGAACCCGTGGTCGGGTGCTGTATAGCACCTGACCATCGAGTTCGGCTCAGTCTGAGCCAGGGAGAGCTGAGGATAGGAAGGGAAAGGCAGTGTAGGGAGGAAAAAAAAAAATTGTGAAAAAAAAGAACCAAAAGTCCATTTTAGGACTACTGTGTGTGGGGGCAGCAGGTTATTTTGTGTGGGGGGAAAAAAACAAAAAAAAAAAAAAAAAAAAAAAATATTCTGTTTAGTGTGAAAAGTTGCAGATTAGAGCACATTCTGTTTAGTGTGCACAGTTGCAGATTAGAGCACATTCTGTTTAGTGTGCAAAGTTGCAGATTAGAGCACATTCTGTTTAGTGTGCAAAGTTGCAGATTAGAGCACATTCTGTTTAGTGTGCAAAGTTGCAGATTAGAGCACATTCTGTTAAGTCTTCAAACTAAAATATCAAAGTCACATATTCCATTCAGTGTGCGTCGCCGCAGTTTAGCAGCACATTCTGTGTACTGTGCAGAGTTGCAGAATAGGAAGAAATACTGTTAAGTCTTCAAACTAAAATATCAAAGTCACATATTCCATTCAGTGTGCTTCGCCGCAGTTTAGCAGCACATTCTGTGTACTGTGCAGAGTTGCAGAATAGGAAGAAATACTGTTAAGTTTTCAAACTCAAATATTAAAGTCACATATTCCATTCAGTGTGCTTCGCCGCAGTTTAGCAGCACATTCTGTGTACTGTGCAGAGTTGCAGAATAGGAAGAAACACTGTTAAGTTTTCAAACTCAAATATTAAAGTCACATATTCCATTCAGTGTGTATCACCGCCGTTTAGCAGCCTATTCTGTGTACTCTGCACAGTTGCAGAATAGTAAGAAATACTGTTAAGTTTTCAAACTCAAATATTAAAGTCACATATTCCATTCAGTGTGTATCACCGCCGTTTAGCAGCCTATTCTGTGTACTCTGCAGAGTTGCAGAATAGTAAGAAATACTGTTAAGTTTTCAAACTCAAATATTAAAGTCACATATTCCATTCAGTGTGTATCACCGCCGTTTAGCAGCCTATTCTGTGTACTCTGCAGAGTTGCAGAATAGTAAGAAATACTGTTAAGTTTTCAAACTCAAATATTAAAGTCACATATTCCATTCAGTGTGTTTCACCGCCGTTTAGTAGCCTATTCTGTGTACTCTGCACAGTTGCAGAATAGTAAGAAATAGTGTTAAGTTTTCAAACTCAAATATCAAAGTCACATATTCCATTCAGTGTGTTTCACCGCCGTTTAGCAGCCTATTCTGTGTACTCTGCACAGTTGCAGAATAGTAAGAAATACTGTTAAGTTTTCAAACTCAAATATTAAAGTCACATATTCCATTCAGTGTGTGTCACCGCAGTTTAGCAGCCTATTCTGTGTACTCTGAACAGTTGCAGAATAGTAAGAAATACTGTTAAGTTTTCAAACTCAAATATTAAAGTCACATATTCCATTCAGTGTGTATCACCGCCGTTTAGCAGCCTATTCTGTGTACTCTGCAGAGTTGCAGAATAGTAAGAAATACTGTTAAGTTTTCAAACTCAAATATTAAAGTCACATATTCCATTCAGTGTGTATCACCGCCGTTTAGCAGCCTATTCTGTGTACTCTGCAGAGTTGCAGAATAGTAAGAAATACTGTTAAGTTTTCAAACTCAAATATTAAAGTCACATATTCCATTCAGTGTGTTTCACCGCCGTTTAGCAGCCTATTCTGTGTACTCTGCAGAGTTGCAGAATAGTAAGAAATAGTGTTAAGTTTTCAAACTCAAATATCAAAGTCACATATTCCATTCAGTGTGTTTCACCGCCGTTTAGCAGCCTATTCTGTGTACTCTGCACAGTTGCAGAATAGTAAGAAATACTGTTAAGTTTTCAAACTCAAATATTAAAGTCACATATTCCATTCAGTGTGTGTCACCGCAGTTTAGCAGCCTATTCTGTGTACTCTGAACAGTTGCAGAATAGTAAGAAATACTGTTAAGTTTTCAAACTCAAATATTAAAGTCACATATTCCATTCAGTGTGTATCACCGCCGTTTAGCAGCCTATTCTGTGTACTCTGCAGAGTTGCAGAATAGTAAGAAATACTGTTAAGTTTTCAAACTCAAATATTAAAGTCACATATTCTGTGTAAGATGAAGAAGGCGGGTAAAAAGGGACGGGGAAGTGGACGTGATCCTGAAAGTTCAGGGCGCGGGTCAGGACGCGGAGAAACTGTGCCTGGTGCCAGAGCACAAGAAAGAAAGACATCCACCATACCTAGCTTCATGTGTAATTTTACAGGGCGTCGCAGGACATCACTCTCGAGGTCCGACCACTGCGAACAGGTGGTCGGTTGGATGACAGCTGATACTGCTTCCAGTCGGTTAAGCACCACCCTGTCTTCCACCAAGTCCACTCTCAGTAGCCAAGAGTCTGGTCAAAATAATCCTCACTCTGATCATCCTTCCTCCCACCATACACGGTCTGGTCAAAGAAGTGATCCCACACTGGGATATAGTGAGGAGCTCGTCTCATCACCAATCCTTCATTTGACCCTCTCTCCAAGCACGCTTGCAGAGGAACATGACATCTTGTGCCCTGATTCACAACCTCTAGAGGCTACCCAATCACAAGAAGATGACAGATGTGAACGGCATTTAAGGTCAAAGGAAGTAGTGGATGATGATGATGATGATGAGACACAGTTGCCATTAAATCAACCACTATTTCCTTCTCAAGACCTTGTTGAGGAGAATGTTATACAGTTGTCAATGACTGAGTATGTGGTGGGATCAAGACTTGAGGAGGATGATCAGAGTGAGGAAGTGGAGGAGGACTTGGTGGACGATGAGGTGACTGACCCCACCTGGGAAGGTGTAGAGCCGAGCGATGACAGCAGTCCTGAGGGTGAGCCATCTGCAGCACCGCAACAGGCTGGAAGAGGCAGTGGTGTGGCTACAGAAAGAAGGCGGACCGCACCAAACCGGCCCGCAAATGTTCCACGGAGCACCCCCTTGCGTAAATCTCCCTTGCCAAGGGCTAGGTGTTCCGCGGTATGGCGTTTTTTTAAGGAAAGTGCGGACGACAAAAGAATTGTAGTTTGCAACCTGTGCCACACCAGAATGAGCCGAGGCATGAACACTAGAAACCTCACCACCACCAGCATGATCCGACACATGGCATCCAAGCACCGTAGTAAGTGGGAGGAACGCCTGGATCGCCCATCTGTGTCTGCAGGCCACACCACTGCCTCCTCTTCCCCTGTTTTCGGTGCCGGCCAATCGCCTGTCGAAGGCGCAGGCCCGCATACCTCCCGCCCTGCACCTGTAGCATCTGAAGCACCATCAGCGACCACATCCACTTCCCTGTCCCAGCACAGCGTCCAAATGTCGTTACCCCAGGCATTTGAGCGCAAGAGAAAGTACCCAGCCACCCACCCACAGGCCATAGCACTAACCTCACACCTTTCAAAATTACTGGCCATCGAAATGCTGCCATTTAGGCTTGTGGACACTGAGTCCTTCCGCAGCCTGATGGCAGCAGCTGTCCCTCGGTACGCGGTCCCCAGCCGCCACTACTTTTCCCCGGTGTGCCATCCCCGCATTACACCACCATGTGTCCCGTAACATCACCCGTGCCCTGACCAACGCAGTTACTGGGAAGGTCCACTTAACGACTGACACATGGACAAGTGCTTGTGGCCAGGGACGCTACATTTCCCTGACGGCACACTGGGTGAATGTCGTGGAGGCTGGGAGCGACTCGGACCCTGGGATGGCACGGGTGCTACCCACGCCGAGGATTGCGGGCCCTACCTCCATCAGGGTTTCCACCAGCACCTACGTTATTGGCTCCTCCTCCTCCGTTTCCACCTCCGAATTCTCTACACGCAGCGCCACTCCCCCATCAGCCAGTAGCTGGAAGCAGTGTAGCACTGCAGTGGGGAAGCGTCAACAGGCCGTGCTGAAGCTGATCTGCCTTGGGGACAAACAGCACACGGCCTCAGAGCTGTTGCAGGGGATTGGTCACCAGACCGAGCAGTGGCTCTCGCCACTCAACCTGCAACCAGGCATGGTTGTGTGTGATAATGGGCGTGACTTGGTGGCGGCTTTGGAGCTCAGCAAGCTCACACACGTACCATGCCTAGCGCATGTATTTAATTTAGTGGTGCAGCGATTTCTAAAAACCTACCCCAATGTGCATGATCTCTTGACCAAGGTGCGCCGCGTGTGTGCACATTTCCGTAAGTCATCAACAGCTTCGGCCGGCCTGTTGAAGCTGCAGCAGTGCTTACAATTGCCAGCTCACCGGCTGCTGTGTGACGTGAGCACGCGCTGGAACTCCACCTTCCACATGTTGGCCCGGCTTTGTGAGCAGCAGAGGGCAGTAGTGGAGTACCAGCTGTTACACGGTCGTCGCCTCTCCGTTCAACTTCCTGTAATCAGAAGTGAGGAGTGGGAATGGATGTCAGACCTCTGCGAGGTTTTACGCAATTTTGAGGAATCGACACAGATGGTGAGCGGCGATAACGCTATTATCAGTGTAACCATCCCACTTCTGTGTCTACTGAAACGCTCGCTGCTCACAATTAAAACCGACGCTTTGCATGTGGAAGAGGTGGAAATGGGGGAGGAAGAGCTTACACAAGGTGATAGCCAGAGCACCCTCACTTCGTCTTCTCAGCGACAATTGGAGGAGGCGGAGGAGGAGGAGGAGGAGGAGGAGGAAGACACGGTTGCCTCCGCTACAGAGGGTAGCCATGGAACTTTAGTTCCATCTCTTCAGCGTGGGTGGGCAGAAGAGGAGGAAGAGGATGAGGATATTGAGAGTCATCCTCCTGGTGAGGACAGCGAAATCTTGACTGTTGGTACTCTGGCACACATGGCTGACTTTATGTTAGGCTGCCTTTCCCGTGACCCACGCGTTGTACGCATTTTAGACAACACGGATTACTGGGTGTTCACCCTTCTGGACCCCCGCTACAAAGAGAATTTCTCATCTCTCATTCCTCCGGTGGAGAGGACAAGCAAAATGTTGCAATACCAGAAGGTTCTTGTCGAAAAATTGCTCCAAAATTTTCCATCTGACAACGCTGGCGGCAGAGTACGTGCTACCTTGGCCAACCGAGAAGGGGAGAAAAGGGGAGCACACAGCAGTTCCGAGAAAGGCAGGGCAACACTCTCCAAGGCGTGGGACACCTTCATGACACCCCGCCAGCACCCTCACCCTGATGCGCAGCCTAGTGTCACAAGGAGGGAAAAGTTTTGGAAGATGGTGAAGGAGTACGTAGCAGACCGTGTCAGCGTCCTCAATGATCCCTCTGTGCCTTACAACTACTGGGTGTCCAAGCTGGACACGTGGTATGAACTGGCACTCTACGCCTTGGAGGTGCTGGCCTGCCCTGCCGCCAGCGTTCTGTCTTAGTGGGTATTTAGTGCTGCTGGTGGCATCATAACAGATAAGCGTATCCGCCTTTCCACCGACAATGCTGATAGGTTGACACTTATAAAAATGAACAAGGCCTGGATTTCCCCTGACTTCTCCACTCCACTGGAGGAAAGCCCCGGGGGAACATAAACTCACTTTATATATGTTATTTACAATGATGGGAATACTCTGTATTCCCATTCACCCCTTCCACCCAAAAAACGGGTATATGGTTGACTCTTAATCTTCTCATCCTCCTCCTCCTCTTCCATATGCCCTGTGCTATAATTTTTATATAGGGCCAGCTCACCAGCGGGCCCTGTGATATAATTTTTATATAGGGCCAGCTCACCAGCGGGCCCTGTGATATAATTTTTATATAGGGTCAGCTCACCAGCGGGCCCTGTTTGACAATTTTTATATAGGTCAGCTCACCAGCGGGCCTTCTCATATAATGTTTTATTTGGTCAGCTCTCTAGCGGGCCCTCTCATATAATGTTTTATAGCGTCAGCTCACTAGCGGGCCTTCGCATATAATGTTTTATAGCGTCAGCTCACTAGCGGGCCTTCGCATATAATGTTTAGGATGGTCATCTCTGCAGCAGACCCTCACCCATAATGTTTTAGATGGTCAGCTCAGCGCACGTTTCCCTCTTAATCATGGCCTCAGTTCTGAAAATCAAGGAAATTTTTGGGAGAATTTGCCTCTGTGCACGTTTCCCTCTTAATCATGGCCTCAGTTCTGAAAATCAAGGAAATTTTTGGGAGAATTTGCCTCTGCGCACGTTTCCCTCTTAATCATGGCCTCAGTTCTGAAAATCAAGGAAATTTTGGGGATAATTTGCCTCTGCGCACATTTCCCTCTTAATCATGGGCTCACTTCCGAAAATCAAGGAAATTTTTGGGATAATTTGCAGATGATATACAAGTAAATATACAGCAAATATTGTTTGGTAACAATTTTTCGCCTAAAGTCGTTTTTATTTTCCTTTTTGTGTGTTTTATGGTCAGTCTGTAAAAATGGCGTACTACGGGCGAAAGATCGTTCCCAGCAGCGATGTTGGAGTCCAAGATGCATCCAGACATCCTCCCTATGCTGTCCCTGAACCATTTCTGTAGTGTTTCCATCTTTTTCTGCCCTTTTCCTATGGACCAGACACCCTCCCCTCATCAGAGCAGGGGGTGCCTGGTGTAATGCTCGAGTCCTCCCATTGACTTCAATGGGGCTCGGGTGCTCGGCCGAGCACTCGAGCCTCAGGGGGTGCTCGGTCAGAGCACCCGAACACCCGAGCATTGGGGTGCTCGCTCATCACTAGTGGACACCCAACCTGGTGCAGACCTGTGGCTCTGGCTGACTACCTGAACTGTGTATAACCTGGCTTGTCTGACTACCCTCTCTGGTGCTGACTTGTGGCTCTGTCTGACTATTCTTACGTTTGTCCCTTGTACCTAGCAGACACCCAATCTAGTGTGGACCTGGAGCTCTGGCAGACTAGCTCTGATACTGACTGCAGGCGTGAGTCAGGTATCCATTTCCCTATACTGACTGCAGGCATGAGTCAGAAATCACTCCATACTGACGTCAGGCGTGAGTCAGTATTTTCGCTACGTCTGTTCAAGATCCTGTGTTCCTGTTCCTACTCCTGGTTCCTGCAGAGACTACCAGTGGCTGAGGCCTAGTCTCCAGCAGTGTGGTCAAGCTTGGCAGCCTACTATTCCTGATAGCAGTGCTTGCTGGCTTGTAACCCTCTGCTTGTTCCTGTTGTATTACTTGTGTACTACTTTTCTTATATTATAATAAATTGCATTTAACAATACTGTACTGACTCCTGAACATCTCTGGGGAACCGTGACAGATATTAGGGATCTGTACATATCGAGTGTACCTCTTTAGGAGATATCAGGGGTCCATACCTCCCAAATATCCCTCTTTAGGAGATATTTAGTGTTGAGCGAGCATGCTCGGCCGATGCTCGGATCGGCTCGAGCATCGCTCTGCTCGGCACATGTCGGTACTCGTACGAGTACCGCATGTGCTCGCTCGCCATGTTCGGGTCTCCTCCCCGCACGTTTTGCGGCTGCTGCGCAGCCAATAAACGTGCAGGGAGGCTCTGACATCGGTGTAATGCCAGCAGCCATGTTGGCTGCTGGCATTACACTGATTGGCTGGCCAGAACCCGTGGTCAGGTGCTGTATAGCACCTGACCATCGAGTTCGGCTCAGTCTGAGCCAGGGAGAGCTGAGGATAGGAAGGGAAAGGCAGTGTAGGGAGGAAAAAAACAAAAATTGTGAAAAAAAAAGAACCAAAAGTCCTTTTTAGGACTACTGTGTGTGGGGGCAGCAGGTTATTTGGTGTGGGGGGAAAAAAACAAAAAAAAAAAAAAAAATATATATATATTCTGTTTAGTGTGCAAAGTTGCAGATTAGAGCACATTCTGTTTAGTGTGCACAGTTGCAGATTAGAGCACATTCTGTTTAGTGTGCAAAGTTGCAGATTAGAGCACATTCTGTTTAGTGTGCAAAGTTGCAGATTAGAGCACATTCTGTTTAGTGTGCAAAGTTGCAGATTAGAGCACATTCTGTTAAGTCTTCAAACTAAAATATCAAAGTCACGTATTCCATTCAGTGTGCGTCGCCGCAGTTTAGCAGCACATTCTGAGTACTGTGCAGAGTTGCAGAATAGGAAGAAATACTGTTAAGTCTTCAAACTAAAATATCAAAGTCACATATTCCATTCAGTGTGCTTCGCCGCAGTGTAGCAGCACATTCTGTGTACTGTGCAGAGTTGCAGAATAGGAAGAAATACTGTTAAGTCTTCAAACTAAAATATCAAAGTCACATATTCCATTCAGTGTGCTTCGCCGCAGTTTAGCAGCACATTCTGTGTACTGTGCAGAGTTGCAGAATAGGAAGAAATACTGTTAAGTCTTCAAACTAAAATATCAAAGTCACATATTCCATTCAGTGTGCTTCGCCGCAGTGTAGCAGCACATTCTGTGTACTGTGCAGAGTTGCAGAATAGGAAGAAATACTGTTAAGTCTTCAAACTAAAATATCAAAGTCACATATTCCATTCAGTGTGCTTCGCCGCAGTGTAGCAGCACATTCTGTGTACTGTGCAGAGTTGCAGAATAGGAAGAAATACTGTTAAGTCTTCAAACTAAAATATCAAAGTCACATATTCCATTCAGTGTGCTTCGCCGCAGTGTAGCAGCACATTCTGTGTACTGTGCAGAGTTGCAGAATAGGAAGAAATACTGTTAAGTCTTCAAACTAAAATATCAAAGTCACATATTCCATTCAGTGTGTTTCAACGCCGTTTAACAGCCTATTCTGTGTACTCTGTACAGTTGCAGAATAATAAGAAATACTGTTAAGTTTTCAAACTCAAATATTAAAGTCACATATTCCATTCAGTGTGTTTCAACGCCGTTTAACAGCCTATTCTGTGTACTCTGCAGAGTTGCAGAATTATAAGAAATACTGTTAAGTTTTCAAACTCAAATATTAAAGTCACATATTCCATTCAGTGTGTTTCAACGCCGTTTAACAGCCTATTCTGTGTACTCTGTACAGTTGCAGAATTATAAGAAATACTGTTAAGTTTTCAAACTCAAATATTAAAGTCACATATTCCATTCAGTGTCTTTCACCGCCGTTTAACAGCCTATTCTGTGTACTCTGCAGAGTTGCAGAATTATAAGAAATACTGTTAAGTTTTCAAACTCAAATATTAAAGTCACATATTCCATTCAGTGTCTTTCACCGCCGTTTAACAGCCTATTCTGTGTACTCTGTACAGTTGCAGAATTATAAGAAATACTGTTAAGTTTTCAAACTCCAATATTAAAGTCACATATTCCATTCAGTGTCTTTCACCGCCGTTTAACAGCCTATTCTGTGTAATGTAGAGTTGCAGAATAATAAGAAATACTGTTAAGTTTTCAAACTCAAATATTAAAGTCACATATTCTGTGTAAGATGAAGAAGGCGGGTAAAAAGGGACGGGGAAGTGGACGTGATCCTGAAAGTTCAGGGCGCGGGTCAGGACGCGGAGAAACTGTGCCTGGTGCCAGAGCACAAGAAAGAAAGACATCCACCATACCTAGCTTCATGTGTAATTTTACAGGGCGTCGCAGGACATCACTCTCGAGGTCCGACCACTGCGAACAGGTGGTCGGTTGGATGACAGCTGATACTGCTTCCAGTCGGTTAAGCACCACCCTGTCTTCCACCAAGTCCACTCTCAGTAGCCAAGAGTCTGGTCAACATAATCCTCACTCTGATCATCCTTCCTCCCACCATACACGGTCTGGTCAAAGAAGTGATCCCACACTGGGATATAGTGAGGAGCTCGTCTCATCACCAATCCTTCATTTGACCCTCTCTCCAAGCACGCTTGCAGAGGAACATGACATCTTGTGCCCTGATTCACAACCTCTAGAGGCTACCCAATCACAAGAAGATGACAGATGTGAACGGCATTTAAGGTCAAAGGAAGTAGTGGATGATGATGATGATGATGAGACACAGTTGCCATTAAATCAACCACTATTTCCGTCTCAAGACCTTGTTGAGGAGAATGTTATACAGTTGTCAATGACTGAGTATGTGGTGGGATCAAGACTTGAGGAGGATGATCAGAGTGAGGAAGTGGAGGAGGACTTGGTGGACGATGAGGTGACTGACCCCACCTGGGAAGGTGTAGAGCCGAGCGATGACAGCAGTCCTGAGGGTGAGCCATCTGCAGCACCGCAACAGGCTGGAAGAGGCAGTGGTGTGGCTACAGAAAGAAGGCGGACCGCACCAAACCGGCCCGCAAATGTTCCACGGAGCACCCCCTTGCGTAAATCTACCTTGCCAAGGGGTAGGTGTTCCGCGGTATGGCGTTTTTTTAAGGAAAGTGCGGACGACAAAAGAATTGTAGTTTGCAACCTGTGCCACACCAGAATGAGCCGAGGCATGAACACTAGAAACCTCACCACCACCAGCATGATCCGACACATGGCATCCAAGCACCGTAGTAAGTGGGAGGAACGCCTGGATCGCCCATCTGTGTCTGCAGGCCACACCACTGCCTCCTCTTCCCCTGTTTTCGGTGCCGGCCAATCGCCTGTCGAAGGCGCAGGCCCGCATACCTCCCGCCCTGCACCTGTAGCATCTGAAGCACCATCAGCGACCACATCCACTTCCCTGTCCCAGCACAGCGTCCAAATGTCGTTACCCCAGGCATTTGAGCGCAAGAGAAAGTACCCAGCCACCCACCCACAGGCCATAGCACTAACCTCACACCTTTCCAAATTACTGGCCATCGAAATGCTGCCATTTAGGCTTGTGGACACTGAGTCCTTCCGCAGCCTGATGGCAGCAGCTGTCCCTCGGTACGCGGTCCCCAGCCGCCACTACTTTTCCCGGTGTGCCATCCCCGCATTACACCACCATGTGTCCCGTAACATCACCCGTGCCCTGACCAACGCAGTTACTGGGAAGGTCCACTTAACGACTGACACATGGACAAGTGCTTGTGGCCAGGGACGCTACATTTCCCTGACGGCACACTGGGTGAATGTCGTGGAGGCTGGGAGCGACTCGGACCCTGGGATGGCACGGGTGCTACCCACGCCGAGGATTGCGGGCCCTACCTCCATCAGGGTTTCCACCAGCACCTACGTTATTGGCTCCTCCTCCTCCGTTTCCACCTCCGAATTCTCTACACACACCGCCACTCCCCCATCAGCCAGTAGCTGGAAGCAGTGTAGCACTGCAGTGGGGAAGCGTCAACAGGCCGTGCTGAAGCTGATCTGCCTTGGGGACAAACAGCACACGGCCTCAGAGCTGTTGCAGGGGATTAGTCACCAGACCGAGCAGTGGCTCTCGCCACTCAACCTGCAAGCAGGCATGGTTGTGTGTGATAATGGGCGTAACTTGGTGGCGGCTTTGGAGCTCGGCAAGCTCACACACGTACCATGCCTAGCGCATGTATTTAATTTAGTGGTGCAGCGATTTCTAAAAACCTACCCCAATGTGCATGATCTCTTGACCAAGGTGCGCCGCGTGTGTGCACATTTCCGTAAGTCATCAACAGCTTCAGCCGGCCTGTTGAAGCTGCAGCAGCGCTTACAATTGCCAGCTCACCGGCTGCTGTGTGACGTGAGCACGCGCTGGAACTCCACCTTCCACATGTTGGCCCGGCTTTGTGAGCAGCAGAGGGCAGTAGTGGAGTACCAGCTGTTACACGGTCGTCGCCTCTCCGTTCAACTTCCTGTAATCAGAAGTGAGGAGTGGGAATGGATGTCAGACCTCTGCGAGGTTTTACGCAATTTTGAGGAATCGACACAGATGGTGAGCGGCGATAACGCTATTATCAGTGTAACCATCCCACTTCTGTGTCTACTGAAACGCTCGCTGCTCACAATTAAAACCGACGCTTTGCATGTGGAAGAGGTGGAAATGGGGGAGGAAGAGCTTACACAAGGTGATAGCCAGAGCACCCTCACTTCGTCTTCTCAGCGACAATTGGAGGAGGCGGAGGAGGAGGAGGAGGAGGAGGAGGAGGAAGACACGGTTGCCTCCGCTACAGAGGGTAGCCATGGAACTTTAGTTCCATCTCTTCAGCGTGGGTGGGCAGAAGAGGAGGAAGAGGATGAGGATATTGAGAGTCAGCCTCCTGGTGAGGACAGCGAAATCTTGACTGTTGGTACTCTGGCACACATGGCTGACTTTATGTTAGGCTGCCTTTCCCGTGACCCACGCGTTGTACGCATTTTAGACAACACGGATTACTGGGTGTTCACCCTTCTGGACCCCCGCTACAAAGAGAATTTCTCATCTCTCATTCCTCCGGTGGAGAGGACAAGCAAAATGGTGCAATACCAGAAGGTTCTTGTTGAAAAATTGCTCCAAAATTTTCCATCTGACAACGCTGGCGGCAGAGTACGTGCTACCTTGGCCAACCGAGAAGGGGAGAAAAGGGGAGCACACAGCAGTTCCGAGAAAGGCAGGGCAACACTCTCCAAGGCGTGGGACACCTTCATGACACCCCGGCAGCACCCTCACCCTGATGCGCAGCCTAGTGTCACAAGGAGGGAAAAGTTTTGGAAGATGGTGAAGGAGTACGTAGCAGACCGTGTCAGCGTCCTCAATGATCCCTCTGTGCCTTACAACTACTGGGTGTCCAAGCTGGACACGTGGTATGAACTGGCACTCTACGCCTTGGAGGTGCTGGCCTGCCCTGCCGCCAGCGTTCTGTCTGAGCGGGTATTTAGTGCTGCTGGTGGCATCATAACAGATAAGCGTATCCGCCTTTCCACCGACAATGCTGATAGGTTGACACTTATAAAAATGAACAAGGCCTGGATTTCCCCTGACTTCTCCACTCCACTGGAGGAAAGCCCCGGGGGAACATAAACTCACTTTACATATATTATTTACAATGATGGGAATACTCTGTATTCCCATTCACCCCTTCCACCCAAAAAACGGGTATATGGTTGACTCTTAATCTTCTCATCCTCCTCCTCCTCTTCCATATGACCTGGGATATAATTTTTATATAGGGCCAGCTCACCAGCGGGCCCTGGGATATAATTTTTATATAGGGCCAGCTCACCAGCGGGCCCTGTGATATAATTTTTATATAGGGCCAGCTCACCAGCGGGCCCTGTTTGCCAATTTTTATATAGGTCAGCTCACCAGCGGGCCTTCTCATATAATGTTTTATTGGGTCAGCTCTCTAGCGGGCCCTCTCATATAATGTTTTATAGCGTCAGCTCACTAGCGGGCCTTCGCATATAATGTTTAGGATGGTCAGCTCTGCAGCAGACCCTCACCCATAATGTTTTAGATGGTCAGCTCAGCGCACGTTTCCATCTTAATCATGGCCTCAGTTCTGAAAATCAAGGAAATTTTTGTGAGAATTTGCCTCTGCGCACGTTTCCCTCTTAATCATGGCCTCAGTTCTGAAAATCAAGGAAATTTTTGGGATAATTTGCCTCTGCGCACGTTTCCCTCTTAATCATGGCCTCAGTTCTGAAAATCAAGGAAATTTTGGGGAGAATTTGCAGATGATATACAAGTAAATATACAGCAAATATTGTTTGGTAACAATTTTTCGCCTAAAGTCGTTTTTATTTTCCTTTTTGTGTGTTTTATGGTCAGTCTGTAAAAATGGCGTACTACGGGCGAAAGATCGTTCCCAGCAGCGATGTTGGAGTCCAAGGTGCATCCAGACATCCTCCCTATGCTGTCCCTGAACCATTTCTGTAGTGTTTCCATCTTTTTCTGCCCTTTTCCTATGGACCAGGCACCCTCCCCTTATCAGAGCAGGGGGTGCCTGGTGTAATGCTCGAGTCCTCCCATTGACTTCAATGGGGCTCGGGTGCTCGGCCGAGCACTCGAGCCTCAGGGGGTGCTCGGTCAGAGCACCCGAACATCCGAGCATTGGGGTGCTCGCTCATCACTAGAGATATTGTAAGCAGCGGCTTACCTTCTGCTGACCGCCAGACCCGGTAGGTGGCCGGCTTCTTTCCCTCGCGGTACCGGTATGCTCTGACCAGTCTCCTCGTTGCTCCCCCTGGAGGCTCCAGCCGCATCTGAACTCAGGCGTGCATCACAGGGATTCCCTGATGACATCGTGACCTGGTTCTTAAAGATACAGTGCAGTTTTGCTCCACCTCTTGGGGTGGAGCAATTGGTTTATGAACTGCCTAGACACCACTTCAGTTGCCCTTTCGTGGTGTTCTAGTGCAGTTGTGCTTGTGCTCTGTGTATGAACCGGTTTGTCTGACTATCAGTTCAGGTGTTGACCTGTGGCTCTGTCCGACTACCCGCTCCATGTATGACCCTTGGCGTGCTTGACATTCAAACTGGATGAAAACCTGCAGCTCTGGCTGACTAACCATTCCGTGTATGACCTGGCTTGTCTGAGTACCCGATCTGGTGTTGCCCTGTGGCTCTGTCTGACTACCCGCTCTGTGTATGACCCTTGGCGTGTCTGACATCCAATCTGGTGTAAACCTGCGGGTCTGGGTTAAGTTTTGCTCCGTCCTATTCTGACTTGTCTGACTACCTACCTTGGTGTTGCCCAGGGTTGTCCACTGCGCACCCAGCATACCAACGTTCCAGTGGATCACTTAGTGGGTGCCCTTGGTGGCTCTGGTGGACTTCCTCTCTTCCTTGTACCTCTGAGGCATTCTGGTGCGGACCTGTAGTGCAGGTGGTCTCTCTGGGAGCATTGTCTATACAGGTGCGGACCTGTAGCGCAGTTGCCTTCCTGTAGCGCAGTTGACCTTCAGATGCGGACCTGGAGTTTCCCTTCGCTGCCTTCTGGAACTAGTCAGTACCAATACAGCAGCGGGATCCTTTCTGACGTCTTCTACTTTGCCTGTATTTCATGCTCTGTTCCGTTGTCCTGTATGTTGTGCTCCTTAATAAAGATTGTGTTACCTTCAGTACTGGTCTACGTCCTCTTTCCTGAGTCCTTGACAGATATAAGGGGTCCATACCTACCAAATGTTGCTCTTTAGGAGATATTAGGGGTCCATACCTCCCAAGTGTCCCTCTTTAGGAGATATAAGGGGTCCGTACCTACCAAGTGTCGCTCTTTAATCGATATTAGGGGTCTTTACCTCCCAAGTGTCCCTCTTTAGGAGACATTAGGGCTCCATACCTCCCAAGTGTCCCTCTTTAGGAGACATTAGGGGTCCATACCTCCCAAGTGTCCCTCTTTAGGAGACATTAGGGGTCTGTACCTCCCAAGTGTCCCTCTTTAGGAGATATTAGGGGTCCATACCTCCCAAGTGTCCCTCTTTAGGAGATATTTGAGGTCCATACCTGCCAAATGTCCCTCTTTAGGCATCACAGTCCCTCTTTGAGACCCAAATCTCTCTGTCCCTCTTTCCCACGCTGGTGTCTCTGTGTTTAGGAGATCAGACTGTGTGGTGTGTATATAAGTGTATCACCCTGGTGTCCCTGTGTTTAGGTGATCAGACTGTGTGGTGTGTATAGAAGTGTATCACCCTGGTGTCCTTGTGTTTAGGAGATCAGACTGTGTGGTGTGTATATAAGTGTATCACCCTGGTGTCCCTGTGTTTAGGAGATCAGACTGTGTGGTGTGTATATAAGTGTATCACCCTGGTGTCCCTGTGTTTAGGAGATCAGACTGTGTGGTGTATATATAAGTGTATCACCCTGGTGTCTCTGTGTTTAGGAGATCAGACTGTGTGGTGTGTATATAAGTGTATCACCCTGGTATCCCTGTGTTTAGGAGATCAGACTGGGTGATGTGTGTATATATGTGTATCACCCTGGTGTCTCTGTGTTTAGGAGATCAGACTGTGTAGTGTGTATATAAGTGTATCACCCTTGTGTCCCCGTGTTTAGGAGATCAGACTGTGTGGTGTGTGTATAAGTGTATCACCCTGGTGTCCCTGTGTTTAGGAGATCAGACTGTGTGGTGTGTATATAAGTGTATCACCCTGGTGTCCCTGTGTTTAGGTGATCAGACTGTGTGGTGTGTATATAAGTGTACCACCTTGGCGTCCCTGTGTTTAGGAGATCAGTCTGTGTGGTGTGTATAGAAGCGTATCACCCTGGTGTCCCTGTGTTTAGGAGATCAGACTGTGTGGTGTGTATAGAAGTGTATCACCCTGGTGTCCCTGTGTTTAGGAGATCGGACTGTGTGGTGTGTATATAAGTGTATCACCCTGGTGTCCCTGTGTTTAGGAGATCGGACTATGTGGTGTGTATATAAGTGTATCACCCTGGTGTCCCTGTGTTTAGGAGATCGGACTATGTGGTGTGTATATAAGTGTATCACCCTGGCGTCCCTGTGTTTAGGAGATCAGACTGTGTGGTGTGTATATAAGTGTATCACCCTGGTATCCCTGTGTTTAGGAGATCAGACTGTGTGGTGTGTATAGAAGTGTATCACCCTGGTGTCCCTGTGTAGGAGATCAGACTGTGCGGTGTGTATATAAGTGTATCACCCTGGTGTCCCTGTGTTTAGGAGATCGGACTATGTGGTGTGTATATAAGTGTATCACCCTGGCGTCCCTGTGT
Organism: Rhinophrynus dorsalis; assembly: GCA_037306005.1. Lineage (NCBI taxonomy): Eukaryota > Metazoa > Chordata > Amphibia > Anura > Rhinophrynidae > Rhinophrynus > Rhinophrynus dorsalis. Next base: position 505,954,002 of record CM074722.1, on the reverse strand, counting down.
TTAGGAGATCAGACTGTGTGGTGTGTATATAAGTGTATCACCCTGGTATCCCTGTGTTTAGGAGATCAGACTGTGTGGTGTGTATAGAAGTGTATCACCCTGGTGTCCCTGTGTGTAGGAGATCAGACTGTGTGGTGTGTATATAAGTGTATCACCCTGGTGTCCCTGTGTGTAGGAGATCAGACTGTGTGGTGTGTATATAAGTGTATCACCCTGGTGTCCCTGTGTTTAGGAGATCAGACTGTGTGGTGTGTATAGAAGTGTATCACCCTGGTGTCCCTGTGTGTAGGAGATCAGACTGTGTGGTGTGTATATAAGTCTATCACAACAAGTCCTGAGGCGTCCTGCAGGACATACAGGGGGCTGCAGAACGCAGAAGTGCCCGATTTGAAGGCTTCATATCTCCACTTGTAGGTAAGTTTTTTTTTTGTTTTTTTTTCAAAAACTTTTTTATTTCATTTTAAAGTATAAAATACAATAAAACTTACAGATCATTTTGCAGACACCAATGACATCAGAGAAAATTAAGCATACGTCAAATACCAAAGTAAATTACAGTCCATACACAGTTGAGGGACTAAGTTTTGGAACAAAGGTTCTTTCACATAGGAAGTGGTATTGCCTTATACACCGCAACTGACACATCCTGGAGGAAAATGGTATGAGTAAGAACCTAAATGTGAGAAACTTTTGGTTACAGAAATAAACAACCTTCTGATGTCATCGAGATAGAACTCTAACAGCGAGCTCATTGAAGAACATACTAAATACCACTTACTAACCCTAAAACTAAAACATGGTGTCTCAATGAAATAAGAAGGTCTTACATTGCAAAGCAACATAGAAAATAATATATATACAAAGGATGTCCACATCGTCCCCCCCGGAAGAGTCATCTCCCCCCAGCACGCCAATTACCAATCTCTCTGTGTTAATGAAGACGTGTCTAGTTGTCTTATTGCCCGTTCGTCCATCCACCTTGTGTATCGAAAGCAAGTGTAAAAATCATCTTGCTGGGACTTGGACAATGTTTGAATAAAAGGGTCCCATGTCGTCACAAATTTTTCCCCCAGTGCCTCTTTATTTTCCAGTGAGAGAATCCAGTTTAATTTTGTGAAATGTAACATTCGAGTTTTCCATTGAAGCAATGTAGGGGGTGTGGGTGAGAGCCAATGAGTTAAGATCACCTTAATGGCTAACAGTATAGAATAGTCCAACAAAGTCATCTGAGGTAACGTCAGTGGTAGTGTGGAGTCGTAGACTCCCAGCAAAAAGGACGGAGTGGGGAAATCTACCGAAAGACCCATTTTCTCAGTTATATAAGCAAAGATCTTGGTCCAAAAAGAAAAAATAGGTGGACAGAGATAAAGAGCATGTAACAGAGTAGCCTGAGGCTCAGCACACCTAGGACAGAGTGGAGAGACGGCCAGACCAATAGTATGGGCTAATTTGGGAGTAACATAAGTCCTATGTAGGAGTCTGTAAGAGACCTCATGAAAGTAAGAAGCAGGGGAGTGACATAAACGACTACGGAAGCTTTGATAGATCTTATCAGAAGTTAATGACGGGATATCAAGAATCCATTTATCAATGTGAGAGTGAGTGATGCGGGTAGAGAGCACCTGCAATAAGAGACTGTAGGCTCTGGAAATCGTAAAAGGGATAGGACATGAAGCCTGTAAAAGACAATCAAGGGGATTATCTGAGATTTGGGGATGTAAGATAGGTAGCAGCGAGTGCACGTAATGTTTAGCCTGAAGGTAGGTAAATAGATGACTAGATGGGAGATCATATTTAGCCTGAAAGTCTGGAAAGTGATAGGGCTTTCCAGTTGTTGGGTCAAGGAGAGCCCCGACATAAAAGATTTTCTTGTCCGCCCATGTATAAAATCTCCCATCCGGGGAGCCATGTTGGAAGAGAGGATTTTGAAGGAAAGGAAGAAAGACTGAAACATTTTTATTTTTATGTAATACTAGCAGTTTGGGACGGCGTTGCCCGTCATGTTATGCAGGAAATGTTTCTTTTTTTTAAAATAAATGTTATGATAGTGAATTATAGCGTAGGGTGTACGTGTCAGAAAGGTACACACAGTGATAGACAGAGACACATGCAACACACACATATACACACACATGCACTGACAACACAAACAGTGACACACAGCTGCAAATCAGAACATACATACATACAGTGTGAGCAGTGTAAGTAACATACCTCCCAACATTTCAAATGGCCAAAGAGGGACACTTGTGTTTTCGGTGGTGTTACTGGGGGCGTGGCTGGTGGTGTATTTTAGAGAATTTTTAACCCTTTGAGTTGCCAGGGGGTAAGCAATGCATTGCATCCCCTCTGGCATTGAAATGGTTAAGTTACTCTTTCTGTAAGTGAATGATTTAGAAGAAGATGAAAGTATTTTTTTTACACAGACTAATTTAACAGATATATACAGAAGTTTATTCCCACATTACTGTGGGTTTTATTGATGTGGAGCAATCTGATACACTGGTATATACATCACACAGTGTGATCTCCTAAATAGAGGAGCAGAGGGATTTGGGTGTCAAACAGGGACTGTCCCTCCTATACTGTATAGTGCCAGTCCTTATACACAGACACATGCAGACTGTATACTATACAGCAGAGGTTCTCAGCCCATGCCCTCAGTGGCCACTAACAGGCCAGGACTTAGGAATTTCACTGCTAGAACACAAGTGTGTTGATCAGAGGCTCAGTCATATTGATTAACTCACCTGTGCTCTTAAAAGGAAATTCTAAAATCCTGGCCTGTTAATAGCCACTGAGGGCACAGATTGAGAACCACTGCTATACAGTGCCAGACCATTGTAGAGAATTTTTAACCCTTTGAGTGCCAGGGGGTAAGCAATGCATTGCATCTCCTCTGGCACTGAAATGGTTAAGTTACTCTTTCTGTAAGTGAATGATTTAGAAGAAGATGAAAGTATTTTTTTACACAGACTAATTTAACAGATATATACAGAAGTTTATACCCACATTACCGTGGGTTTTACTGATGTGGAGCAATCTGATACACTTGTACATTAGGCTGACCAGACCTCACCTTTAACCAGTGACACATATGAAAAATGCATACTGCAGGGCTGCTTTGATTTTGGTGCACTCCTGAAATATGCTTATTTCCTATGTGTCCCCGGTTAAAGGTGAGGTCTGGTCAGCCTACTGTATATACACCACACCGTGTGATCTCCTAAATAGAGGAGCAGAGGGATTTGGGTGTCAAACAGGGACTGTCCCTCCTATACTGTATAGTGCCAGTCCTTATACACAGACTGTATACTATACAATGCCAGACCATATATAAATAGTTTGTCATACATGCTATACAGTGAGCTATGTACAGCATGGAGATGATTGCAGGAACTGGCACTTACAGACAGACTGACAAACAACCTGCTCTCTTTCTCTCTCTTTGTGCAATATATAAATACAGTCACATCCATGTCTCTGCCATTTACCAGCTCAGCTGAAGCCTTGCTCTGCACTGCCTGATCATGCCTCTGCCGTTGTTTCCACTTTCTCAGCAAGCCAGTATCCTCCTGCTGATTGTTTAGAAATCAGCTCACTTGTAGTAATTAGCAGAGCTGTGTAGGCTCAAAGACAGGGAATGAAGAAGCTGCATAATACAGATTGGACCATGGCCTTCCAGCGGTAGCTTGAACATTGTTCCCATCATCCTCAGCGTGCGTGTGTGTATATGTGTGTATGTGTCTGCTAGTGTGTGTGTGGGAGGGCATGTGCATGTGTCTGTGGTGTAGGAGTGTGTGGCAGCCATTTTTTTTTTTTCAGCCTTAGATAGTGGTGGGCGGGCTGGATAGTGGGGGCAGGCCAAAAATCACACTCCCACAGAATCACCCAATGGCAGTAGTAATCCTTTTTACTGCCGCCCCTGGGTGTGTTTTGCCAGGCACAAAGTCTTCTTTTATATATATAGAAATGCCGGGAGTACTGCCATGCTTTGATTGTCGAGCTGATTAAAGGATTTGTTAAGCAATGGTCGGGGATATGAGAACGTGGGGCATGCAAAAGATAGCTAAGAGCCACGTGAGGGGTAAACGCCTGGTCCCAGGTAGAGTTCGTAAAGGTATTAGTATGATTGATCCAATCTCTAGCGATACGTAAGAGACAAGCCACATTGTATAATCTGATATTAGGGAGTCCCAGTCCCCCCTGTTCTCTCCTCTTCTGTAATTTGCTTATACTAATTTTGGGTCGTTTCCCTTTCCAAATGAAGCCCTGAAATTTTTTGTCAAGAAATCTCACATCTGAGTTGGGCATATACAATGGCATTGTTTGCAATAAATACAACAGTTTGGGGAAAACCACCATCTTAATCAGTTGAGATCTACCAATAAAAGAGAGCGGGAGTGAACGCCATGTATGAAGATCTGAGGCAATCCGGCCAAGTAACGGTGGAATATTACTCTCGTATAATCGATCCATGCGCCCTGGCAAATGAATCCCTAGAAATTTGATGTGATCATGGACAATACGAAATTTACATAAAGGGGCTGTGAGAGGAGGATGATGGGGTCACTTGTAGGTAAGTTAAAAAAAAAAACAGCTCTGATCTTGTTTTATTGTTTAAAACCCACGGTCACATTTTTTTTTTTTATGTGAATGTTCCCCTTTAACATATTATATATTAGGTAGGCAGAGGCAGAAGTGATATTGTGCGTTTAGATCTGCACTTACTGTAGATGGCGAATATCTCTACTACCTTTCACTCACCGATCACACTGGTTTGTAGAATCTTAACCCTTTGAGTGCCAGAGACGAATCCAACGCATCACAATTAGTGATGAGCGAGCACCCCAATGCTCGGATGTTCGGGTGCTCTGACCGAGCACCCCCTGAGGCTCGAGTGCTCGGCCGAGCATCCGAGCCCCATTGAAGTCAATGGGAGGACTCGAGCATTACACCAGGCACCCCCTGCTCTGATGAGGGGAGGGTGCCTGGTCCATAGGAAAAGGGAAGAAAAAGATGGAAACACTACAGAAATGGTTCAGGGACAGCATAGGGAGGATGTCTGGATGCACCTTGGACTCCAACATCACTGCTGGGAACGATCTTTCGCCCGTAGTACGCCATTTTTACAGACTGACCATAAAACACACAAAAAGGAAAATAAAAACGACTTTAGGCGAAAAATTGTTACCAAACAATATTTGCTGTATATTTACTTGTATATCATCTGCAAATTATCCCAAAAATTTCCTTGATTTTCTGAAGTGAGGCCATGATTAAGAGGGAAACGTGCGCAGAGGCAAATTATCCCAAAAATTTCCTTGATTTTCAGAACTGAGGCCATGATTAAGAGGGAAACGTGCGCAGAGGCAAATTCTCCCAAAAATTTCCTTGATTTTCAGAACTGAGGCCATGATTAAGATGGAAACGTGCGCTGAGCTGACCATCTAAAACATTATGGGTGAGGGTCTGCTGCAGAGCTGACCATCCTAAACATTATATGCGAAGGCCCGCTAGTGAGCTGACGCTATAAAACATTATATGAGAGAGCCCGCTAGAGAGCTGACCCAATAAAACATTATATGAGAAGGCCCGCTGGTGAGCTGACCTATATAAAAATTGGCAAACAGGGCCCGCTGGTGAGCTGGCCCTATATAAAAATTATATCACAGGGCCCGCTGGTGAGCTGGCCCTATATAAAAATTATATCCCAGGGCACGCTGGTGAGCTGGCCCTATATAAAAATTATATCCCAGGGCATATGGAAGAGGAGGAGGAGGATGAGAAGATTAAGAGTCAACCATATACCCGTTTTTTGGGTGGAAGGGGTGAATGGGAATACAGAGTATTCCCATCATTGTAAATAACATATATAAAGTGAGTTTATGTTCCCCCGGGGCTTTCCTCCAGTGGAGTGGAGAAGTCAGGGGAAATCCAGGCCTTGTTCATTTTTATAAGTGTCAACCTATCAGCATTGTCGGTGGAAAGGCGGATACGCTTATCTGTTATGATGCCACCAGCAGCACTAAATACCCGCTCAGACAGAACGCTGGCGGCAGGGCAGGCCAGCACCTCCAAGGCGTAGAGTGCCAGTTCATACCACGTGTCCAGCTTGGACACCCAGTAGTTGTAAGGCACAGAGGGATCATTGAGGACGCTGACACGGTCTGCTACGTACTCCTTCACCATCTTCCAAAACTTTTCCCTCCTTGTGACACTAGGCTGCGCATCAGGGTGAGGGTGCTGGCGGGGTGTCATGAAGGTGTCCCACGCCTTGGAGAGTGTTGCCCTGCCTTTCTCGGAACTGCTGTGTGCTCCCCTTTTCTCCCCTTCTCTGTTGGCCAAGGTAGCACGTACTCTGCCGCCAGCGTTGTCAGATGGAAAATTTTGGAGCAATTTTTCAACAAGAACCTTCTGGTATTGCACCATTTTGCTTGTCCTCTCCACCGGAGGAATGAGAGATGAGAAATTCTCTTTGTAGCGGGGGTCCAGAAGGGTGAACACCCAGTAATCCGTGTTGTCTAAAATGCGTACAACGCGTGGGTCACGGGAAAGGCAGCCTAACATAAAGTCAGCCATGTGTGCCAGAGTACCAACAGTCAAGATTTCGCTGTCCTCACCAGGAGGCTGACTCTCAATATCCTCATCCTCTTCCTCCTCTTCTGCCCACCCACGCTGAAGAGATGGAACTAAAGTTCCATGGCTACCCTCTGTAGCGGAGGCAACCGTGTCTTCCTCCTCCTCCTCCTCCTCCTCCTCCTCCGCCTCCTCCAATTGTCGCTGAGAAGACGAAGTGAGGGTGCTCTGGCTATCACCTTGTGTAAGCTCTTCCTCCCCCATTTCCACCTCTTCCACATGCAAAGCGTCGGTTTTAATTGTGAGCAGCGAGCGTTTCAGTAGACACAGAAGTGGGATGGTTACACTGATAATAGCGTTATCGCCGCTCACCATCTGTGTCGATTCCTTAAAATTGCGTAAAACCTCGCAGAGGTCTGACATCCATTCCCACTCCTCACTTCTGATTACAGGAAGTTGAACGGAGAGGCGACGACCGTGTAACAGCTGGTACTCCACTACTGCCCTCTGCTGCTCACAAAGCCGGGCCAACATGTGGAAGGTGGAGTTCCAGCGCGTGCTCACGTCACACAGCAGCCGGTGAGCTGGCAATTGTAAGCGCTGCTGCAGCTTCAACAGGCCGGCTGAAGCTGTTGATGACTTACGGAAATGTGCACACACGCGGCGCACCTTGGTCAAGAGATCATGCACATTGGGGTAGGTTTTTAGAAATCGCTGAACCACTAAATTAAATACATGCGCTAGGCATGGTACGTGTGTGAGCTTGCCGAGCTCCAAAGCCGCCACCAAGTTACGCCCATTATCACACACAACCATGCCTGCTTGCAGGTTGAGTGGCGAGAGCCACTGCTCGGTCTGGTGACTAATCCCCTGCAACAGCTCTGAGGCCGTGTGCTGTTTGTCCCCAAGGCAGATCAGCTTCAGCACGGCCTGTTGACGCTTCCCCACTGCAGTGCTACACTGCTTCCAGCTACTGGCTGATGGGGGAGTGGCGGTGTGTGTAGAGAATTCGGAGGTGGAAACGGAGGAGGAGGAGCCAATAACGTAGGTGCTGGTGGAAACCCTGATGGAGGTAGGGCCCGCAATCCTCGGCGTGGGTAGCACCCGTGCCATCCCAGGGTCCGAGTCGCTCCCAGCCTCCACGACATTCACCCAGTGTGCCGTCAGGGAAATGTAGCGTCCCTGGCCACAAGCACTTGTCCATGTGTCAGTCGTTAAGTGGACCTTCCCAGTAACTGCGTTGGTCAGGGCACGGGTGATGTTACGGGACACATGGTGGTGTAATGCGGGGATGGCACACCGGGAAAAGTAGTGGCGGCTGGGGACCGCGTACCGAGGGACAGCTGCTGCCATCAGGCTGCGGAAGGACTCAGTGTCCACAAGCCTAAATGGCAGCATTTCGATGGCCAGTAATTTTGAAAGGTGTGAGGTTAGTGCTATGGCCTGTGGGTGGGTGGCTGGGTACTTTCTCTTGCGCTCAAATGCCTGGGGTAACGACATTTGGACGCTGTGCTGGGACAGGGAAGTGGATGTGGTCGCTGATGGTGCTTCAGATGCTACAGGTGCAGGGCGGGAGGTATGCGGGCCTGCGCCTTCGACAGGCGATTGGCCGGCACCGAAAACAGGGGAAGAGGAGGCAGTGGTGTGGCCTGCAGACACAGGTGGGCGATCCAGGCGTTCCTCCCACTTACTACGGTGCTTGGATGCCATGTGTCGGATCATGCTGGTGGTGGTGAGGTTTCTAGTGTTCATGCCTCGGCTCATTCTGGTGTGGCTCAGGTTGCAAACTACAATTCTTTTGTCGTCCGCACTTTCCTTAAAAAAACGCCATACCGCGGAACACCTACCCTTTGGCAAGGTAGATTTACGCAAGGGGGTGCTCCGTGGAACATTTGCGGGCCGGTTTGGTGCGGTCCGCCTTCTTTCTGTAGCCACACCACTGCCTCTTCCAGCCTGTTGCGGTGCTGCAGATGGCTCACCCTCAGGACTGCTGTCATCGCTCGGCTCTACACCTTCCCAGGTGGGGTCAGTCACCTCATCGTCCACCAAGTCCTCCTCCACTTCCTCACTCTGATCATCCTCCTCAAGTCTTGATCCCACCACATACTCAGTCATTCACAACTGTATAACATTCTCCTCAACAAGGTCTTGAGACGGAAATAGTGGTTGATTTAATGGCAACTGTGTCTCATCATCATCATCATCATCATCCACTACTTCCTTTGACCTTAAATGCCGTTCACATCTGTCATCTTCTTGTGATTGGGTAGCCTCTAGAGGTTGTGAATCAGGGCACAAGATGTCATGTTCCTCTGCAAGCGTACTTGGAGAGAGGGTCAAATGAAGGATTGGTGATGAGACGAGCTCATCACTATATCCCAGTGTGGGATCACTTCTTTGACCAGACCGTGTATGGTGGGAGGAAGGATGATCAGAGTGAGGATTATGTTGACCAGACTCTTGGCTACTGAGAGTGGACTTGGTGGAAGACAGGGTGGTGCTTAACCGACTGGAAGCAGTATCAGCTGTCATCCAACCGACCACCTGTTCGCACTGGTCGGACCTCGAGAGTGATGTCCTGCGACGCCCTGTGAAATCAGACATGAAGCTAGGTATGGTGGATGTCTTTCTTTCTTGTGCTCTGGCACCAGGCACAGTTTCTCCGCGTCCTGACCCGCGCCCTGAACTTTCAGGATCACGTCCACTTCCCCGTCCCTTTTTACCCGCCTTCTTCATCTTACACAGAATATGTGACTTTAATATTTGAGTTTGAAAACTTAACAGTATTTCTTATTATTCTGCAACTCTGCAGAGTACACAGAAAAGGCTGCTAAACTGCGGTGAAACACACTGAATGGAATATGTGACTTTGATATTTTAGTTTGAAGACTTAACAGTATTTCTTCCTATTCTGCAACTCTGCACAGTACACAGAATAGGCTGTTAAACGGCGTTGAAACACACTGAATGGAATATGTGACTTTAATATTTGAGTTTGAAAACTTAACAGTATTTCTTATAATTCTGCAACTGTACAGAGTACACAGAATAGGCTGTTAAACGGCGTTGAAACACACTGAATGGAATATGTGACTTTAATATTTGAGTTTGAAAACTTAACAGTATTTCTTATTATTCTGCAACTGTACAGAGTACACAGAATAGGCTGTTAAACGGCGTTGAAACACACTGAATGGAATATGTGACTTTAATATTTGAGTTTGAAAACTTAACAGTATTTCTTATTATTCTGCAACTGTACAGAGTACACAGAATAGGCTGTTAAACGGCGTTGAAACACACTGAATGGAATATGTGACTTTAATATTTGAGTTTGAAAACTTAACAGTATTTCTTATTATTCTGCAACTGTACAGAGTACACAGAATAGGCTGTTAAACGGCGGTGAAACACACTGAATGGAATATGTGACTTTAATATTTGAGTTTGAAAACTTAACAGTATTTCTTATTATTCTGCAACTCTGAAGAGTACACAGAAAAGGCTGCTAAACTGCGGTGAAACACACTGAATGGAATATGTGACTTTAATATTTGAGTTTGAAAACTTAACAGTATTTCTTATTATTCTGCAACTGTACAGAGTACACAGAATAGGCTGTTAAAGGGCGTTGAAACACACTGAATGGAATATGTGACTTTAATATTTGAGTTTGAAAACTTAACAGTATTTCTTATTATTCTGCAACTCTGCAGAGTACACAGAAAAGGCTGCTAAACTGCGGTGAAACACACTGAATGGAATATGTGACTTTAATATTTGAGTTTGAAAACTTAACAGTATTTCTTATTATTCTGCAACTGTACAGAGTACACAGAATAGGCTGTTAAACGGCGTTGAAACACACTGAATGGAATATGTGACTTTAATATTTGAGTTTGAAAACTTAACAGTATTTCTTATAATTCTGCAACTGTACAGAGTACACAGAATAGGCTGTTAAACGGCGTTGAAACACACTGAATGGAATATGTGACTTTAATATTTGAGTTTGAAACTTAACAGTATTTCTTATTATTCTGCAACTGTACAGAGTACACAGAATAGGCTGTTAAACGGCGTTGAAACACACTGAATGGAATATGTGACTTTAATATTTGAGTTTGAAAACTTAACAGTATTTCTTATAATTCTGCAACTGTACAGAGTACACAGAATAGGCTGTTAAACGGCGGTGAAACACACTGAATGGAATATGTGACTTTAATATTTGAGTTTGAAAACTTAACAGTATTTCTTATTATTCTGCAACTGTACAGAGTACACAGAATAGGCTGTTAAACGGCGGTGAAACACACTGAATGGAATATGTGACTTTAATATTTGAGTTTGAAAACTTAACAGTATTTCTTATTATTCTGCAACTCTGCAGAGTACACAGAAAAGGCTGCTAAACTGCGGTGAAACACACTGAATGGAATATGTGACTTTGATATTTTAGTTTGAAGACTTAACAGTATTTCTTCCTATTCTGCAACTCTGCACAGTACACAGAATGTGCTGCTACACTGCGGCGAAGCACACTGAATGGAATATGTGACTTTGATATTTTAGTTTGAAGACTTAACAGTATTTCTTCCTATTCTGCAACTCTGCACAGTACACAGAATAGGCTGCTAAACTGCGGCGAAGCACACTGAATGGAATATGTGACTTTGATATTTTAGTTTGAAGACTTAACAGTATTTCTTCCTATTCTGCAACTCTGCACAGTACACAGAATGTGCTGCTAAACTGCGGCGAAGCACACTGAATGGAATATGTGACTTTGATATTTTAGTTTGAAGACTTAACAGTATTTCTTCCTATTCTGCAACTCTGCACAGTACACAGAATGTGCTGCTACACTGCGGCGAAGCACACTGAATGGAATATGTGACTTTGATATTTTAGTTTGAAGACTTAACAGTATTTCTTCCTATTCTGCAACTCTGCACAGTACACAGAATAGGCTGCTAAACTGCGGCGAAGCACACTGAATGGAATATGTGACTTTGATATTTTAGTTTGAAGACTTAACAGTATTTCTTCCTATTCTGCAACTCTGCACAGTACACAGAATGTGCTGCTACACTGCGGCGAAGCACACTGAATGGAATATGTGACTTTGATATTTTAGTTTGAAGACTTAACAGTATTTCTTCCTATTCTGCAACTCTGCACAGTACTCAGAATGTGCTGCTAAACTGCGGCGACGCACACTGAATGGAATACGTGACTTTGATATTTTAGTTTGAAGACTTAACAGAATGTGCTCTAATCTGCAACTTTGCACACTAAACAGAATGTGCTCTAATCTGCAACTTTGCACACTAAACAGAATGTGCTCTAATCTGCAACTTTGCACACTAAACAGAATGTGCTCTAATCTGCAACTGTGCACACTAAACAGAATGTGCTCTAATCTGCAACTTTGCACACTAAACAGAATATATATATATTTTTTTTTTTTTTTTGTTTTTTTCCCCCCACACCAAATAACCTGCTGCCCCCACACACAGTAGTCCTAAAAAGGACTTTTGGTTCTTTTTTTTTCACAATTTTTGTTTTTTTCCTCCCTACACTGCCTTTCCCTTCCTATCCTCAGCTCTCCCTGGCTCAGACTGAGCCGAACTCGATGGTCAGGTGCTATACAGCACCTGACCACGGGTTCTGGCCAGCCAATCAGTGTAATGCCAGCAGCCAACATGGCTGCTGGCATTACACCGATGTCAGAGCCTCCCTGCACGTTTATTGGCTGCGCAGCAGGCGCAAAACGTGCGGGGAGGAGACCCGAACATGGCGGGCGAGCACATGTGGTACTCGTACGAGTACCGCCATGTGCCGAGCAGAGCGATGCTCGAGCCGATCCGAGCATCGGCCGAGCATGCTCGCTCAACACTAATCACAATACAAATTGCCGGATACTCTCAGGCATTCAAATAGTTAAAATAATATATATTTTTTTTGTCCATTTATTATTTTAAGTTTCCTTTTTCATTAGGTGGTGCTTCGGTAATGATCGAGAGTTCTCTCACATTGATTTCTCTCAATTTAAATTTCAAATAAAGGGTTAAGGTTTATCTATTTTTGATGTTTAAGGCGGGGGCGTAAGTACAGGGGTACGGAGGGTGCAGTTGCATCTGCCCCATTGTCTAGTCGGTCCTAGTTATGCATCTGTGAATATATTTTTGTGATTGGGGGCACTGGTTCAAGGCTGTTTAACTGCTACTCGCAAACCCTTGTTGTCTTTTGGGGGTAATTTCTAAGCTTTTTGATACCTATAACCATACCTGGGAACTCTACGGATTTTCCCCAGAGACTCCAGTTTATGAATTACCGGGTCTCTGAGGGCAGAGGGTGTTTCCCCGGGGGGTGGGGAGTTTCTTTTGAAACGCCACCCATTTGTCCTCCTTCCCACCCTGTTCCTCCCACTTCCCACCCACTTCTCCTCCATACCGTGTTCCTTCCACTTCAGGCCCACTTCTCCTCCATCCCACCCTGTTCCATCCTTTTCCCACCAACTTCTCCTGCTTATCATGTTCCTCCCACTTCTCCTCCTTTCCCACCCTGCTCTGCCTACCTCCTGCTCACTTCTCCTCCTTCCCACCCTGTCCTCCCACTTCTCCTCCTTTCCCACCCTGTCCTCCCACTTCTCCTCCTTTCCCACCCTGATCTGCCTACCTCCTGCTAACCTCTCCTCCTTCCCACCCTGTTCCTCCCACTTCCCACCCATTTCTCCTCCTTCCCACCCTGTTCCTCCCACTTCTTCTCCTTCCCAACCTGATCCTCTCAGTTCCCACCCACTTTTCCTCCTTCCCACCCTGTTCCTCCCTCTTCCCATCCACTTCTGCTCATTCCTACCCTGTTCCTCTCACTTCTTCTCCTTCCCACCCTGTTCCTCCCACTTCTCCTCTTCACCTCTGCTCCTCCCACTTACCATACCAACTCTCCTCCTTCCCACCCTGTTCCACCCACTTCCCACCTCTCCTCTTGCTCACGTTCCTCCCATCCTTCCCACCATGTTCCTCCCACTTCCCAACCACTTCCTACCCACTTTGTGGCACCTTCCATTAAGCCCCACCCCTTTGTGACATGAATTGCATTTATAAACCCCTTGCGTATTGATTGAACACTTTGTATCATTCCTACCCCACCTTCTGGAACATGCTACCCCAGGATTTCTCATAAAAAAGCAGGAGGTGCTTGATGGAGTATAAAGTAGGAGGTGCTTGATGGAGTATAAAGTAGGAAGTGCTTGATGGACTGTAAAGCAGGAGGTGCTTGATGGAGTATAAAGTAGGAGGTGCTTGATGGAGCATAAAGTAGGAAGTGCTTGATGGAGTATAAAGCAGGAGGTGCTTGATGGAGTATAAAGTAGGAGGTGCTTGATGGAGTATAAAGTAGGAGGTGCTTGATGGAGTGTAAAGTAGGATGTGCTTGATGGAGTATAAAGTAGGAAGTGCTTGATGGAGTGTAAAGCAGGAGGTGCTTGATGGAGTATAAAGTAGGAGGTGCTTGATGGAGTGTAAAGTAGGAGGTGCTTGATGGAGTATAAAGTAGGAAGTGCTTGATGGAGTGTAAAGCAGGAGGTGCTTGATGGAGTATAAAGTTGGAGGTGCTTGATGGAGTGTAAAGTAGGAGGTGCTTGATGGAGTATAAAGTAGGAGGTGCTTGATAAAGTATAAAGTAACCCCTTGCACATACAATACAAGTCCGATCCTCTCGGGTATAATGCCGCCTCTGCTCCCTCCCCTTCTTCTAGTTTCCCTGATTGCAAACATTTTACGTATTTTTTCCAAGCTGCAGACTTGTTGCTAAATTGTTAGCTGGGAGATTGAATAAATTACAGAACGGAAATTAGGCAGAAGAGAAGTTTTGGGGTACTTCTGAGATTTTGGAGCGTGTTAGATCCAGATTCCATATAAATTAGCTAAACTAGGTATGTAAAAATTCTCCCCTTATCACCACTGGTACCAAGGGGAGGACAATAGGGCAGGTTATGGGTGTTTGGGGAGTTCCTTTCCTCAATATGCACTAAACAATGTACAGACTCATTCTACACCACCTCTCTGCACATGCTATGGGGCAGGTGTATGAGATTCACTGTACAATTAAGAAACAATAGATACAATGATGTCAGCAGCTGTGATTGGAATTATGGTCTATACGAAGTGAGGGGGATTTATCCATAAATGCTCAGAGTTGCTGTCTGGACAAGCCACCGGGACTGACTCAACAAGGAACAGAATATGACCAGAGTTATAGGGTTCTGTAAGGGCTGAACATTCAGGTAGTAGCATCATGGAGGTTTTATGAATCATATTGGCGAAAAAGGGGGAAATATAAGAGAAATGAGGTGCATTAGGGATGTGCAAAAGAGTGGGTCCTGGTCTAGAAGTAGAATTATGATACAATGAGTTTTTGCTACAAAGCAAGATTGAGTAAGAGAGAGATTACAATGTAAGGGGGGCTGTATTAATGCTTGTGTGCAGGGGGTTATGAGGGGGATGTTATGTGAGTTGAAGGGCTTCCATGTAGAGCTGTGTTTTCATGGACCTTTCCAAGGCTAGGGGCAAGGTTAGCCATTGGCTGGCTGGAGATAGTGGGTGTTTTATTCCCCTAAAGCTACTTACCAAAATTTGCCTATCCCTGGTCTAGAGTCTAGGGGAAAGTCTGATGGATCAAGGTAGGGAGCTCTTTAAAATGGGAACAACCCTAAAAAATCATTATAAATGAGCTTACTGTGTGACTTTCCACTCCACAAGTCTTACTATAGTCCGTCCATAAGATCATACACATCTGTACAGTACATGATTTCATGGCAGGGTCTGTCATAGGGAATTTTTGAATACTTCAGTGACATATTGTCACGCTGGCAGGCAGAATAGATGATAGGCCTGCATGGGAGGCGAGGAAGAACAGTCACTGATCTGAGAACCTGGGTACCAAAAACTAAACCGAAATCGTAATGTAAATTCTAGAGAATGGTGGGAGCAGGTTATCATCTTCACTCAGTTAAGAAATAACAACAGGTCAGTAAGAGTGAACACAGACGTTAATAGTCACTCACTTGTATACACCAAGTAGAGTAGTGCCAGGATAACAGCAAGCAGCTGCCAGCAGGGGAACTGAGGTCAATGTAGGACACTAGGGAGAATAATTGACCAAACCTTTTGGTTGCAATACGCAATGCTTGGTTTTCCTAGGTGAAGGGAAGCCTTGTTGATCAAAGTAGCAGTTGAACAAGGTGACAGAGAGAGCAGTCAACTAAACTGATGGGTGACAAGAATTATGAACGTGAGAATGGGGTTCGCAGTCAATCAAAAAGATGGTCGATCAAGTACCACGAACCTGAAAAATGTCTGGGGAGCATAGTCAGCTAACAGATTGGGAGTGACAGCAGTCAGAACATAGTCATTAACACAATAATGGTGGCTATTCAACTTAGCAAGAGTTGTGGCAGGCAACAGACAAGAGTAGAGGTTGTTTTTAGCAAGGGTCATGTACAAGGCAGCCAGGAATCGGATATGTCTTACTTGATTGTTAGCTAGTAAGACAGTTTGCATAAACACTGGACAGTGGTGAACCTCTTCATATAGGCCAAAGGGGCATGTCAAGTCAGGACTTCAAAGACAAGTATAGAACTGATCAAGGTGGACTGGGTTCTTACACGTATCTTTGAGATGCCCATACACAGATTGGTCGGTTATTGCCCAATGTAAGGGCCAGCTCTACCAGATAAGGCCAACCAACTTGGTCAACTTAGTTGGTCAACTGTTTGAAATGTTTTGTTTGTCCGATTATAAGATGGCTGCATGTGACCTCAACAGACCAAACCACAGTGATGTTGTCTGAGGTTGTGAGGCTGGTTATTTCAACTTGCACAGCCCCACACCTTTAGTCTGTGTTTGTGTATAGTTTGTGTATAGTACAAACATTTTACTCTAAGAAAGTCACAGTGTATGTATGTATGTGTGTATTTATATTTATATATATATATATATATATATATATATATAGCGCCAAAAAGTATACATAGCACTTTACATTCAGTATAGAGGGGGGTACAATAAGAGCAGAAATTAATCCCTTAGTGACCAACCGCGTGCGCACGTGGCCAGCACTTAACGACCAACGAACTTTTTTTTTCATTGTTTTAAATTACTTCCGGGACGTACATGTATGTCCTCTGTCCACCTGGGACATCTGCTCGGGATGTACATGTATGTCCTCGGGCGGTAAGGGCTTAAGTGGTTATATAGACAATTATCAGAAGAAGCAGTGCATACATTAGGATAGGAGGTCCCTGCCCCACAGAGCTTGCAATCTAAGTATAGGATGGGTGACATCCAGATACAAACAGGTGGAGGAGGAAGTGCAATTTCTTGACAGTTTTGAGAAACGGTTTATATAAGACTTTGCTGCTACATTAAAAAGGTGTTCGTTTAGCAGTGCACTACATTTAACCCTTTGAGTGCCAGAGTGCCAAAGCAATGCGTTCTGTACCCCGCTGGCACTCAAAGGGTTAACATTTTAGATATTAGCGACATCTCGATTGCGTTGGAGAAGTAACTAGCATTTAAGTGGTGAAAAAAAAAAAAAGAGAACGAGACCTAAATCTGCACAAGATACAAAAATGGAAAGCTGTACCCTAAACGTTGCTTAGTCCTATATGGGGCAAATCTAAAATCTGTGTCACTGTGTGAGAACTTTCTGACGCACCACAATTTCTGGGCTTGGTGTGTTTCAGCCATATGGTATGCCTCATTAATAAGATCAGACCTGCACACGCGGGACACGTTCCTATTTATTATTCTGTCTGAAAGCACAGTTTTTTTCCTTCTTTCCTTTTAAATATTGTTCCTGTTAGACTTTGCAATTACTTCAAAATAAATTTGCCGAAGATACAATTGTGCCTCTTGGGTCAGCAAGCGACTTGCCTGTTTTTCATGAACAGACAAGGTGTTTTTTTAAGGACCTCCTTAGTTTACTGCGTAGTGTTTTTCCAGCTTGAATAATTGTCCAATTAAATATAATTTGGAAATCCAGGCTCACCCTGTACTGGTGCTGTATGAGTGGAAGTATCTGGAGGATGTGCGTTAATAAATCCCACAGCACCTCATCCCTTCAATAATTTTTGTTTAAATTAAACAAAAGACGTGATTTGTAACAGATCCGCAAAATGGCATTAGGATAAAACTATTTTAGCAGAAGTAAAATATGTGCTCCATTCCATTAAATTTTGCAGAAATAATCATAACCATAAAATGCAAAAAATATGAAGTTTTTATGTTTCCAAACTCTAGTGTGTTACAGTAAATCCACGCAATACATTTTCAGTGTGAACCATCAGCAATTCTTTCTCCCTGTGTCCAGGGATTTCTGTAATATACAATCCCTCTTGCAATTTATACAGGAGAGAAAAAAAACAGCAAGAAAAGAGTGTAGATGAATCGCCGAACGCTTCAAATTGCATTTATAAAAGCTGTTACTAAGTCACTGCTTTGATAACTAAAGTTTTATGTACAACAGTAAAAAACCCCAAAAAGTCGTCTTTAACTCGCTTCTCTAAATGCTCATTGATAAATTGTTCTTTCCATGGTGCAATGTTTATCTCTTCTCTAAGCTTAATGCAATCCTTAATTAATGAGATCTCATAAAAATCAGAACTGCATGAAGGATATAAACAGGTTCAGAAATTAGAATGATCTTTCTTTAATCCCTGCAGTACCAGGTGCAAAAAGCATTGCCCTACCTCCCTCTTTAGGAGATATTAGGGGTCCGTACCTCCCAAGTGCCCCTCTATAGGAGATATTAGGGATTTGTACCTCCCAAGTGTCCCTCTTTTGGAGATATTAGGGGTCCATACCTCCTAAGTGACCCTTCTTAGGCGATATTAAGGATCTATACCTCCCAAGTGTCCTTTTTTAGGAGATATTAGGGGTCCGTACCTCTCAAGTGTCCCCCATTAGGAGATATTAGGGGTCTGTACCTCCCAGGTATCCCTCTTTAGGAGATATTAGGGTTCATACCTCCCAAGTGTCCCTCTTTAGGAGATATTAGGTGTCCATACCTCCAAGTGTCCCTCTTTAGGAGATATTAGGTGTCCATACCTCCCAAGTGTCCCTCTTTAGGAGATATTAGGGGTCTGTACCTCTCAAGAGTCCCTCTTTAGGAGATATTAGGGGTCTATACTTCCCAAGTGCCCCTCTATAAGAGATATTAGGGGTACATACCTCCGAAGTGTCCCTGTATAGGAGATATTAGGGGTCCGTACCTCACAATTGTCCCTCTTTAGGAGATATTAGGGGTCTGTAGCTTCAAAGTGTCCCTTTTAGGAGATATTAGGGGTCCATGCCTCCCAAGTGTCGCTCTTTAGGAGATATTTGGGGTCCACACCTTCAAATTGTCCCTTTTTAGGAGATATTAGGGGTCTATACCTCCCAAATGCCCTTCTATAGGAGTATTAGGGATACTACCTCCCAAGTGTCCCTCTTTAGGAGATATTTGGGATCTTTATCTACCAAATGTCCCTCTTTCAGTGATATTAGGGGTCCATACCTCCCAAGTGTCCCTCTTTAGGAGATATTAGGGGTCCATGCCTCCCAAGTATGACTCTTTAGAAGATATTAGGGGTCCATACCTCCCAAGTGTCGCTCTTTAGGAGATATTTGGGGTCCACACCTTCAAATTGTCCCTTTTTAGGAGATATTAGGGGTCTATACCTCCCAAATGCCCTTCTATAGGAGATATTAGGGATACTACCTCCCAAGTGTCCCTCTTTAGGAGATATTTGGGATCTTATCTACCAAATGTCCCTCTTTCAGTGATATTAGGGGTCCATACCTCCCAAGTGTCTCTCTTGAGGAGGAACAGTCCCTCTTTGAGATGCAAATCCCTCTTTCCCACCCTGGTGTTCCTGTGTTTAGGAGATCAGACTATCATGGTGCCTGTGCTCCTGATTGCGGGAGCCGAAATTCTAATTTCCTTGTTTGAATGCCGCATTTCTTATTGGTCATCGTCATTGACTCCACCCAGGGCCAACCCTATTTATACCCTGATCAGGTCTATAGACTAGCGCCCTTTTGTGGTGTACCTGTACTTAGTGCTAGTTCCTGATGCTGCTTTGTTCGTGTATGACCTGGCCTGTCTGACAACATTCCTGTGTATCCTGATCTGTTCCGATTTCCATTACCGACTGGACTGGCTGAGTACACGCTACGTTACTGACTGATCTGGCTGAGAACTCGCCACGTTGCTGACTGATCTGGCTGAGAACCCGCTCTGTTGCTGACTGTTCCGGCTGAGTACCCGCTACGTTGCTGACTGATCTGGCTGAGATCCTAATACGTTGCCGACTGCTCTGGCTGTGCACTCTTTACGTTGCTGCCTCGACTCCATTGCTGACTGTTCCGGCTGAGTACCCGCTACATTGCTGACTGATCTGGCTAAGATCCTAATACGTTGCCGACTGCTCTGGCTGAGATCCTAATACGTTGCCGACTGCTCTGGCTGTGCACTCTTTACGTTGCTGCCTCGACTGGCTGAGTATCGGCATCCATTGCTGACCGTGCTGGCTAAGACACAGCGGTTGTGGCTAGTTGTGCTTAGCTAACCCATTACGTTGCCGACTGTTGGGCTGAGCACTTGTTGCTTCCGCTGTTCAGTCTGGTATCTATCGCCACTGGCGGTGTGCACGCACGGAGTACCAGATCTCGGGCTATCTATAGTTCGGCCGTGTTACTCACTACTTTATACGTGTCCATATACCACTTCCTTAAGCTGGGCTCACTCCCTGTGGGGAGTTACAGGCTGTTCTCTGGGCGCATACCATCTGTGAACCTTGAGGTACCTAGGTATCCCTAGGCCCGGTTCACTTCTTGCCCAGCCGTTACATCTGATGTAGCCTTTGGGATAAAGAGCAAGCTGTAGTGTGGTGTAACTGTCTCAGTACCCTCGTACCTGGACACCTGTGGCCTTCAGTGTTATGTTGCCTCCGTTTCACCCCTGGCGCTCTAGGGTCTCTGCTACCAGTAGCTGTGTCTTGGGCCTCCATATACACTAGTACGCTAGGGTCCTTGCTGCCAGCATCCGCTATTGAGCCTCCGATTAACCCTAGGGCCTGTTTCTCCAGTTGAGAGCCTTGAGGCTCCTAGCATTCTAGGGGTCCTCCTGCCAGTACTCGTGGTCAGTGTGCCAGTGGTTTCCCTAGCGTTCAAGGGGCCAAGTTGCCAGTATCCGTTGGTCTTGGGCTTCCAGTCATCCCTATAGAGTACTAGGGTTCTAAGTTCTGTGTAACATCAGCAGGTTGTTGCCTTTCCCTCACCCTAGCTCGCTAGGGAACCTGCCACTTGATTGTTCTTTGCTGACATCCTGTACCTTCCTACCACTGTGTATTGTAGACAGTACTTGTACCATCTTACTTTGTCCCTGTGTGGGTATTCACATTTACTCTGTTCGTTCTTTATTTTCAATAAAGATATTTTAACCTTACAAGTCATGTCTGAGTGTTCACAAAAACCATGACACAGACTGTGTGGTGTGTATATAAGTGTATCACCTTGGTGTCCCTGTGTTTAGGAGATCAGACTGTGTGGTGTATAGAAGTGTATCACCCTGGTGTTCCTGTGTTTAGGAGATCAGACTGTGTGGTGTGTATATAAGTGTATCACCCTGGTGTCCCTGTGTTTAGGAGATCAGACAGTGTGGTGTGTATATAAGTGTATCACCCTGGTGTCCCTGTGTTTAGGAGATCAGACTGTGTGGTGTGTATAGAAGTGTATCACCCTGGTGTCCCTGTGTTTAGGAGATCAGACTGTGTGGTGTGTATATAAGTGTATCACCCTGGTGTCCTTGTGTTTAGGAGATCAGACTGTGTTGTGTGTGTATATAAGTGTATCACCCTGGTGTCCCTGTGTTTAGGAGATCAGACTGTGTGGTGTGTATATAAGTGTATCACCGTGGTGTCCTTGTGTTTAGGAGATCAGACTATGTTGTGTGTGTATATAAGTGTATCACCCTGGTGTACCTGTGTTTAGAAGATCAGACTGTGTGGTGTGTACATAAGTGTATCACCCTGGTGTCCCTGTGTTTAGGAGATCAGACTGTGTAGTGTGTATATAAGTGTATCACCCTGGTGTACCTGTGTTTAGAAGATCAGACTGTGTGGTGTGTACATAAGTGTATCACCCTGGTGTCCCTGTGTTTAGGAGATCAGACTGTGTGGTGTGTATATAAGTGTATCACCCTGGTGTCCTGTGTTTAGGAGATCAGACTGTGTGGTGTGTACATAAGTGTATCACCCTGGTGTCCCTGTGTTTAGGAGATCAGACTGTGTGTTGTGTATATAAGTGTATCACCCTGGTGTTCCTGTGTGTAGGAGATCAGACTGTGTGGTGTGTATATAAGTGTATCACCCCGATGTCCCTGTGTTTAGGAGATCAGACTGTGTGGTGTGTACATAAGTGTATCACCCTGGTGTCCCTGTGTTTAGGAGATCAGACTGTGTGGTGTGTATATAAGTGTATCACCCTGGTGTCCCTGTGTTTAGGAGATCAGACTGTGTGGTGTGTATATAAGTGTATCACCCTGGTGTCCCTGTGTTTAGGAGATCAGACTGTGTGGTGTGTATATAAGTGTATCACCCTGGTGTCCCTGTGTTTAGGAGATCAGACTATGTGGTGTGTATATAAGTGTATCACCCTGGTGTCCCTGTGTTTAGTAGATCAGACAGTGTGGTGTGTATATAAGTATATCACCCTGGTGTCCCTGTGTTTAGGAGATCAGACTGTGTGGTGTGTATAGAAGTGTATCACCCTGGTGTCCCTGTGTTTAGGAGATCAGACTGTGTGGTGTGTATAGAAGTGTATCACCCTGGTGTCCCTGTGTTTAGTAGATCAGACAGTGTGGTGTGTGTATATAAGTGTATCACACTGGTGTCCCTGTGTTTAGGATATCAGATTGTGTGGTGTGTATATAAGTGTATCACCCTGGTGTCCCTGTGTTTAGGAGATCAGACTGTGTGGTGTGTATAGAAGTGTATCACCCTTGTGTCCCTGTGTTTAGTGGTGTGTATAGAAGTGTATCACCCTGGTGTCCCTGTGTTTAGGAGATCAGACTGTGTGGTGTGTATAGAAGTGTATCACCCTGGTGTCCCTGTGTTTAGGAGATCAGACTGTGTGGTGTGTATATAAGTATATCACCCTGGTGTCCCTGTGTTTAGGAGATCAGACTGTGTGGTGTGTATAGAAGTGTATCACCCTTGTGTCCCTGTGTTTAGTGGTGTGTATAGAAGTGTATCACCCTGGTGTCCCTGTGTTTAGGAGATCAGACTGTGTGGTGTGTATAGAAGTGTATCGCCCTGTTGTCCCTGTTTTTAGGGGATCAGACTGTGTGGTGTGTATATAAGTGTATCACCCTGGTGTCCCTGTGTTTAGGAGATCAGACTGTGTGGTGTGTATAGAAGTGTATCACACTGGTGTCCCTGTATTTAGGAGATCAGACTGTGTGGTGTGTATAGAAGTGTATCACCCTGGTGTCCCTGTGTTTAGGAGATCAGACTGTGTGGTGTGTATATAAGTGTATCACCCTGGTGTCCCTGTGTTTAGGAGATCAGACTGTGTGGTGTGTATATAAGTGTATCACCCTGGTGTCCCTGTGTTTAGGAGATCAGACTGTGTGGTGTGTATAGAAGTGTATCACCCTGGTGTCCCTGTGTTTAGGAGATCAGACTGTGTGGTGTGTATATAAATGTATCACCCTGGTGTCCCTGTGTTTAGGAGATCAGACTGTGTGGTGTGTATATAAGTATATCACCCTGATGTCCCTGTGTTTAGGAGATCAGACTGTGTGGTGTGTATATAAGTGTATCACCCTGATGTCCCTGTGTTTAGGAGATCAGACTGTGTGGTGTGTAGATAGAAGTGTATCACCCTGGTGTCCCTGTGTTTAGGAGATCAGACTGTGTGGTGTGTATATAAGTGTATCACCCTGGTGTCCCTGTGTTTAGGAGATCAGACTGTGTGGTGTGTATAGAAGTGTATCACCCTGGTGTCTCTGTGTTTAGGAGATCAGACTGTGTGTGGTGTGAATATAAGTGTATCACCCTGGTGTCCCTGTGTTTAGGAGATCAGACTGTGTGGTGTGTGTATATAAGTGTATCACCCTGGTGTCCCTGTGTGTAGGAGATCAGACTGTGTGGTGTGTATAGAAGTGTATCACCCTGGTGTCCCTGTGTGTAGGAGATCAGACTGTGTGGTGTGTATATAAGTGTATCACCCTGGTGTCCCTGTGTTTAGGAGATCAGACTGTGTGGTGTGTATAGAAGTGTATCACCCTGGTGTCCCTGTGTGTAGGAGATTAGACTGTGTGGTGTGTATATAAGTGTATCACCCTGGTGTCCCTGTGTTTAGGAGATCAGACTGTGTGGTGTGTATAGAAGTGTATCACCCTGGTGTCCCTGTGTTTAGGAGATCAGACTGTGTGGTGTGTATAGAAGTGTATCACCCTGGTGTCCCTGTGTTTAGGAGATCAGACTGTGTGGTGTGTATATAAGTATATCACCCTGGTGTCCCTGTGTTTAGGAGATCAGACTGTGTGGTGTGTATAGAAGTGTATCACCCTTGTGTCCCTGTGTTTAGTGGTGTGTATAGAAGTGTATCACCCTGGTGTCCCTGTGTTTAGGAGATCAGACTGTGTGGTGTGTATAGAAGTGTATCGCCCTGGTGTCCCTGTGTTTAGGGGATCAGACTGTGTGGTGTGTATATAAGTGTATCACCCTGGTGTCCCTGTGTTTAGGAGATCAGACTGTGTGGTGTGTATAGAAGTGTATCACACTGGTGTCCCTGTGTTTAGGAGATCAGACTGTGTGGTGTGTATAGAAGTGTATCACCCTGGTGTCCCTGTGTTTAGGAGATCAGACTGTGTGGTGTGTATATAAGTGTATCACCCTGGTGTCCCTGTGTTTAGGAAATCAGACTGTGTGGTGTGTATATAAGTGTATCACCCTGGTGTCCCTGTGTTTAGGAGATCAGACTGTGTGGTGTGTATAGAAGTGTATCACCCTGGTGTCCCTGTGTTTAGGAGATCAGACTGTGTGGTGTGTATATAAATGTATCACCCTGGTGTCCCTGTGTTTAGGAGATCAGACTGTGTGGTGTGTATATAAGTATATCACCCTGATGTCCCTGTGTTTAGGAGATCAGACTGTGTGGTGTGTAGATAGAAGTGTATCACCCTGGTGTCCCTGTGTTTAGGAGATCAGACTGTGTGGTGTGTATATAAGTGTATCACCCTGGTGTCCCTGTGTTTAGGAGATCAGACTGTGTGGTGTGTATAGAAGTGTATCACCCTGGTGTCTCTGTGTTTAGGAGATCAGACTGTGTGTGGTGTGAATATAAGTGTATCACCCTGGTGTCCCTGTGTTTAGGAGATCAGACTGTGTGGTGTGTGTATATAAGTGTATCACCCTGGTGTCCCTGTGTGTAGGAGATCAGACTGTGTGGTGTGTATAGAAGTGTATCACTCTGATGTCCCTGTGTTTAGGAGATCAGACTGTGTGGTGTGTATATAAGTGTATCACCCTGGTGTCCCTGTGTTTAGGAGATCAGACTGTGTGGTGTGTATAGAAGTGTATCACCCTGTGTCCCTGTGTGTAGGAGATCAGACTGTGTGGTGTGTATATAAGTGTATCACCCTGGTGTCCCTGTGTTTAGGAGATCAGACTGTGTGGTGTGTATAGAAGTGTATCACCCTGGTGTCCCTGTGTTTAGGAGATCAAACTGTGTGGTGTGTATAGAAGTGTATCACCCTGGTGTCCCTGTGTGTAGGAGATCAGACTGTGTGGTGTGTATATAAGTGTATCACCCTGGTGTCCCTGTGTTTAGGAGATCAAACTGTGTGGTGTGTATAGAAGCGTATCACCCTGGTGTCCCTGTGTTTAGGAGATCAGACTGTGTGGTGTGTATAGAAGTGTATCACCCTGGTGTCCCTGTGTGTAGGAGATCAGACTGTTTGGTGTGTATAGAAGTGTATCACCCTGGTGTCCCTGTGTGTAGGAGATCAGACTGTGTGGTGTGTATAGAAGTGTATCACCCTGGTGTCCCTGTGTGTAGGAGATCAGACTGTGTGGTGTGTATAGAAGTGTATCACATTGCTCCACAGTATTAAAACTCACATTATTGTTTGTTTAACCCCTTAAGGACCAGTGGTCCAAGGAAGTTACTTTCTCTACAGGACCACTTTGATCCTTTCCGAAGCGCCAGTGCACGTGACCTGATATGCGTACCGGTGCGCTGTGTTGTATTCTGGGAGAGACCGCTCCGGTTAATTTCAGACTCCGTTTTTACTTACAGCTCCTGTGGTGACGTACTATCAACGTCACCACTCCTTAAGGCAAAAACCGAGTGACGGTCATAGCACATCACATGATCTTTAAGGGGTTAAATCAGAACTTTCAGATAGTACTAAGTCGCTGTGCATTCATTAAGCGCATGCCGACTAGCTTGGAAAACAAAGTTTTACCTTTAAAAAATAGCAGATTCTAAAGAAATCGTTGCCGTTTGGAGACCGGAATCCAGACTACAGTGCAGACATCTTGCCTGCGCGCCTGCGCCGTCAGTCCCGGTCTCCTTTGAGTAGCACTGCAGTGATTACAAGGTAACCAGAAGAGACTGACGACACAGACGCGCCGACCGCACTAGCCTGCCCGTCAGTCTCCAAACGGCAAAGATTTCTTTAGAATCTGTTTTTTTTTTAAATCTAAGAGGTGGATTTCCAAGCGAGTCGCCAGGCGCTTAATGAATGCACGGCGACGTAGTAATAGTAGATATATTTATAAATTAATCTGTGTAAATAAAATACTTTGCTATTGGGTTAAATCATTTATTTAGCTACACAAAGAGCTGTCAATGGATCAATAAATAGCCTAAAAATTATTGGTAATGCCCCGCCCACCAGCCACTCCCCCAAAAAAGTGTCCTTCTTTAGCCATCAGTACTGTTGGGAGATATGCATTGCTGTGCTATGTGTTGTACAACCCTCTGGTCCTGAAGGGGTTAACGCTTTGAAGCTGATGTGGTAAACAGCTCTGGACTAATCTAATTACACCAGAGGGAACAAATAAACATTTACTCACAGTTCCCGCTGAATTAACCCTTGGAGCGCCAGAGAGATATCCAGCGCAATGCAGCGCAATGCGTTTGATACCTCTCTGGTGCTCAAAAGGTTAAAATGTTTTTTTTCAACCCTTTCTTTGCTAAAGAGGTCTCCAACACGTTGCAAAGTAATTCGGTGGAATGCTTTCTATCATCTAAGGGGTTAAAAATCTCGTATTTAGGTCAATGGTCATTTTAATTTGTCCCTTATGGTGCGGTTGATTGGTTTCTCACTTCTTGTTTTTAACGCGATGCACTGGAGACTTCTGTAGCACTCAACGGGTTAAAAGCACCATTTACCGCAACTGGGAATTGGGGGGAATCGATATTTGGCCTTTACAGTGCTGCTGGGTTTTGTCCAAAATGGCACAGCGGTTTGCGTTCCACATAAAGAGTTAAACACCAGTTAAACAAGAGTTAAACATCAGCACCCAAGAGGTTAATAGCAGGTTAACATCCAAGAAATGAACTACGCCCACATTTTAATAAACTCTGAGCCGTTAACCAAACAAATCAATGGAGCCATCGATCAAGCAAAATCTGATTTTCACTTAAAGCGAAGGAAGCTTTCAAGGCATTTCCTGGGTCAGTGGGCATACGCTGAACCGCGGAATTGTTATTAATGTTAACAGCAAAATCCAAAGTGAATCGTATCGAAGTAATCCCGCTAATCTGTATTAACCTCTTGGGTGCTAGAGACAAGCAACGCGTGGGAGGCATCTTGGTGTTTAACAGGAATAATAATCACCAATACCGGTAACTGCTCAAAGACATTATCTAAAATTCGGACTGACTCGCTTGATCAAAAGTGTAATTTTAGCTCCGATGAAAATCATAATGCCCAACATTCTGAGTGGATTGGGTATGGGTCCCTAAAATTGAAGCTAATTTGTCATTTTATAACAAATAGGTGATTTCCAAAGACATTTTAGATGTAATTATATTTGTGTTACACATTGATTTTTTTCTTAATTTAAAACAATATGGCCAGCAAATACTAACATCCCATACTGATCTGCATTACCAACTGCCACTCCCTGCCTGCTGCCAGGACTAACATTCCGCACTGCTATACATTACCAACTGTCACTTCCTGTCAGCCAGATGCTAAAATTCCACACTGCTCTACATTACTAACTGCCACTGCAAACCAAGCACAAACCAAGCACAAACCAATCACACTGCAAACCAATCACACTGCAAACCAAGCACAAACCAATCACACTGCAAACCAATCACACTGCAAACTAATCACAAACCAATCACACTGCAAACCAATCACACTGCAAACCAAGCACAAACCAATCACACTGCAAACCAATCACACTGCAAACCAAGCACATGTAGAAGACCGTTTCAGTGAAATAATTCTTTGTCACTAGTGCAATCTCGGCTCTGCTGCAGAGCCGCATGATGAAAGTCAGACTGGATATCCCTGCAGTCAGTACAAACGCTGACTTCAGGGAAGGGGGAGGGAGGGGGAACTTTGCCTTTGGTTATCTCTCAAACCATAAAGGTCTGAGAGATGAACCTGGGGGCTATTACATTATTTTACAAATATCTAGAATATGGGGGATAGTAATAATAAAGTATTACTATCCCTTTAAGTAGCCACATTCTGGTTGCACATACAGACTGTCAGACAGAGTACTAGCAATCTCCCGTAATAAAACAGCTTTCTACACAAACCCGTTGAAATTGTACGACCAGGAGGAATTAGAAGATGTTTAGAGGAGCTGTAATGCGTCTTGGTACCCTACTGTGAGCAAACTCCCCCCAGCTGCTCGTCTGCAATTTTTCTTCATTCCCTACAGACAAATAAGTCGGACTTGTCTGCTGCATCCACAGCCACTAAGGTGATCCAGCGTGAAGGAAAATCAATAAGACATGTCCATTTGCTTCTCTCCGACGCAGCTCTTCAGAAGAGAAGGGCGGTGAGTCCAGCTCCAGACGCTCAGTAAGATTTCAGCGTGTGTTTGAATGGCCTCTCACTCATTTCTGCTTCACATGGAACTTTTTTTTTTAAAGTTTAGTACCAATTGGGATTCAGAGGAAAAAAGTGAAACGAGATCTGATTTTATCATCAATTGGTAAAGCTGTTGGGGAAATGAAATGTCATAATGTTGAGAGGAACGAACTTTATAAAAGCCTTGAAGGCTTGATGTCTCCAAGGCATTGTGCAGCAATGATATACAGGGCCGGATTTGCCATTAGGCAAAGTAGGCACCTGCCTACAGGCGCACGCCAACGAGGGGCGCCTGCCATTTGTATTTTTTTTCTTTTTTAATATTCTTTAAAAAAAAAACAAAAACAAAAACAAAAAAACTAGCCACCTCGCTGGCTGCGCCGGCGGCACCCACTCACATTGCCCGCCCCCCCAGTCTTGTACCTGATGGAGCTCCCTCATCGCCTCTTTAGGAATGCAGAGCGCTGGGAGATGACATCATCTCCCAGCACTCTGCATTCCTGAATAGGAGACCGCTTGGGAGCTCCATCAGGTGCAAGACTGTGCCAAAGGAGGCACATACAGATCCTCTACCAGGGAGGTAGGAAACGGACTACGGGAGGAGGCAATGTGAGGGCAATGTGGAGCTAATGGGGGGCAAGTTGGAGCCGATGGAGGGCAATGTGGAGATGGTGGGGGCAAGTTGGAGCTGATGGGGTGGAGGGCAATGTGGAGCAGATGGGAGGCATTGCGAGGGCAATGTGGAACTGATGGGGGCAATATGGAGCTGATGGGGGGCATTGTGAGGGCAATGTGGAGCTCATGGGGGGCAGTGTGAAGGCAGTATGGGGCTGATGGGGGCAATATGGTATATGGAAATGATGGGGGCAATGTGAAGGCGATATATGAGATGATGGTGGCAAGCTGGAGCTAATGGGGGCAATGTGGCGATGATGGGAGCAATGTGAGGGCAATATGAAGATGATGGGGGGGCAATGTGGAGATTAGGAGCATTGTGGAGGTATCCAGTGCAGATGGCCCGCGGGGGTGGGAGGCGCTTCAAATTTCTGTGCCTACAGGCTCCTGAGATGTAAATCCAGCCCTGATGATATAGAGACCTCTCCAGCATTTAAAGAGTTAAAATGCCCATTTAAGAAAGAGTTTTTCTCATGCATCATTTTTTAAAGGGATCACCTGGCACCCCTAGCTTAGGACGAAGTTGGTTTTTCCAGGAGTTACAAATGACCTCTGAGGGGTTTATATAAACACTAGCAATATCGACACGGCTTTGTCTGTGTGGATAACCCCTTAACGACCGGCGATCGGCGCGTCGCGGTCACTTAAGGACCACGGTGCATTTTTTTTTTTTGCTGTTTCCGGTTCCGGACTCCCCGAACGGCGTGCAGCCGTGAGGGGAGCTCGTAATTCCATGACGGTCATAGTACGTCATGAGTCGTTATCTCAGATCTACCCATGATGTACTATGACCGTCAAGGGTCGTTAAGGGGTTAATAAAGCAAATTAAATAATAAAAAAAAATCCGATGCAGTCGAGTGTATGACTAAATAAGACTATTAATAATAATAATAATAATAATAATAATAAATAAACAACGTGTGTTATGAAGACAGACACTACAGAAGACATTCTAAACAGGAGTAGCCATTATGTGTGTTATCCGCCGCATTGCAATCCAACACAATGGATACGTGTCCGGCACTAATAGGGTGTGTTTTGAGTATACCATATTGCATATTCAGTTTTGGCATTGGGTTTTGCTTATTGCCTATAGATTTTTGAGTATAACGCATTGCTTTTTGCGTATAGTATATAGCAGTTTGCTTATAGCTCTTTGCACAGGCATTTTGCATATAACGGTTAACATATTGAGTACAGTGTTTTGTGTATAGCGTTTTGTATACAGCCATTTGCTGTTTGCGTACATAGGGCTAGATTCTATTGCAGGTGCCAAATGTTAAAGGGATAGTAATGTTTCATAATAAAAGCAGCTCCAATTAATCATCATAGTATTTGGACTTTGGAGAGTGTTATTTCAATTCTGTCAGAGTTGTAGTACAAGAGTAATTCAATGATAAAGTGTCCCCCTCCCGCCCCTTTTACTGATGTAACACTGCTCAGCCAGATCAGAAGGGAGGTGTCCAGGTAGACTGCAGAGAGGGACAATCTTCAATTAAGATAAGGGAAAAACCTGAAAAGCTTGTCAAGGGGGGCAGGGCTTTCATTGTTCTCATAGGAAGAAGATTGTCCCCTTCTGTTATCTGTCTGATCTATGGACTGGATTCCACATCTGAGAAGAGATGGCTTACACTAGGTAAAAGGGGCGGGAGGGGAAACTTTGCTTGTGAATATCTCTCAAACCATAAAGGTCTGAGAGATAAGATTTATATTGTTCTTCATGTTTTTTTAATGCCTACAAAATAAAATAAAGATAAAAGAATACCCCTTATATTGAAGCCCTTTAAAAACTGAATTAAATGCCACCAGAGATAAAATTAGCACCTGTAATGGAATCTATCCATAGAGTTTTGTGTGTTGCATATAGCGGTTTGTATATAGAATTTGCGTATAGCAGTTTGTGTGTAGCATTTTGCTCTTTGCGTATAGTGGTTTGTGTATTGCATTTTGCAAGTTGTGTTTAGCATTTTCAGTTTTGAGGATAGCGGTTTGCGTAGAATGTATCACTTTTTTAATGTAACGGTTTGTATTATGCATATAGCAGTTTGTGTATAGAGTTTTGTGTGTAGCAGATTGTGCTTTGCTACTGCGCATAGTGTGTTGCATAGAGCATTTTGCTCGTAACATTTTGTGTGTAGTGTACATTTTGCAAGTAGCATTTTGAGTGTAGCATATAGCGTATTGCATTTTGCATATTGTGCGTTTGTGTGTGAATGTATTGTGTATGTGTTTTAATTGCGTGTGTGTATTGTCTGTGTGTTTTGTGCACATAGTGTGTGTGTTATGTACATTGTGTACATTTGTGTACATTGTGTGTGTATTGTGTGTATATGCATTGTGTCTATGTGTATTGTGTTTATTTTGTGTATTGTGTATATTGGGTGCATATTGTATTGTGTGTGTATTGCATGTGTATGTATGTGTATTGCATGTGTATTTTTTGTGCGTGTGTATTGCGTGTGTATAAAAGGCCCAGCAATTTCTTGCAGATATTTTCACAGGAGTGCCTTCCCCCAGCTTCACCCCCCTCCCCCTCGGCCACTCCTGAGGAGATTTGAATAACTCCTCCTTACTGCTGCCCGGGTGTATTTGCCAGACACCCAAAAGTCTTCTTTTATTTATAGGTAATCAGTTTCCAAAGCAGTCATATTAACCCTCTAAGGACTGCAGTGGTTACAGTTACATTTACAGTTACAGAACTGTTAGGTTCTGAAAGCACAGCATCCAAAGCCAAAGAATTCCATAACTTTACTGCCCTTACTGTTTTAAATCCATCCCTTTGTTTTATTCAAAAGCACCTTTTCCTCTAGTCTTAATGAATGACCTCTCATTCTTAATTCAGCTTTTTGCATAAATAAATCATTTGATATTTCTTTGTATTGTCTTTGAATATATGTGAAATGTTAATTATATCACCCTTTAGACATCTCTTCTCTAATGTAAACAATCCCAGTTTGGTTAGTCTCTCTTTATAACTCAGATCCTCCAATCCCTTTATCAGTTTTGTTGCACGTCTCTGCACTTTTTCCAGTTCACTAATGCATTTTTTTAAGAACTGGTTCCCAAAACTGTACTCTATATTCTAGATGAGGCCTAACCAAGGATTTATATAGAGGTAGAAGTATATTACCATTCCGTGCATCTACACCTTTTTTTATATAGGCTAGTACTCTATTTGCTTTTACAGCAGTTGAGTGACTCTGCACACCGTTGTGAAATCTATCATCTATCAATACTCCTAAATCTTTCTCTAATGTGGATTCCCCAAGGAGTTTCCCATTAATGCATGTGAAGCAAGTTTGTTTCTACATCCCAAATACATAACCTTACATTTATCTACATTAAGCCTCATCTGCCACTTTTCCTCCCATTCACTCAGTTTATCCAAGCCTTTCTGCAAAGAAAAAAATAATCTACTCTGTATATATTTCCTTACAAGGCTTAATGTCAATACCCACTTCCAAATCAATAATAAACAAGTTAAATGGCATTGGGCCCTGGACTGAACCCTGTGGCACCCCACTCTCAAATTTAGACCTACTTGAAAAGGTTCCATTTACATCCATTTACACCATCTCTCTGCCATCTATCATTTAACCAGTTCTCAGTCCATGTACAGATAACACCGCCCAAACCGAAGCCTTTTAATTTATGCATTAACCTGTTGTGATGCACTGTATCAAAGGATTTTGCAAAATCCAAGTAAACTACATCTACAGCAATTCCCCTGTCCGAATGCAAGTAAATTAGCCTGACTTGATCTAGTCTTCATAAAACCATGCTGACTCCTATTAATTATTTTGTTTGTCTTCATATAACATCTTGTAATATCTTATCCACTATGGAAGTCAAGTTCACAGGTCTATAATTTCCCTGGTTTAAATATTGCCCCCTTTTTTGAGTAATGGTTTTATATCCGCTTTCCTCCAATCACAGGGCACTATACCTGATGAAAGTGAATCAATACATATTAAGTATAATGGTCTTGGTTTATGAACTAAGTTCCTTAACTTCTCTTGGGTGTATACCAACAGGTCCAGGTACTTTATTCACCATAAACCCTTTTTTAGTGTCTTTTGACCGTTATCCTCAGTAATCCATGTATATGATGGAGGAAATTCTGTGATTCTGTCTGTTTGCCCATATCCTGCCATTGTTGCTTTCTTTGTATATACAGAAGAAATAATGTGTTTAACCCCTTAACGACTCTTGACGTACTATGACCGTCATGGAATTCCGGGCTTCCCCCGCTGCTGCATGGCATTCGGGGAGTCTGGAACCGGAAGGAGCAATAAAAAAAAAAAATGCTCTGTGCTCCTTAACTGACAGCGCCGTGCTGATCGGCCGGTCATTAAGGGGTTAAGGTGTCACCCGTAGCCTTATCCTCACAAATCCATTTTCCCGTCTTAGCCTTAAGAGGTCCAATATCAACCTTATTCTTTTTGATATTTATATACTTGTAGAATTGTTTAGGAATTGTCTTGCTCTCTTTTGAAATACTTTTCTCACTTTCAATTTTAGCTAGCCTAATTCTTGTAGATTTTATTACCTTGTTTAATTTTTTTTAAATGTTGCATCTGACTCTTCTGACTTAAACACTCTAAAGACCCGCTTCTTATTTCTCATTTCCCTGCAAACCTCTTTATTAAGCTACACTGGTCTTAATTTGCTCCTCTTATACTTAGCCCCCAATGGTATAGATTGATATGTATATTTATCTAGGAGCATTTTAATCAAATTTCATGTTTCTTGTGCATTTTTATCATTGAAAATTACATTTCACTGAACGTCCTTTGACACTGCTTTTAGCATGTAAAATTACCCTTTTTGAAATTCAGTGTTTTGGTTGAACTCTTGCTATTACATTTTTCATAAAAAATTTCAAAGGATACCATAGTGTGCTCACAGCTGCCTAAATTTTCCCTTACCTGAATAGTGTATACCATGTCAGATGTGTTTGAGGGCACTAGGACAAGCAAAGCCTCTTTTCTAGTAGACTCCTTAATATATAATTTCTCTTTGTTGTGCCGGAAGTCATATCGCTCCAGTGAATTTCAGGATAGTTGAAATCTCCCATTATAATTATATTTCCAGATCTAGAACCCTTTTCCATTTGCGGTAACAGTTGGGCTTCTGAAAACTCCCCAGTATTAGGTGGCTTGTAGCAATTCCCTATTAATATATTTTTATTGTGTATTTCAACCCACGGGGCCTGTACATTCTCACTTGATCCTTCATTAATATTTTCCCTTATACTAGGTTTTCAAGCATGCTTCACGTAGAGGCATATCCCCTTCCTTTTGGTAACCCTATCCCTCTTAAAGGGATAGTGATACTTAAAATGTAAAAAAAAAAATATGTTGAAGGTTTTATCCCCCTGAGTAAAACAAGGCTACTCCCATTGCTGAAAGATATTTTATTCAAAAGTTATTACAGCTCAAAGATGAATTTTTTAGGTGCAGTATCACAGTGGCCTGAAATTGTACAGTGGCGCTGTTGTTACACCATTCTGTGGACAGCTCTGGTCCGTAGACCATAAATCTCCATAGGATGGTGTAGCAACAGTGCCACTGTACAACCTTAAAACCCTGAAATCCTCTCGTTATTGGTACCAAAATGTACCATGACATACATAAATTATTTATCCTGCTGAGTAAAACAAGGGTACTCTCACTACTATGAGATGTTTTATTAAACAGTTATTGCAGCTGAAATTTGGGGTGCAGTATCACCATGACCTGGTATGCTATGGTAGTCTATGGATAACTATGGCCATAAACCTTCATATGATGGTGCAGTAACAATGTCACTGTAACATTTCAGGCCACTGAGGCATTGCATCCAAAAAATTGCAAGTTTGAGCTGCGATAACTTGTGAATAAAACATATCTAAAGTGTGTGAGTTCTCTTATTTAAACACTGCAATATAGATTTTTTCCCATATTACTTTTCCTTTAAATTAGCAGTAAAAGAAGCAGTAAAAGTAGAAGCAAAGTTTTTCATAAATATGTTACACAGTTTTATCTGCTGACTGAAACCAAAGAACTCCCAGGTCTGGGAGATGATTAATTCAAAAGTTATTATGCTCTAACTTGTTTCTTTCATTAGACTCAGTGGCTTACCAATAGGGATTACAACTATGACCGTGCCCTTCACTCCAGGGTCCCGGCCGCCCCCTTCTAGCTCTCTGATCGAAGAGCTCCCTCTCTGTCCTGGCACTCTAGTAATGCAGAGCACTGGGAGATGACATCATTTAGTAACGCAGAGCACTGGGAGATTACATCATTTAGTAACGCAGAGCACTGGGAGATTACATCATTTAGTAACGCAGAGCGCTGGGAGATGACATCATCTAGTAATGCAGAGCGCTGGGAGATGACATCATTTAGTAACGCAGAGTGCTGGGAGATGACATCATCTAGTAATGCAGAATGCTGGGAGATGACATCATCTAGTAATGCAGTGAGCTGGGAGATGACATCATTTAGTAACGCAGAGCGCTGGGAGATGACATCATCTAGTAATGCAGAGCGCTGGGAGATGACATCATCTAGTAATGCAGAGTGCTGTGAGATGACATCATCTAGTAATGCAGAATGCTGGGAGATGACATCATCTAGTAATGCAGAATGCTGGGAGATGACATCATCTCCCAGTGCTCTGCATTACTGGAGAGAGGACAGCACATTTGCTGCTGATAGAGGTCTGTGCAGAAGGCGGCACAGACATCTCCTGCCATGCTGCATGCATTAGGGATGAGCCCCCCACCCCCT
Organism: Rhinophrynus dorsalis; assembly: GCA_037306005.1. NCBI lineage: Eukaryota > Metazoa > Chordata > Amphibia > Anura > Rhinophrynidae > Rhinophrynus > Rhinophrynus dorsalis. Next base: position 505,917,853 of record CM074722.1, on the reverse strand, counting down.
CCTGAACCAGCTATGGTAGGAGGTGGAATAGGGGCCACTGTGTAGTGGTCATTGGAGGGCATTGTAAAGGTGGTCATTAGGGGCATTGTGGAGGTGGTCAATGGGGCATTGTGGAGGTGGACAGTGTGGAGGTGGACAATGGGGGCAATGTGGAGGTGGACAGTGGGGTCAATGTGGTTAGGGGGCCCTATGGCAATTTTTGTACCAGAGCCCGCTGGTTTCTAGTTATGCCGCTGATTAGACTTATATTTTTACAAGTTGATGAAGTGGTGCTGCTCTTTACACATCACCTGGATATAACAACATGGGTTTGAACTGTAAGATCTTTTGAATACAAACATCTCCAAGCAATGGGAGACCCCTTCCTTTTATATAAACATTAAGACCTAAAACTGAACTGGGGTTACATACACTTAAATCCCTAAAATCCAGTCTTACATATGCTCTGAGGGAGCAGACATTCCTGCCTTTTCCGGTGCCCACATTGATTGTCCAAGATTATCTGTAATTGGGCTGAGATAGGATAACAGCCTTTCTGAATATAAGGGCAAAAAAACAGTAGGTTTAAAGAGGATTTCTATCTATCTATCTATCTATCTGTCTATCTATTTCATATCTATCTATCTATCTATCTATCTATCTATCTATCTATCTATCTCATATCTATCTATCTATCTATCTATCTATCTATCTATCTATCTAATATCTATCAATCTATCTATCTATCTATCTATCTGTCTGTCTGTCTGTCTGTCTGTCTGTCTGTCTATCCATCCATCTGTCTGTCTATCACTATGAGGGACTATTAGGAGGTGTTAACGTTCCTTTAAGGGTGTGCTGTATACTTCATACTTTTAAGGTGTAAAGAAAATATACAATTTCCATATGTTTATTTGTTGCAGTTTATATTCTTGGAGTCTTATGCAATTCTATGTATGATGCACTAATTATACATGGGGAGCAATAACATGTTTTCATTAAAACATAAGAAAAAAAAAGTATTAAAATTGGTAAGACCATCTGCTAAAAAATTGAAAGCAGAACTGTCACTTTATAAGAAACAGGTAATTGTCAAACAGCTTGCAAATTCACCTACAGATGTGTTAGCCATTATTTATTTAAAATAAAAGTTTATATATGTAGTTATTATTTACTTCTCAGTCCAATCAAAGAAGACAGTAATGATTGGCACGGTTGTGTGCCAGATACTAATATTCTAGACAGCTCCCCCTCCCAACTGTCATTCCCTGCCAGCCAGACACTAACATTCCACACTGCTCTCCCTCCCAACTGTCATTCCCTGCCAGCCAGATACTAACATTCCACATTGCTCTCCCTCACAACAGTCATTCCCTGCCAGCCAGATACTAACATTCCACACTGCTCTCCCTCACAACTGTTATTCCCTGCCAGCCAGATACTAACATTCCACACCTACCACCTACCTACACCTACCACTTCCTGCAAGCCATATACCGTAAAATCTCAGGTATAATACGCAGGTGTATATTATGCCCAAGATTTTAGGGAAAAACAAGAGTGCCTATGTATAATAATAGATGAGAGTTGGTACCGTGTTATCCGTAGAAATACAGGATGCAAAATTTTTTGTAAAGTTGATACCTTTATTGGCTAACTAAACAGATTTAAGATGCAAGCTTCCAAGACTTCTTAGGTCTCTTCCTCAGGCATGTTATACAGATAAGTATGAAAACTTCTCTCTTAAATACAAGTACACATTACATTGTTTATAATGGAAATCAGATAAGAACGTTAGTCCAGATACAGATTCCTTGATCAGTCAATGGTAGAGGATGTGATTTAAATTGCATTCTTCCTCTGAGTCCAGGTGTTTATGATTCCAGAGGGACTGTCGTAAAAGTTAATTCACAATTAAGTAGTGTGAAAGGAATTCTCTGTCTCTATTAAGGCCATAGGTCAAAGAGTCAAATTGTAACATTAATTTTACCTCCCATAATTTTCTATCCCTCTGATTGTGAAATTGTCTCATTAGTACAGTCAGTCTAATATCCCTGATACTGTGCCCACTTTGGCAAAATGTTCTCCCACTGGTGTCTCTGTCCTTTTGTTGTTAATGCTGGATCTGTGGGAATTAAACCTCTTATGTAATTTCTGTCCCGTTTCCCCCACATAAAGAGCTGTTGGGCATTTTGCACACATGATGAGGTATATTACATTGGATGGTTTGCAGGTGAAATTACAGTTGATCTTATGGTGTAACTGGGTGTTTGGTATGGGTATCTTGTCTGTGGTATAAATGTGTGCACAGGTTTTACACCTACTTTGAAGGCAGGGAGATGTGCCATTTTTTGTATTTTTATTCAGGGCACTCCTTACCATCAGTTGTTTTAAATTGGGAGGCTGTCTGAAGGAGAGTAAGGGAGGCTGTGGAAATATGTTCTTAAGTCTTTCATCTGTATGGTTGCTTGAAGTTCTCTTGATATTTTGAGCAGAGCTTCAACCTGGGGCTGGTAAGTGACAACAAGTGGCACCCGGTGTCCCTTATTCTGTTCTTCGTAGCTCTACAGATCTTTTCTTGGTATGTGAGCAGCTTTCTGTATCTGACTGTGAATAATCCTTGCACTGTAACCCTGTTTTATAAAGTCTCCTCTGAGTTTCTGGAGGTGCTCGTCACGGTCCGTCATGTCAGAACAGATGTGGTTGTATCTGATGGCCTGGCTGTATATGATGGAGTTATTTGTGTGTTTTGGGTGAAATCTATCTTTTTTCAGGTAGGTTGGTCTGTCCATTAGTTTACGGTACAAGGATGTGTGGATGGAGTTGTTCTGAATACTGATAGTCGTGTCTAGGAAGTTAATGTTTGTGTGTGAGTAACTGAGTGTTAATATGCACCCTTGTTTTCCCCTCTTAAGAAAAAAAAATTAAGCCTGCCAGATCCCTTCCCTCCCTCCCCCGGCGCTATCCGCTGCTAAAATACCATTTACTTACGTCAAAATTCAAGTCCCCGCATTTTCCCTATTAGCAGGCAACATATAACCCATGTCAATATTCCCTGCGGGCAGCATGCTTCTATTCGCAGTCCTCTTCCTTCCGGCTATGGTATTGCCCTGTGAGGACCTTCAGATCCTCACAGGGCATTACCATTGGCTGGAGCCGGAAGGTCCTAAAGGAAGTGGGCGACGAATGGAAGCATGCCGCCTGCAGGGAATATTGACATGTGTTATATGTTGCCTGATAATGGGGAAAATGCCGGGACTTGAACTTTGAAGTAAGTAAATGGTATTTTAGCAGCAGATAGCGCCGGGGGAGGGAGGGAAGGGATCTGGCAGGCTTCTTTTTTTTTCTTTTTCTAAAACACTCTCTGGTATAATACGCACCCCCCCACTTCACATAAGGTGAAGTGGGGTAAAATTGTGCGTATTATACCTGAGATTTTACGGTACTACCATAGCACACAGCTGTCCCTCCCCCTGCCTCTGCCTGCCATCCAGATACTAACATTCTACATCCCAACTGCCATTCCCTGACAGCCAGTTACTAAAATTTCACACTGTTCTCCCTCTTAACTGCCTCTCCCTTCCAGCCATATACTAACATTCCACACTGCTCTCCCTCTCATGAACCACTCCTTCCAGCCATATACTAACATTCCACACTGCTCTCCCTCCCATGAACCACTGCTTCCAGCCATATACTAACATTCCACACTGCTCTCCCTCCCATGAACCACTCCCTTCCAGCCATATAGTAACATTCCACACTGCTCTCCCTCCCATGAACCACTCCTACCAGCCATATAGTAACATTCCACACTGCTCTCCCTCCCATGAACCACTCCTTCCAGCCATATACCAACATTCCACACTGCTCTCCCTCCCATGAACCACTGCTTCCAGCCATATACTAACATTCCACACTGCTCTCCCTCCCATGAACCACTCCCTTCCAGCCATATAGTAACATTCCACACTGCTCTCCCTCCCATGAACCACTCCTACCAGCCATTTAGTAACATTCCACACTGCTCTCTCTCCCATGAACCATTTCCTACCAGCCATATAGTAACATTCCACACTGCTCTCCCTCCCATGAACCACTCCTACCAGCCATATAGTAACATTCCACACTGCTCTCCCTCCCATGAACCACTCCTTCCAGCCATTTAGTAAAATTCCACACTGCTCTCTCTCCCATGAACCATTTCCTACCAGCCATATAGTAACATTCCACACTGCTCTCCCTCCCATGAACCACTCCTACCAGCCATATAGTAACATTCCACACTGCTCTCCCTCCCATGAACCACTCCTACCAGCCATATAGTAACATTCCACACTGCTCTCCCTCCCATGAACCACTCCTACCAGCCATATAGTAACATTCCACACTGCTCTCCCTCCCATGAACCACTCCTTCCAGCCATTTAGTAACATTCCACACTGCTCTCTCTCCCATGAACCATTTCCTACCAGCCATATAGTAACATTCCACACTGCTCTCCCTCCCATGAACCACTCCTACCAGCCATATTGTAACATTCCACACTGCTCTCCCTCCCATGAACCACTCCTACCAGCCATATAGTAACATTCCACACTGCTCTCCCTCCCATGAACCACTCCTACCAGCCATATAGTAACATTCCACACTGCTCTCCCTCCCATGAACCACTCCTACCAGCCATATAGTAACATTCCACACTGCTCTCCCTCCCATGAACCACTCCTACCAGCCATTTAGTAACATTCCACACTGCTCTCCCTCCCATGAACCACTCCTTCCAGCCATATAGTAACATTCCACACTGCTCTCCCTCCCATGAACCACTCCTACCAGCCATATAGTAACATTCCACACTGCTCTCCCTCCCATGAACCACTCCTACCAGCCATTTAGTAACATTCCACACTGCTCTCCCTCCCATGAACCACTCCTTCCAGCCATATAGTAACATTCCACACTGCTCTCCCTCCCATGAACCACTCCTACCAGCCATATAGTAACATTCCACACTGCTCTACCTCCCATGAACCACTCCTACCAGCCATTTAGAAACATTCCACACTGCTCTCCCTTCCATGAACCACTCCTACCAGCCATTTAGTAACATTCCACACTGCTCTCCCTCTCATGAACCAATCCTTCCAGCCATATAGTAACATTCCACACTACTCTTCCTCCCATGAACCACTCCTACCAGCCATTTAGTAACATTCCACACTGCTCTCCCTCCCATGAACCACTCCTTCCAGCCATATAGTAACATTCCACACTGCTCTCCCTCCCATGAACCAATCCTTCCAGCCATATAGTAACATTCCACACTACTCTCCCTCCCATGAACCAGTCCTACCAGCCATTTAGTAACATTCCACACTGCTCTCCCTCCCATGAACCACTCCTTCCAGCCATATAGTAACATTCCACACTGCTCTCCCTCCCATGAACCATTTCCTTAAAGCCCTATTCTAACATTCCACACTGCTCTCCCTCCCATGAATCATTTCCTTCCAGCCATATACTAACATTCCACACTGCTCTCCCTTCCATGAACCACTCCTTCCAGCCATATACCAACATTCCACACTGTTCTCCCTCCCATGAACCACTCCCTTCCAGCCATATACTAACATTCCACACTGCTCTCCCTCCCATGAACCACTCCTTCCATCCATATACCAACATTCCACACTGTTCTCCCTCCCATGAACCATTTCCTTCTAGCAATATACTAACATTCCACACTGCTCTCCCTCCCATGAACCACTCCTTCCAGCCATATACCAACATTCCACACTGTTCTCCCTCCCATGAACTGTTTCCTTCCAGCCATATACTAACATTCCACACCGCTCTCCATCCCATGAACCGTTTCCTTCCAGCCATATACTAACATTCCACACCGCTCTCCATCCCATGAACCGTTTCCTTCCAGCCATATACTAACATTCCCCACCGCTCTCCATCCCATGAACCGATTCCTTCCAGCCATATACTAACATTCCACAATGCTCTCCATCCCAAATGCCGCACCCTGAGAGCAAGTACTGGCTAATCAGCATAAACTGAGCAAAATATCTCAAACTATTGATTGAAATAAGAAATCACTAATGTAAACATTGATGATTTTGAATGGTCTTTCAGACTCACCCATTAGTTACACAGTGACAGATAGACCCACTTTAAGAGATGCTTATTCCTATAATTGTCATTCACATTTATGCAATCATATTGCATGAAAAACAAGGTAAAAATTGATTTTAAGAAAATTGAAAAATCAAGAAAGGCCTTTACTGTATTTTAAATAGCGATAGACCACCAAGAGTTGGCTTCACAAGGGATTGGGCTGTGAACCAGTTCCCAAATCTCACAGCGCTGGTTTACTCATTTCAGCTAGTAAATCTAAACTAATTTGTTTTGACAATATTGATTCTCACATTTTTCTTTTTCTTTCTTTTCATTGACTTTAATTCAATTTGAATCTCCCGCAGAGAAAGGGGAACGTCTCTCCGTGTGAAGCCATTTCCAAGCTGCAATCCACTCAACTCTTCTTAGATATGAACACACTGATTTATTAAGAAGGAAGGACACAATTTTGCTGTTCCTCTATAGAAGATAATAGGGGCCACACACCCAAAATGTCCTGCTTTAGGAGATATTAGTGCTCCATCCCTCCCTGTAACCCTTTTTAGGAAATTTTAGGGGTCTGTACCTCCAGAGTGTCCCTCTTTAGGAGACATTAGGGCTCCATACCTCCCAAGTGTCCCTTTTTATGAGATATTAGAGGCCAGACCTCCAAAGCATCCCTTTTTAGGTGATATTATAAGTCTGTACCTCCCAAGTGTACCTCTTTAGGAGATATTAGGTGTCCGTACCTCCCAAGTGTCCCTCTTTAGAAGATATTAGGGGTCCATACCTCCCAAGTGCCCCTCTTTAGGAGATATTAGGGGTCCATACCTCCCAAGTGTCCCTCTTTGGTAGATAGTAGGTGTCCTAAGAGTTTCTCTTTAGAAGATATCAGTGGTGCATACATCCCAAGTGTTTTAAGATATATTAGGGGTCTATAGCTCTCATGTGTACCCCTTAAAAAATATTAGGGCTCCATACTTCCCAAGTATCCCTTTTTAGGAGATATTAAGGGTCCATATCTCCCAAGTGTCCTTCTGTAGGAGACATTAGGGCTCTATACCTCCTGTGTTCCTCTTTAGGACATATTAGGGGTCCGAACCTCCCAAGTGTCCCTCTGTAGGATATATTAGGGGTCTGTATATCCCTAGTATCCCTCTTCCGGACATATTAGGATTCCATACCTTCCAAGTGTCCCTCTTTAGTAGATATTAGAAGTTGCACCTTCAAAGTGTCCATCTGTAATAGATATTAGGGCTCCATACCTCCCAAATGTCCCTTTTTAGCCCCTCTTTGAGACCCAAATCCCTCTGGCCATCTTTCTCACCATGTTTCCCCTGTGTTTAGGAGATCAGACTGTGCGGTATGTATATAAGTGTATCACCCTGGTTTCCTTGTGTTTAGGAGATCAGACTGTGTAGTGTGTATATAAGTGTATCACTCTGGTGTCCCTGTGTTTAGGAGATCAGACTGTGTGGTGTGTATATAAGTGTATCACCCTGGTGTCTTTGTGTTTAGGAGATCAGACTGTGTGGTGTGTATTTAAGTGTATCACCCTGGTGTCCCTGTGTTTAGGAGATCAGACTGTGTGGTGTGTATTTAAGTGTATCACCCTGGTGTCTCTGTGTTTAGAAGATCAGACTGTGTGGTGTGTATATAAGTGTATCACCCTAGTGTCCCTGTGTTTAGGAGATCAGACTGTGTGGTGTGTATAGAAGTGTATCACCCTGGTGTCCCTGTGTTTAGGAGATCAGACTGTGTGATGTGTGTAGAAGTGTATCAGCCTGGTGTCCCTGTGTTTAGGAGATCAGACTGTGTGTTGTGTGTAGAAGTGTATCACCCTGGTGTCCATGTGTTTAGGAGATCAGACTGTGTGGTGTGTATATAAGTGTATCACTCTGATGTCACTGTGTTTAGGAGATCAGACTGTGTGGTGTGTATATAAGTGTATCACCCTGGTGTCCCTGTGTTTAGGAGATCAGACTGTGTGGTGTGTATATAAGTGTATCACCCTGGTGTCCCTGTGTTTAGGAGATTAGACTGTGTGGTATGTATATAAGTGTATCACCCTGGTGTCCCTGTGTGTAGGAGATCAGACTGAGAGGTGTGTGTATAAATGTATCATGTTGCTCCACAGCAATAAAACTCACATTAATATTTTTTAAAACGTAAGTATATGTGTTTATAAATTAGTTAGGATGGGTGGGATGTGGGAGGAACAGGGTGGGAAGGAGTAGAAGTGGGTAGGAAGTAGGTGGAACAGGGTGGGAAGGAGGAGAAGAGGGTAGGAAGTAGGTGGAACAGGGTGGGAAGGAGGAGAAGTGGGTAGGAAGTAGGTGGATCAGGGTGGGAAGGAGGAGAAGTGGGTAGAAAATGGGAATAAAAGGATGGGAATGAGGTGAAGTGCGTGGGATGTGGGAGGAAGAGGATGAGAATGAGGAGAAGTAGGAGGGAAGTGGGAGGAACAGGGTGGGAAGGAGGAGCAGTAGGAGGGAAGTGGGAGGAACAGGGTGGGAAAGAGGAGAAGGAGAAGTGGGAGAGAAGTGGGATGAACAGGGTGGGAAAGATGAGAAGTGGGCAGGAAGTGGGAGGAACAGGGTGGGAAGGAGAATAAGTAGGAGGGAAGTGGGAGGAACAGGATGGGAAGGAGGAGAAGTGGGCTGGAAGTGGGAGGAACAGCGTGGGAAGGAGAAGAAGTAGGAGGGAAGTGGGAGCATCAGGGTGAGAAGGTGTAGAAATAGGTGGGATTTGGGAGGAACAGGGAAGGAAGGAGGAAAAGTGGGTGGAACAGGACAGGAAGGAGTTGAAGTGAATGGGAAGTAGGTGGAACATGTTGGGAAGGAGGAGAAGTGGGTGAAAAGTGTGAGGAACAGAGTGGGAAGGAGGAGAAGTGCGTGGGATGTTGAAGGAACAGGGTGGGAAGGACTAGAAGTGGGGGGAACAGGGTGGAGGGAGGAGAAGTGGGCAGGAAGTAGGAGGAACAGGGTGGAGGGAGGAGAAGTGGGCAAGTAGTAGGAGGAATGGGGGGGGAAGGAGAAGAAGTGCGTGGGATGTGGGAGGAACAGGGTGAGAAGGAGAACAAGTGGGTGAGAAGTGGGAGGAAAAGGATGGGAAGGAGAAGAAGTAGGAGGGAAGTGGGAGCAACAGGGTGAGAAGGTGTAGAAATAGGTGGGATTGGGAGGAACAGGGTGGGAAGGAGGAGAAGTGAATGTGAAGTAGGTGGAACAGGGTGGGAAGGAGGAGAAGTGGATGGAGAAGTAGGAGGAACAGGGTGGGAAGGAGGAGGATTGGATGGAAATTGGGAGGAACAAGATGGGAATGAGGAGAAGTTTGTGGGATGTGGGAGGAACAGGGTGGGGAGGAGGAGAAGTAGGAGGGAAGTCGGAGGAACAGGGTGGGAAGGAGGAGAAGTTGGTGAGATGTGGGTGGAACAGGGTAGGAAGGAGGAGACGTGGATGGGAAGTAGGAGGAACAGGGTGGGAAGGAGTAGAAGTGGGAGGAAAAGGGTGGGAAGGAAGAGAAGTACATGGGATGTTGGAGGAACAGGGTGGGAAGGAGTAGAAGTGGGGGTAACAGGGTGGGAAGGAGGAGAAGTGGGCAGGAAGTGGAAGGAACAGGGTGGAGGGAGGAAAAGTGGGCAGGGAGTAGGAGGAATGGGGTGGGAAGTGGGAGGAACAGGGTGGGAAGAAGGAAAAGTGGGTTGGAAGTGGGAGGAACAGGGTGGGAAGGAGAGAAGTGGGTTGTGAAGTGGATGAGGGGGTGGGAAGAAGCAGAAGTGGATGAGAAGTGGGAGGAACAGATTGTGAAGGAGGAGAAGTGGGTGGGAACTGTGTGGGAAGGAGGAAAAGTGGGCAGGAATTGGGAGGAACAGGGTGGGAAGAAGGAGAACTGGGCAGGAAGTGAGAGGAACAGGATGGAAGGAGGAAAAGTGGGTGGGATGTGGGAGTAACCGCTGAAGAACCAGCCTCTGTCTCTGGTGACCCAGAAAACCGAAAACCGGAGTCTCAGGATCAGAGCCCGAGAATTCCCAGGTGTGGTTGTTTGATACCAATCAGATAGTAGGAAACAGTGGACTCTCTCACCCTGAAAATTTTACCTTTCACCTTGAGATCTGGGTCAAAACTCTGAGCCACAGAGTCAAACCCAGAAAGTTCCCAGGTCTGGACATGAACAAACAGAGCCTGGCTCAAGTTTATTTGTACATTAAAATACTGTATCATTAGATTTGCCTACCGGGTGCCCAGTGGGTGGTTCTTGGAGGCTGAATGAAACTGTCCTTCATTCAAGAGAGTTGCGAGAGGATGTTCAGAAACATTTGGAGGAATACTTCCAGCTTAATATATCCGGAGATTGTCGGGATTCAGTAGTTTGGGGGGCGCACAAATCGGTTATACTGGGCCACCTTATTCAGATAGGGTCTTATCTGAAGAAAAAAAAAAGGCTGAGATAGATTCTCTTTTGAACTCCATCTCGTTTTTAGAACGGAATCATAAAAGGACTTTATCTCCCTCAGATCTTACCTCTCTCACCTCATTGAAAGTGGAGCTCACCACTATGCTCACTGAAAATGTGCGTAAATCGTATATGTGGAAAAAATATCAACATTATTTAGAAGGAAATAAATGTGGTAGAACTTTAGCGAGGCTAGTGGCACTTAAGAGGAGGAAAGCTGCAGTGTCTCGTATACAACTTGATAATAAGGAGATGGTCTCCACATATCCTAAAATAGTTGCTGCGTTTAGGTCTTTCTGTGAGGAGCTCTATAACTTACTGGACAATGCAAGCTCTGGTCATCCTGACTTTCTTCACAAAATCCACTCCTTCTTAGATCATGCACAGTTGTGCATATTTCAGGCCAAGGATGTTGCAGACATGGAATCCCCTATTATTGTTATGGAATTAGAAAATATTATCAACTCTATGGCCTCGGGCAAATGCCCTGGCCCGGATGGGTTTCCTTTAGTGTATTATAAGGAGTTCAAGTCTATCCTACTTCCTCATTTAAATAATTCACTTAACTCTATTTTGTCAGGGGACTCTTTCCCTACACAAGCACTCATCGCACATATTTCAGTTATTCCCAAACCGAATAAAGATCCCACCTTTTGTGGCAATTATCACCTGATCTCCTTCATTGATCTTGACGTCAAAATATTTTCGAAACTCTTGGCCTTCAGATTACAACGTCTCCTTCCTGATATTATTCACATTGATCAGGGTGGCTTCATTCATGGTCGGGAGGCCCATCATAATTCTGCGTTAGCTACTTCCCTGATTTACTTTTCCAAACGTCTTAATATTCCAACTTTACTGTTTTCTACGGACGCTGAGAAGGCCTTTTGATAGGGTCCGCTGGACTTATCTCTTTGAGACATTGTCTCACTTAGGCATGGGCCCTATTATGCTTCAGGGAACTAAAAGTATTTATACTAACCCAACAGCTAACTAACCCAACAGCTAACTAATGGTAAATGGAACCCTATTGGAGGCCTTCAATATCAGCAATGGAACTAGACAGGGATGTCCTTTATCCCCTATACTTTTCGTTCTGGCTTTGGAACCATTTTTAAATACAATATGGAATGATCCCCTCATAACTGGTCTTGAGGTGCAAGGCTGTTCTTTTAAACTCTCTGCATAGGCGGATGATATACTTTTTTTTGTCACCAACCCGTCCTCATCCATTCCAAGATTTCTTGAGCGATTGAAAGAACATGAAGAAGTCTCCCAATCCAAAATGAATCTCTCTAAATCGGAAGTTTTAAATATAAACCTGAGGGAGTAGCAGGTAGCCCACCTTTAATCTGATTTACCTTGCAAGTGGGCGTCTCACGCCATCAAATATCTGGGCATTCTTCTGTCCCCTGACATTCTTCAGATGCCTGCTTTAAATTTTACACCTCTCCTCAGCTCTATAAAGACTGATTTAAACCATTGGCGACACTTATATCATTCTTGGTGGGGCAAGATGAATCTGATCAAGATGATGGTTTTGCCCAAACTTCTTTTTACCCTTAATTCTCTTATCATGCTTATACCCAAGAAATACCTAGATGAAATTACGAAGCTCACATTTTCCTTTATTTGGTCAAATTCATCCCCTAGATTATGAACGGAAATACTCACTGGCTCGTCTTTTCATTTTGGGGTAGGTCTACCTGTTATATACAACTACTATAAAGCCACGGTTTTGTCGAGACTGTTTGACTTTACCTCTGCTAAGAGAAAACATTGGGCTACTTCTTTGGAGGACATTCTTAACCCCTTCTCTCTTTATTGCAAATCACACCCTATTTTAATTCCCTTTTTCTTGTTGCGACAGGAAATCTCTTTGAGCCCTGATTTAGCCCCATCGCCCTCTACCTTGCTTTCAGTTATTGGGAATCCGGATTTTCCCATAGGACTGAATAACGAATCATTGATTAAGGTTAAAGACTCGGGGAAGGATATCCTACATACGCTTATTCAAGGGACGGATCCTCCCTCGTTGGAGAACTTAAGACTGACGTTAGCCCACATTCATCCAACCTGGTGGCTTACTTTGCAGATAAACCACTGGTTATCTCACCAGATTAAGACCGGCTATACTCATAGGCGGTTATCTGCTTTCGAAACTCAGCTCATTAACTCTTCTCCGAACTTGAGACCACTCTCTTTTTGTTATACCTTGCTCAATAATAGGTCTTCAGAGTTGAAACCCTATTTCTTGAGAGAATGGGGAAGTGATCTATCCTTCACCCTTAGTCTTTCCACTTGGCAAGCCATCTTTCGAACTAATGGCAAACTAACCAAAAATTATGAATCCAGGGAATTGAACTATAAGATTTGGATGGGATGGTATAGGACTTCTCTAAAGATTTCCTGATTTTCACAGAATTGCTCCCCTCTATGTTGGAGATGCCTCCTGAACACAGGTACTACTGCTCATGTTTGGTGGACATGCCCCAACATACTTACGTATTGGAAACTTGTTACCTCGGAAGTCAATCAAATTTTAGGTTTGAATCTTCCGTTGGACTTTAAGATTTGTATTTTTTTCCTCCTATCTCATGTGAAGGAACATATTCCTGAATCTGACAGAATCCTACTGTCATCTCCTGGATTGTGATAGGGCATTGATCCCGAAATTTTAGAAATCACAAATAGTACCTACTATCACCATGTGGCACTCCAGGATAGAACAAACCAGGGTTATGGAAAGGTGTTACGCCCTAACTTCAAACACTTTTGAAAACTGAGGTGGTTTGGTTCAAATGGCATTCTAATACAGACAGATGACAAGTTCGAGCCTTTCTCTGTCATTACAGTTACCGGGAATATAATACTTGATGAGTATTAGTTGGTAACCGTTCAGCGATATTTATATCTATAATCTTATCTTCTTAAACTTCTAATTGTTACTAAATTATTTCTGGTTATGTTACCATGTCACTTTTCTTCTTTTCTCCCCTCTTTCTTTATCTTTACTCTTTCTCTTATTACTTACTATCCATTCTTTTATCGCTTTCATATATCCCCCTTTCCTTTCTCACCTCCCTTCCCCTGCTATCTCTACTGCGCATTACACACGTTCATACATATACATACACTCTATTATTTTGACATTCCTTCACTGTTTATATGCTCTAATGCACTTTTCGCCTTTGGTAACTTTGAGTTCAAGTTGTTTTGGTTACCCGCCTAACTCGGATATATGTTTAACCTGGATATGTCTTGTCTTATTTCTTTTCTTCTACATTTTCTATGTATGTAGCCTGATGATAAACTGTTATTGATTGTATTTCTATTATATAATCTTAAATAAAGATTAAAAAAAAAATACTGTATCATTTATACATTTTCTCATTGCATCAAGTAAAATGGAAAAATCCTAATTAAGTCACTAGTCCCTCACTGTATTAGTTATCTGCACAGGCAAGGCTTAAAATTTGAAGTCCTTTGCTACTAGCCAGACCTGAAAAGTTACTCACCATTGCAACACATAACATACCCCCCAGGGCTGAATTTCTACTCACCAGGGCTAAATTTTCACTCGTCATTGGCTAGTGGCGAGTGGAAATTTTGAGCCCTGTGCACAGGAATCCATTTTTTCACATGTAAAAAAACCCAAAACAATTATCCAGCTGCAAATTGCTGGCATTAATGTCCACTGTATAAGTAAGCACTCATGCATGTAGATGTCACTGGGTGCAACATTATCACTGATTGGTTATTCTGCATAGGAGGTGTGGTTTAGGGCCAGGAGTTCTATCATTTCACAGAAATGGTGTCTTCCTCCATTTGACAGCGTGATTGGAATTAGATACTCTGAGCAGGTAAATTAAATGTTTTTGGTGGCTAGTAGCATTTATATTAGTTTTTAAATGTAATGGAAATACAGTATAAATATTGCTTCTCCTATAACCATTTGAGCGCAAGATGGTATAAAATACATCCCTCTGCAATATATTGCATAGCACATAACACAAATGGTTAATTATTAGGAAGTGGTTGTGCTTCCTTAAATTGTTTTTCCTGAAGCCCACCAACGGCACGCAGACATTTAAATGATTAGGTAATTGCCTGAGTTTTTTTTTTAATTTTTATATAAAAAGTTCCGCAGATGTTATTATCTCAAAGATTTTGCCTGCCTCTAGTTAAAGCAATAATGATAAATGGCAGGGATGAAAAAAAAATCTCTTGGTATGAGTCAGTTCAGTTTCCAGAAAAATAATCAAAACTGTAGGACTTCTTTGAAAGCAAAATATTGCAATGATAATTTTGATTATCTGTCACGGCTTACTTTGAAGTTTTTCAGAGCAAAAAGAAAAAAATTATCACCAGAACAGAGAGGATTACAGTAGTCTTGTTTAGAACCTTCTGAATAAGAGTGACATCTAATTTCAGACTATATAAGTTGCATTAAGGCCACGGAGACTTTGAATGACTTTCAATATCTTCAATTTTGAACATTTTCTATAAACGGCTTAACTGGGTTTTTAGCTTATGTAAAAAAACAAGAAGTGAGACGTTTCCATCAGACACACACGGAGCAACATAAAAAGGCCTCGGTAATTCCTTTCAAATAAATCCATGCTGGGGTTATAGCAGTCTAAAATCGGTTAACCACTTCCGTGCCAAATACATTAGCAAAACGAGCCATTGAGACTGATTTTCTCAGAACTGAAGTAATCTTGTGGCAAAACAAACGCAATAAATGAACAACACAAAAACCTGCATTGATCTGATGCTCACTAGAGACATCTCCAGTACATTTTTTAGGCAATATGTTGGAGATGTCACCACCATAATAGTAATGTTTTAAAGCGGAACTTTCACCGAAACACATGTGTTCTTTAATTCACTTACATTGCCGATTCAAGCTTTGCTGGGTTTCGTTTTTTTAAAAAAAACTCAATAGAAATTAAGTTTGAGGGTTAACGTTATCCCTCTTCTCCTCATTCTGATCAGCACCATTTTGCCGATGAGAATGCAGGAGATCCTCCTCCCCGCTGGTCCGTCAGTAAGTTGGAGAACTCTCATTGGCTAGATATCGATCTCTACCAGGGAGAATTCTCCAGCCTACTGACGGACCAGCGGGGAGGAGGATCTGTTATGTATTCTCATCGGCACAAAGTGTGCCGATCAGAACGAGAATATGTGAAGAGGGAAAAGGTAAACCCTCAAACTTATTTTCTATTGCGTTTTTTTTAAAAACCAAAACACAGCACAGTTTGCATCGGTAATCTACGTGAATAAAAGAAAACGTGTTTAGGTGAAAGTTCCCCTTTAAAGGGGCTTGTCAGTGTCATCTTAAAACAAGTTTTCTTTTGTTATTTCAGGGAGATAAAATCCACCTACATGTTGTACTGCAAAGAGCTGCACTCCAGTAACCCTCGCCGAGCCAGGATTCTGCAAAACAAGGACATCTTTATTGTACCATCAAGTTAGGAGCTTACGCGTTTCATGCAGCTTGTCTGAGCTCAGTCATAGGTCGTTGCATGGGCGTCCGCAGAAATTTTTCTCTGGAGGGAGGAGTGGAGTGCAAAGCCATAGAATCACCCTCAACTCATTCAGCCCTATGTTGATATGGAGGGGGTAAGTATAAAGGGGGGCCGAGTACCCCCATGACCCCCCCACTTCTGGGCACCCATGGGTCTATGTTTACATGTGAACAAGCGGTGCTTTTGTAGCTGTTTAAGGAGGATCTGAACGTCCCTACAGAGGCTTCTTCTCTGACAATAGGAAAATGAACACACAATAATAGGCGCTTTTCTTTTAAAGGGATAGTAATGTTTCATAATAAAAGCAGCTCTAATTAATCATCATAGTATTTGGACTTTGGAGAGTGTTATTTCAATTCTGTCAAAGTTGTAGTTCAAGAGTAATTCAATGACAAAGTATCCCCCTCCCGTCCCTTTTACTGATGTAACACTGTTCAGCCAGATCAGAAGGGAGGTGCCCAGGTAGACTGCAGAGAGGGACAATCTTCAATTAAGATAAGGTAAAAAACTGAAAACCTTGTCAAGGGGGCAGGGCTTTCATTGTTCTCATAGGAAGAAGATTGTCCCCTTCTGTTATCTGTCTGGTCTATGGACTGCATTCCACATCTGAGAAGAGATGACTTACACTAGGTAAAAGGGGCGGGAGGGGAAACTTTACTTGTGAATATCTCTCAAACCATAAAGGTTTGAGAGATAAGACATATCGTTCTTCATGTTTTTTTTTTTTTTTTTTTTTTTTTTTTTTTTTTAAAGTTTATTGAGAATAAGAAAAAAGTACATAGGTACAATAAAGTTTTTGAGAATCTTATACAATGAAATGCAAAAGTATCAGTTTGTAAAGGAACAAGAGCATGCATCGTAGTTTCTGAGTAACTAACAATGAATTGTCATGAAAATGATCGAAGATCAAATTGTACAGTGGAATGTAATGACTAGACAATAATATAGGCAAGAGCATTGATAATTGAAATAGCAAATGGCAACATTAAAAGAAGCTTGAATAAAGTCTCGTCCCTATCATTTTTTTCATTTCTAGCAAAACCAGGGAGAGATGGGGAGTGAAGAAGAAGGAAGGGAGATAGAATAGTGGGGGAGGATCAGAAGGTAGAAAAAGGGGAGATAGATGAGATGAATGGGGAGGAGGGGGTAAGAGGGTCGACACTTCCCTGACAAATCATCACCTTAAGTATATAGCCATATAAACGAGCGAGATAATGCCAGGGATGAACTCATCTATACCAGACATCCCAGCGCGAGTCAAAGAGAGCCAGCTTGGAAGATGCGATGGCGTGGCATCTTTCCATTTGATATATATTGTCAATCTTCTCGTACCAAAGAGAAATGGGAGGGGGAGATGTCTGTTTCCAGAACATCGGGATAAGAGACTTTGCCGCATTCAAAAGATGAGCAAGAAGGGTTATGCGCTCCTTTGGAAGAGAGGTAAGAAAATGTCGTGTACTAAAAAATAAGCAGAGAAGAGGGTCAGTAGGTAGAGAGAGGCTTAAAGTTGTATTAATTTTATGCATAACCTGTTCCCAATAGGGGACAATAAGCGGGCAGAGCCACCAAATATGAGCAGGGGATCCAATCTCTGTGGAGCATCTCCAACATAACGGTGAATGTGTGGAAGCAATTCTGGCTAGGCGAGTGGGGGTCAAGTGCCATCTGGTGATTATCTTAAAATTCAGTTCTCTAGTGGCCGTGTCTCTAGCAAATTTGAAGATGCCTGTCAAAATGCATGACCAACTAGGCATGTCCAGGGTGAAAGATAATTCCGTCTCCCATTGTTTCATATAGTAAAGTTTGCGAGGAGTCTGACAAGAGTGTAGTAAGTTATAGCAAAGGGAGAGGGGACGAGAGACTTCTTTAGCTTTGAGCAGGCTATCTTCAAATTTAGTAAGACTCCTATTCCGAAAGCCTTTCTTCCATTCATCATGTATCCAGTGACTTATCTGTAAAAGGCACCACCAAGGGGCAGAAGGAGTTCCAATAGTTGTTTGCAAGTAGCTAAGAGAAGGGGGAGAAGAAGACTCACTTAAGGATCTCAAAGTGTCCACATTCCGTTGTCTAAGTGATTGAAATAGAGTGTGTGTCTGTCCGGCTGGAAAAGACGGATTCCCACAGACCGAACGGAGGGGGGATGGAGATGGGGTGAAGGTAGGCGAGTTATTAACACTGTCCCAAATGTCTAGAATGTGACCGTAAATAAGATGAGTCCTACCTGATGTAGGGCGGTCAGCCTTCGCAGAGAGCAATGTCTGAAGGGGATCTAGGGAACCTAAATGAGGAGCAAGAGTGGAGACCCATAATAATGGTGGATCATGTACTAGATCAAATATCCTGGAGAGGGCGGAAGCTCGATAATAATCAAAGAAATCTGGGATGGCTAGACCGCCTTCCGTTATGGGACTTGTCAGTATATCTCTCCGAAGTCTAGGTGTTTTACGCAACCAGATGAAGGAGTTAATCACCATATTGAGTGCCTGAAAGCAAGCGTTGGAGATGCGTATTGGTAAGGCGGAAAATAGGAAGATTAGTTTGGGGAGGATAAGCATTTTGATCAAGTTGATCCTTCCTATCCAAGAGGTGTACAGATGACTCCATCTATGCATATCTTGTGAAATGGATCTCAAAAGCGGGGTGAAATTGATGTCAGGTAATGAAAACAGATTCGGCGAAATCTTTATGCCTAAATAAGTAAGGTGATCTTGCGCCCAGATGAATGGGAATTTTGATTTGAGAGCATCTACTTGGGAGGTAGGGAGATTTACATTCAGTATAGTAGACTTTGAATAGTTAATCTTTGCCTGAGAGAGAGAGGCATATTCCCCTATAAGGTCAAGAAGGACAGGGAGAGATGAGGACAGATTAGACAAGATAAATAACGTGTCATCGGCGTACGCAGAGATCTTCAGTGTGACAGGACCTTGGGAAATGCCAGTGATTTCCGGAGAAAGCCGTATTAAGTTGAGAAGAGGTTCTAAAGCTAGTACGAATAAAATAGGGGAGAGAGGGCATCCTTGTCGCGTGCCGTTTCGGATGTCAAAAGATGCGGATAATGTCCCATTCACCAAGACCCTGGCTGACGGATTCGTGTATAAGCCTCTGATACCAGTTAACATACGATTTCCTAGACCAAAATGTTGGAGGACCCCGAATAGATAGTTCCACTGTACCCTATCAAACGCCTTCTCTGCGTCCGTTGAAAGGAACAGAGAAGGAATCTCATGTGTTATGGCATATTGCAATGCTGAAATGACTAAGGCTGTACTATGTCGAACTTCTCTGCCCGGGGTGAAACCATTCTGATCAGGGCCTATGAGTTTTGGGAGAAATTGTTTGAGTCTCTCAGCCAGGATCTTGGCAAATATTTTCAGATCAGAATTGAGAAGCGAAATAGGACGGTAACTTGCACAATTCAAGGGGTCTTTGTCTGGTTTATGTATCACAACGATGTGAGCCTCTAGAGATTGGGAAGGAAAAGGGGAGTCGTTCAATACAGCATTAAAGGCCTTGCACATATGAGGGAGTAAGACCCCAGAGAATGTTGAATAATATTTAAGAGAGAAGCCATCAGGACCGGGGGACTTCCCTGAGGCTGAGGAATTAAGTGAAGATAGGATTTCAGCTTCTGTGATAGGAGATTCCAACGAAGTTGCCTCAACCGGAGTGAGAGAGGTTAACTTAGCCCTATCAAGAAAGGATTTCAAAGTGTCCGAAGGTAGATGTGAATGTGACATGGTGGGGTCCTGGAGGTTGTATAGAGATCTATAGAAATCACGAAAAGTGCTTGCTATTTCTGTGTAGGACGTGACCGAGGAGTGAGGGGTTTGCATAATACGAGAGATTAGGGTAGATCGCCGCTTGATAGCGACAATTCTTGCGAGGAGCTTCCCACATTTATTGCCAGCCAAATATCTGTGGTATTTCTGCCACATGAAAGATTTAGTGACATTTTCTCGGAGAATGGTTTGTAGTTCCGTTTTTTTCTCCACGAGAGAGCGTAAAGAGTCTGGAGTAGTATGCCTCATATGTTCCAGTTCCAAACGTCGGATAGCGTCTATTAAAGTATGAATCGTCCTCATTTTTTCTCGCTTTCTCCACGCCCCTATTTTAATGAGATGTCCTCGCAGAACACATTTATGTGCCTCCCAAATATGGGTTTCTGACACTTCAGGGGAGGAGTTTATGGAAAAGAACTCCGAAATGTGTCCCCGAAGTGTGTCCCTCGTCTGGTCGGAAGAGAGGAGGGACTCATTCAATCTCCAGTTTCTCGAGCGAGAGAAATCCGGCGGGAAATTTAGAGAAACAGAGATAGGAGAGTGGTCCGACCAAGAGTTGGATTCAATGTTTGCAGTTTTGAGAGAGTCCAATAAAATCTGAGAGATGAGCAAGTAATCAATTCTACTGTGTGTTGAGTGAGGGTGTGAGAAAAATGTATAGTCTCTGTCCGCAGGGTGAAGCAACCTCCAGGAGTCAACTAGGTGTCTCTGTGTGAGTTTGTTATGCAAACGCTTTAGATGGGATTTCTTAAAGGGAGATTTACCTGATGAACTGTCCAGGGCGGGGTTCAAGGTCATATTAAAATCACCCCCAATGATGAGTGGAGCATGAGAGTGATCATCTAGTAGGGATAAAATGTGGAGCAGGAATGATAATTGGCCTGTGTTAGGAGCATATAAGTTGACAAAGGTTATAGGTTTGTTAGATATCATCCCAGTAAGAATCAGAAAACGGCCTTCAGGGTCTGAAATTAAATCAATTTTTTCCCATTGTAGGGAAGATCTGAGTAAGATACCAACTCCTTTACGTTTATCCTGTGCAGATGAGAAGTAAGAGATTGGGTATGATCTGTTAAAAAATGTAGGTGATTTATCCGATTGGAAATGAGTTTCCTGTACAAATACTACATCTGCTTGCATACGGTCAAAGTCTCTTAGAGCGATCGCTCGCTTTTCTGGTATGTTCAGTCCCTTGGCATTGATAGAAATGATCTTAAGTGGGGCCATCTAACTGCCATGTAAGTATCAGGGAAGTGCCGAGCTCTACAGGGAGAAGAGAAGAGGAGGAGAGGAGGGTAGGGGAGGAAGAAGGAAACCATGGGAAGTCACTATAAACAAACATGCAAAGGGTCAAGTCACGGATAGTGCCCGAGGGCATGGGGAAGTGAGTGAACCTCATAACGAGGAGTCCGATAGCGCAGTTGTTGTGTGCTATCAAGGTGTTGTGGGTATGAAATCGGAAGCGGGTTCTAAGAGGAATGAAACATAGGACTGTAAGAGTATAGAGACTGACATGTAAGAATAATGGCACATGTGGTGAGTGTATGATGTAGGAAGTCCTTCAATGGACAGCAGAGAAGTGTAAATCAGGGGACATTAGTCAAAATTGAAAATATTTAAAAGGAGAATGACAGTCAAATGTATACATTTTGAAAGGATATCAGAGTAGGATATTTTTTTTTGCTTTGAGTCGCACATCTACCCTCAGTCACCTCCACCCAAGTGGGGCGGAGGGGAGTGAGGGGAATGAAGGGGTCAAGAAGAGGAGAGGATGGAAACCGAAGCATTCAGTGAAAAGCACAGGGAATTGCATTCAAGTACCTGTCTAATATCTCTAAATGACTCAATGTTTGGGACAGTCTTAATGAGTTGTCCCACAGGGGACCAGGAGTAGCAACGGTTTCAAACCACCCCCCTGTAAGATATGTGCTGTAGGGTTAGTTCTGAAGACAAGGAGGAGAAATCATGAGAAGGTCTGCTTGCAAGGGCCCATATGATGATGGGAGGGCTGAACCAGAGGACAATAACATCCCAGGAACAAAGTGGGCCTCAAGGGTGAGCCATGAAACACAAATTTTTCTTTTTTTTTTTTTTTTTTTTAATTTAAATGGTACATGTCTCATGCTAACGTTCTCCTCCTTGTCTGAGCTATGGGAGAAAGGTAGGCCTCCCAGTGCGATATCTAAGTGTTAAATCCCACATCAATGTTTTAAAAGTGGAGGAATAATGTAGTCTAGAGCAACGGGGTCTACCGAAGTAATCCCCGATGTGCTAGTACATATATATCGGAAGTAAGTACATTAAACATCAAACATCAACATCAAAATACTAAACATGAACTCTAGCGACATTTATATTAATAAACCTGGTGCTGATCAGAACATCTCTTCAAGTATGTCCACAAGGGAGAAGTACTTTCCAACCAAATATATTTCAGGTCCAGAAGATCTGAGTAAGGAAACAGTCAGTCTGGATAGTGTGTAGAACCAGCCAGGAAGGACCAGTGCAACCCATAATGTATGTCCGTGTATGCTCAGGTCTCAACGGCAGTGTTGGGTTTCGCGGGAATCTCTGGAGCATTCAGGCGTCTGTGTTTCTTCTTGTGCTCCGGTGAGTAGGGGGACCATTCCAGTCTTCTGTGTGCTCTGTGAAGCGGAGGAGTGGTAGGCATCTCAGGGTGAGCAGGGGGAGAGATACCCAGAGTGGAGCAGAAGAGAGCAATTTCATCCGCTCTGCGGAGGATAGCTTGTTTACCGTCCAGGGAGGCGGTGAGGGAGAAGGGAAATCCCCATCTATACTTGATGTTCTGGGAACGGAGGTGATCCGTCAGGGGTTTCACGGTTCGTCTCATATTCAAAGTAAATGAGGAGACATCATTATACAGTTGAATGGGCGCTCCAGCGCAAATCAGTTGGGTGGACTCCCTTCCTCTCCTCATGATTCTTTCTTTCAAAGCGAAACGGTGTAAGCACATGATAACGTCTCTGGGCGTCTCAGGGTCTTTGGGTTTCAAAGCTCTGTGAATGCGTTCGATATGTATATCATCTGCTGTAACATCACCCAAGAGAGTAGAGAAGAAGGAGGCCATGGTGTTGCGTAAGTCCTGAAGTTGGATCGACTCAGGAAGGCCTTTAACTCGGATGTTGCAGCGTCTTCCTCTGTTCTCCAGATCGTCTAGTTTCATAGCAAGACGATATATCTCTTCCTTCTGCTCCAGGAGTAAATGTTCAACCGAGTTGACTCGGTCAATCGATTGAACAGAGGATTCTTCCAATTTAACCACTCTCTGCGCGAGTGAAGAGACATCCGCGGCCACTTTAGCGAGTTCCGCCTGTAGCATGGATCTCATGTCAGACATGTAGGTGTCTAAATCAATTTTGGTAGGCATGGTTGCCAGGAGAGCCATAATATCTAGGGTGGAAGGTGGCGGAGTAGCCATTGTCGAGTGAGTGTCAGGAAAATGAGCAGAGTTATGTGCGCCAACCCGCGTGAGATCCTCTTCCGCACTCGTCTCTGGAGTAGTGTCTGCAGCCGCACAAGATGGCGCCGTGGCGGGAAAACGAGATGTCGTAGGATCTGAGAAATATGAGCGAATAGAGTGAGTGTCAGCGCGGGTGGCTGGTTTTCGCTTTCTAGTCATCCGCAGGTTGTAGATATGTCAGGGGGAAGTAGTAGAATCGCCGCTTTTGAATAAAAATAGCGAAATTAACACCTTCGGTGCACGGAGCTAAGCCGTCACACGTCTGACTCCATCAGAGATCAGGCCACGCCCCCGTTCTTCATGTTTTTTTAATGCCTACAAAATAAAATAAAGTTAAAACGAAGTATTACTATCCCTTTAAGTATAAAACAAGCTATTGATGCTATCAAAAGAAGCAGATTATTCACAATTATGAGAACACCGATTGCATTCAATACAATCAGTTCAGAGCAACAGGGAATTCCTCAACCTGCCCCTGAACAGGCATCCAAACATCTCACTTGTAGTCCTTAATCTTACTAATATCGTAGCCAACAATCTGTATTTAAGAAGTATACTTTATTAATAACAAAAAAATAAAAACCCTAATATTCGCAATACTGAATTATACCAATTCGTTTCTGGATCCTAGATCCTTTCCTCAGGGTGATGGAACAATATGGAACGATATTTGTGAGATAAAGGACTACAAGTGAGACTCTTGGATGCCTGTAAAGGGGCGGGTTGAGGAACCCCCTGTTGTTTTGAACTGATAGTATACTCATAATTGTGAGTATTGTGATTCTTTTGCTATCATCAACAACTTGTTTTATACTTAAAGAAAAGCCCCGCTTCTTGTGTCTTCATTTTCCTGATCTTTTCCCTTCTCTTTTTTTGAAGATGGATTGTAAGGGTGCTGCTGATTTGAAATCTGTCTGCGTGAGGGCAGTGTAATATCTCCCACTTGCCTTGAAACCACAAGTCTTCTGAATGTGGCCCTGAGAAAATGTGAGTGTATTTAAATATTTTATATATATATACAGTTTATATACAGTTCAAAAACTTATTAACCCTATGAGCACCTCCAGTCTTTTTTCTTCTTTCCTATCTCTGACAATAGCACTGGTGATTCAGAACTGAGATAAGTGGAAATCCAATCACGTTCCAGGGACGAGATCCGAATTCTGCCAGTGGACAATCTATTCAATGCGTTTTTCTGTAAGATAATAATTTTTTGAGAAACTGGGATGTTCGATTCCAATTCTGAGGTAGACCAGGAGGTGGAATCGATTCTCTAACTCCACATGCACCTTAAGTCAGTTTCCTAAGCTTCTATGGCTAGAAATTCTCCTCTTACTGCCGCTTACGCCAAGGAGAGGACAATAGGGATGTCTACGCACTTTCCATAGAGTTTCTTTCCTTATGGATAATAAGTTAATAAAAAAGTGGAGGAGTTCTGGGATAAACCATCTGCACCATAGGGGAGAGCTAATATTTCACATTGATTTAAAAGGGCAATGCGTTGGAGACCACCCTAGCAGTCAAGGGGTTAACCACCTTAAGGACCCATGACGTGCCAAATTCATGGAATTCTGGGATGGCAGCATGGCTGCACTGTAACAGGCCATAGGCCGTTACTGGGACTATGGAATCGAACTATGGACTTTGGGGGTGGTTATTCGACCTTATGGCGAGTCAGTTGCACGATTCATATTCGAAACCCTGGAACTATGATTACTTGATAGTTATGTCGGTGGATCTCGGGACGGCGGTAACAGTCGACATGGTATCATACCACCGCAACATTCTTAACTGGGATTGGACAAACAAACATTCAGGGACTCACAGTTGGCCGAACAAAAGGCGGGCTATTCTTGAACTATTAGTAACAGCTCTTGAGCCTCAACCTTTGTCTGCCCAGATGTGTATTAGGACTCACTGGGATAATTTCATCAAAGTCTGGCCCTTTGTATCCCATGTCCCGCCCTACACAAAACAGTCCTGAGAAACAACCAGTCGAGTTTTGCCTAGTATGGTCGCTCCCCTGCTCATTGGCCCCTAGAGTAACTCCAACCCTTAGCATATCTGACCCCTCCCCGTTCATTGTTCCTTTGTGTGACTTGTGTATAAAAGTGTGTGTTTCCTGGCAATAAAGTGTGTTCGTTTGAAGTAAGCAGTCTCCGTGTTTACTTCTTGCCGGGGTGGTTTAAAGAGTCCTCTCTGACTCCCATCCCTCCAGGGCAATCGAGTTAGTTCACTGTTCGCCTGCTGGAGCTTACGACGCCGACCTGTTCATCTTACGATATCGCTCACCTCTGCTCCTGCTCCGATCCACCGGACAGACTCGACTCATTCGGCACGGTATCAAACTTCGAAGGGGTGACTGCCTTGAAGGAAGCTGCTGTAGTCGGTCCCCGGTTCGATTGGTGGATTCAACACTTCAGTTCCACAGCCTGACTGAGACATTCGACATATTCCAACCAACCTCGACAGAGAGAGCCCGGATAGGACGGCCCAGGACTTCCCAGCGTCTTGGGTTCCCATTATATGCACGTCGCTCTTCCATCCCAGAATTTAATGTTAAAAAAAAAAAACAAATGGCTGCCCACTCACTTGATCAGGTGGTCGTTAAGAGTTTAAAATCCTAATTTAAGTCAATGGGAGTTTTTGGAATTTTACCCTGTCCTATAGTCGAATGGTTTGCCCCAGAACTCTCCCACTTTTCACTTGAACAAATGGCCCTATATCTTCTTTAACCCGTTGAGCACCACACAACGCATTTCTTTACAATGCGATGAGCAACCCTCTAGGGCAGGGCTTATAATTTTAAATCCTTTGGAAATTTTGAGCCCTGCTCTAGGGTTAATGTTATTTACTAAACAAGGCACAGCGTAGCGATTCACCATTTTCTTATGTGTGCTACGGGGAGATTTTCCTGACCTGCAGGCATTAAAGTTTTAGCAAAAATAATTGTTCTCCAATCTTGCTCAAAAGATAATCTACAATATATGTTAAGACGGCGCTTAAAGATATACCTGTACACCACCGCCTCCCTGAGTGCTATATAAAGAATCTCAAAAGAAAAATTATATATCCAAGTGCCCAATTAGAACTATACCCGCATCAAACATGGAAAACCAGAAGCCAATATATATTATACGTAGAAGAGACACTGAAGGAAACCACAAAAACAAAATAGAGATCCCCAAAATATTTGGATGCTGCACAGCGATAGACGGGAGAGCTGTGTAATCCCCAGCAAGAAGTAGATCCTTAACCCCTTAACGTCCATGGTCCTGGGAAGTAGCCTTCTCTTAAGGACCACTTTGAAGTTTCTGACCCGCTGGTACACGTGACCTGCAACGCGCTTTACATACAGTTTCTGGGGAGTGAGAGAGACCGCTCCAGTCTTGGAAGGTCAATTTCACTCCCTGTTTTTACTTACAGCGATCCCGGAAGAGCACTGTAAGTATAATGTGATGTGCCAGGACCGTCACTGGTCCTTAAGTTAAATATCCACTTTGCTTAGATGTCTAATTGCATATCCAGCTATCTCTAATGCTGCACCAAACACTGTACAATACAATTAAAGTTTTGGGGCCTAATTAATAACTTATCACTATGCCGGCACTGTGCAAACTGTTTTTGCATTTTATTTAATAATTAAAGGGATAGTAATATCTAATATGACAACATATACAGGTTGTAGGATAAAACAAGAACATTCACACTTCTGAGAGATGTTTTATTCAAAAGTTATTGCAGCTCAAACATGATATTTTTATCTCAACGGCCTGAAATTGTACAGTGGCGCTGTGGATACACCATTCAATGGACAGCTCTGGTCAGTTGACCATAAACCTCCATAGGATGGTGTAGCAACAGCGCCACTGTACATTTCTGGCCTTTGAGATATTGTACCTAAATAATTTGAATCTGAGCTGCAATAATGTTTGAATAAAACACCTCTCTCTGCAGTGAGGGCACCCTTGTTTTACTCAAGAGGATAAGCCCTACAAATTGTATTAAGTATTACTTTCCCTTTAATTAGCACCAGTGCATCTAAACAACCGTAACCACACACACACGTACACATACACACACACACACACACACACGTACACACACACACATGTACACACACGTACACTTTTCCTCTCTCAAAGTCAAACCTACATACCTCCCAACATTTCAAATTTCCAAAGAGGGACACTTGTGTTTTAGGGGGTGTGGCTGGAGGTGTGGCTGGTGGGAGGGGCATTAGCAAGAATTTTTAGGCTATTTCATGACCTATTGACACCTCCTTGTGTAACCTAATAAATGACTTATAACAAGTCCAAAGTATTTTATTTATACAGACTAATTTATAAACACATATACTAATGTTTAAACAAACAATAATGTGAGTTTTATTGCTGTGCAGCAATGTGATACCCTTATATACACATCACACAGTCTGGTTTCCTAAAAAGAGGGACATCAGGGTGGGAAAGAGGGACAGAGGGATTTGGGTAAAAAAGAGGAACTGTCCCTCCTACAGAGGGACACTTGTGCGGTATTGACCTGAATAGCGGCTGCTTCTTGTTCCTGCAGCACAAGTGACATCTCATTGTTCCACTTGGTCCAGAGTGACGCAATGCGATGTGTGATTGCAGGACGAAGGAGAATTCACCATTTAGGTCTGATTATAACAGAGGCACAGGGAACGCTTCCCTACAAAACAAACATTTTGTGGAAAGGTTAGATACACTGGAGAGAATCAGCCATTAAATAAAGGACAAACACAAAAAAGCTTATTTATTAAACAGACCTCTAAATGACGAAGGTGTGGTGTGGTGGTATGTACTAAAGCGATTATACTTGTAGTGCAGACGCCAAGTGCAGCTGCTGTTTTTGGAGTCTGACTCCTGTAGAGCTGGTGGATTCATGAAGCAGAAAACAAACAGCGGCACTACGCTTAGATGTAGCGAAAGATAAGACTCCCCTACATTGTTATAACATGAAGACAGGGCGCTGGACGTATGAGATGAACCAACATCATCAAATTAACAAGGAGGAAACATAGAAGAAATCTGTCGCACTCAAAACTGCATCATTTCAAATCACTTCTTTATTCACAAGATTGTAGAGCACTGGACAGATCCGTCTCACGCATTTCGCACGGATGTGCTTAATCATGGTGGTGGATTCATACATTCTCTTATTAAAGGGATAGTAATGTTTCAACATAAATGCAGCTCCAATTATTCTTTATAGTTTTTGGGCCTTGTAGAGCGGTATTATCATTGTCTTCTATGGGTAGGGTTGCCACCCAGCCGGTATTTTACCGGCAGGCCAGTAAAAAATTGGCTTCTGTCCAATTCTCCAGCGTATGGAGGGAATGCCATGGCCGGTATTTTTTTGAAGAAAAGGTGGCAACCCTATCTATGTGTAGTTCCAGGCTAATTTAATTATAAAGTATCCCCCTCCCTCCCCTTTTACCTAGTGTAAGTCACCTCCCCTCAGATGTGGAATCTCGTCCCTTGACCGGAAAGGTCACAGCAAGGGACAATCCTCTTACTGTGAGCATAAGGAAAACACTGCCCCCTTGTGGTAGGAGGACAGGTTTTTCCTTATGCTAAGAGAAGATTGTCCCTCGCTGGGATCCATCCGGACAGTCTTCCTGAGGGAAGGTGACTTACACTAGGTAAAAGGGGTGGGAGGGGGACACTTTATCATTCAATTACTCTGGAATTACACATCGTAGAGAATGATAATATCACTCTACATGACCCCAAAACAATAAAGAATTATCAGAGCTGCATTTATTTTGAAACATTACTATTACTTTAAAGGGTTATTAATGTCCAATAATAATTTTATGTTGTATTGTAGATTTAAAAAAATAAATAATGTGGAGCAAATCCCATCTGTCAGACCTTTATGGTTAGAGAGATATTCGTATGTAAAGTCCCCCCCCCCCCTTCTCCTGACATCAGCGCTCTACTGACAGCAGGAGAACCCGGTCCTGGGACCAGCCGGTGGCTCTTCAGCAGAGCTGAAAATAGCGATATTTGTAAAGAATTACTTCATTGGAACGGTCTACAAAGTGTGTCTGGTTTGCCATCGCACTTTGTAGACCGTTCCAATGAAGTAGTTCTTTTTAACCCTTTGATTGCCAGAGGGGTATGCAACGCATTGCTTTGCAATGTGTTGCATACCCCTCTGGCACTTAAAGGGATAGTAATACTTCATTTTAACTTTATTTTATTTTGTAGGCATTAAAAAAACATGAAGAATGATATAAGTCTTATCTCTGAAACCTTTATGGTTTAAGAGATATTCACAAACAAAGTATCCCCCCCCTGTTCAGCCAGATCAGAAGGGAGGTGCCCAGGTAGACTGCAGAGAGGGACAATCTTCATATAAGATAAGGGAAAAACCTGAAAAACTTGTCAAGGGGGGAAGGGCTTTCATTGTTCTCATAGGAAGAAGATTGTCCCTTCTGTTATCTGTCTGGTCTATGGACTGGATTCCACATCTGAGAAGAGATGGCTTACACTAGGTAAATGGGGAGGAGGGGAGACTTTGCTTGTGAATATCTCTCAAACCATAAAGGTTTGAGAGATAACACTTATATCATTCTTCATGGTTTTTTAATGCCTATAAAATAAACTAAAGTTAAAACGAAGTATTACTATCCCTTTAAAGGGTTAAATATCAGAACAAAAGACAACAGCCAGCAGGGGGCGCAATCCTCTAATAATGTATAAGAAAAAGTATTAAACTAACACTCACTTATTAGACCTCACCGGCGTATAACAATGGAACCGGTAAGAATAGCGCGCAGGGAATAAACTATCCGCCCTGTTTTATTAATATATATTTTTTGCAATTACAGCCATTGCTCTTGATAAAGAAGCTGTTTGCTTTGAAGCGCGTTGAGCGGTTTTTTGGCTTGTACTCATTGTTATACTGCACCGCTATATTGCACTGTTTTTAGCAATCTTTTAGCAACAAATCTGTATTTTTACATACGCGGACTTGTCTTACTACACCGGAGGTGAAACTCCGAGCAGGGCGGATAGTTTATTCCCTGCGCGCTATTCTTACCGGTTCTATTGTTATAGGCCGGGCAGGTATTATAAGTGAGTTTTATTTTAATTCTTTTCTTATACATTATTAGAGGATTGCGCCCCTGCTGGTTGTTGTCTTTTGTTCTGTTTAACCCCTTAAGGACTACATGACATACTGTGACCGTCATGGTCTTTATACCCTTAAGGACCGATGACGGTGATAGTACGTCAGGTACTTTTTACCTACAGCGCTCCACTGGGGGTGCTGTAAGTAAAAATAGGGTCTAAAATTGACCGCTCCAAGGCTGGAACGGTCTCTCTCAGGCCCTGAAGCGGTGCGCCGATACACGCAAAAGGTCATGTGTACCGGCTCGTCGGCAAGGATCAAAGTGGTCCTTATGGGATGGAAACGTCTCAGGACCGCTGGTCCTTAAGGGGTTAAGGATCTTGTGAGAGGTCTTTCTGCTGGAGAGCTGCATCCTGATCCAATTGGCTTCACTGAGTGAGGGCGGTCTAGAACCCTCACTTGTCCTACTGACCACTTGTAGTGGTTGTCTACATTGTAAGTACAGGGGTGATTCGGTGAAGGTTACCCTTACCTTACTGTATTACACTAGGAGCGCCCCTCCTTTTTTTCTGCCTTTTTAAATATTGCTATTTCGTCTCTGCTGAAGAGCCACCTTTTGTTGGCCCGACACGGATCTCCTTCTGTCAGCTTTACAGATGACGTCAGGAAAAGGGGAGAGAGGTGGGAACTTTAGATACGAAAATCTCTCAAACCATAAAGGTCTGAGAGATGGGATTTGCTCCACTTTTTTAAATCTACAATACCACATAAAATTATTATTGGACGTTACTATCCCTTTAACTTTTATGTCATAATGGCACAGTCTGTCATTTTATGCTAATTCCCTGCATAGCATGCTAATTAATTATGCTAATTAATTACCCAGTGTTTGGGTTCTGCCTAAATTCATTCATAGCATAGCATGTGATCATATCGGCCCAGCACAGAAACAGATTAGCATAAAGTGCCACTGACAAAGTTACAGTACAGCATATAGGCAGTTTGTATTCTCTTACAAATGAATTAACCCTTTGAGTGCCAGAGAGGAATCCAACCTCTCTGGCACTCAAAGGGTTTAACTTATTTTAAAGTTAACGGTCCAGCTTAAATGGAGTTTTTTTTTAACCCTTGAATTGTAAAGAGGTCTCCAACGCATTCCAGAGCAACGTTTTGGCGACGTCTCTACAATCCAATCTGCTTGAGTTCCTTTTAAATCAACAGGAATTTGGAGAACGTTTATTTGTCCCGTTACGGTCCAGTTAGTTAACTCCGGAATAATTCCAAATGCAGCTGACTTGTAAAGGGTTAAAGTAATTTCCGTAGAGAAATCCCACACCTCTCTCTCCATGGTCTTGCCTGGATCAGTCAGCTTTTTGGCTTCTATTGTAATTCATGAAACAATTTTACTGGTGGGATGTTTCAAGGTTTATGATTTTGTTACATTCTTGAGTGTTAATGGGGTTATTTGTATCGGAAGAATTATAATGACTTATCAAAAAACACAGCAAGGACTCCCGGAATAGCAGAAGCCCATCAATTACCCAATGCAGCGTATTCACAGAAGAGCAGTGCTAGAAATCTTACGGGGGCTTCTGGGATTAGTGTTGCTGCAAAAAAAACCTGACTTACACAAATTAGATGAGTCTGAGGACATAATTTTCTTTTAACAATCTCCTTGCTTAATTTTCTAAAGTAAATAAAAAGACAGGGTCATATATTTCCTTAAAAATTCAATGTGTGCAAAATATATCAAACTGTCAGGCAGTTGTTTAACATGATATACCAGACTGGATATGGTAAATATGTATGTCGCTCGACAGCAAGATTTCATTACAGTCTATAAGAGCAATGGATTCTCCATAAGAAATATAATTATTGGGGAGCCGGTGTAGACTCTGCGTGCTTCTAACAAAAGATGAAAGCAAATTTACCACTGTGGCCTTTTGGGAGTATTTCAGTGTATTGCTTCTCAATGCATTACAGAATTGTCCAGACACCAAGGGGTTAAAATCTTTTATAGCTGACTAACCCACAATGCTTTGCAGGATTGCCGCAAAGGTGTTGGAACTGTCCAATTACACTAATGAGCTGTAAGTTATGGTATACTTGGTTGTGAACTATATTTTGAAATTTAACAGCCATCTAAATAATTAGAAACCAATGCAGGTTATGTCAAAATGGGACACTGTCTGCCGCAAGAGGCCAAAACAGGTTACTGTGGACCAAATGAACATAAATAGGTTAATGAAATCCCACTTTCACTCATTGATCTACACCATGAAACAATAAATGTCTCAACCAGCTGCTCAATGTTAAAGAGATAGTAATGTTTCATAATAAAAGCAGCTCTAATTAATCATCATAGTATTTGGACTTTGGAGAGTGTTATTTCAATTCTGTCAGAGTTGTAGTTTAAGAGTAATTGAATAATAAAGTATCCCCCTCCCTCCCCTTTTACTGATGTAACACTGCTCAGCCAGATCAGAAGGGAGGTGCCCAGGTAGACTGCAGAGAGGGACAATCTTCAATTAAGATAAGGGAAAAACCTGAAAAACTTGTCAAGGGGGGCAGGGCTTTCATTGTTCTCATAGGAAGAAGATTGTCCCCTTCTGTTATCTGTCTGGTCTATGGACTGCATTCCACATCTGAGAAGAGATGGCTTACACTAGGTAAAAGGGGGGCAGGGCTTTCATTGTTCTCATAGGAAGAAGATTGTCCCCTGCTGTTATCTGTCTGGTCTATGGACTGGATTCCACATCTGAGAAGAGATGGCTTACACTAGGTAAAAGGGGGGCAGGGCTTTCATTGTTCTCATAGGAAGAAGATTGTCCCCTTCTGTTATCTGTCTGGTCTATGGACTGCAATCCACATCTGAGAAGAGATGGCTTACACTAGGTAAAAGGGGGGCAGGGCTTTCATTGTTCTCATAGGAAGAAGATTGTCCCCTTCTGTTATCTGTCTGGTCTATGGACTGGATTCCACATCTGAGAAGAGATTGTTTACACTAGGTAAAAGGGGCGGGGATTTCATTGTTCTCATAGGAAGAAGATTGTCCCCTGCTGTTATCTGTCTGGTCTATGGACTGTATTTCACATCTGAGAAGAGATGGCTTACACTAGGTAAAAGGGGCAGGGCTTTCATTGTTCTCATAAGAAGAAGATTGTCCCCTGCTGTTATCTGTCTGGTCTATGGACTGGATTCCACATCTGAGAAGAGATGGCTTACACTAGGTAAAAGGGGCGGGAGGGGAAACTTTGCTTGTGAATATCTCTCAAACCATAAAGGTCTGAGAGATAAGACTTATATCGTTCTTCATGTTTTTTAATGCCTACAAAATAAAATAAAGATAAAATGAAGTATTACTATCCCTTTAATGCTAACTTCCATTCAACCCATGGCAATTGCTAAGTACAATGGGTCGTATTCATAGAACATAACCCTTTGAAATCCAAAGGGGTATCCAACGCATTGCTTAGAAATATGTGACACTGAGCGGGGTCTTTACAAAGATCAGTTAGTACCATAATGATCCCATATGTGATAATAGCACAAGGATAGGCAGGGAGAATTTTGCAACAAATCATGGAAACTTTTTTTTCTAAATTCTCATCAGTTGCTACTTCGTGTCCTGATCCACACAGCGGGTTATAAACATCTGTGGAGCAAACCAACTGCACCATGGGAGGGGGGGGCACTACAAAGTTCCTCTGATTGAAATGCGGCTTTTAATGCTAGGGAGGCCTGTAATACATTGTGAATACACATCTACAGTATAGTGATCTGCATCTGAAATGTCATGATATCACACGGCACTAGGTGCATAGGAAGAGGAAGGGTCCATGTGTCTCCTCCTCTTGTATCACTGATGCAATGTGAGTGAGCACTGAGCATCCGCCTGCATCTTATCTCACCTCCTCCTCCTCCCAGCAGGGCTCTGCTTATGTTAATGGTAACAGAGGACTGGGAACACTGCAGTAAGTGCCAGATAGGAGGGAGGGTCCATTCTTTCCTCTCCTTGTATCACTGATGCAGTGTGAGCAGTCACTGAGCAATGTCTCATGGTAATCTCATCATGGATTGCCCACCGCTATCTTAACCCTTTGAGTGCCAGAGGGGTATACAACGCATTGCTTAGCAATGCGTTGCGTACCCCTTTGGCACTCATAGGGTTAAAGGGTTAGTAATGTTTCAAGATGAAAGCAGCTCCAATTAATCATCATAGTATTTGGTCCATGGAGAGTGTTATTTCAATACTGTCAGAGTTGTAGTACAAGAGTAATTGAATGATAAAGTATCCCCCTCCCACCCCTTTTACTGATGTAACACTGCTCACCTCAGAGCAGCAAGACTGTCCGGATGGATCACAGAGAGGGACAATCTTCAATGATCATAAGGAAAATCCTGAAAAACCTGTCAAGGGGGGCAGGTTTTCCTTATGATCACAGTAAGAAGATTGTCCCTTGCTGTGACCTGTCCGGTCAAGAGATCAGATTCCACATCTGAGGTGAGCAGTGTTACATCAGTAAAAGAGGCTGGAGGGGGATACTTTATCATTCAATTACTCTTGTACTACAACTCTGACAGTAGTGAAATAACACTCTACATGGCACAAATACTATGAAGATTAATTGGATCTGCTGTTTTTGTGAAACATTACTATCCCTTTAAACTCAGTATGGCTAAGACAGAACTGGATGTATGTCCACCTAACCCTCACCCCCAACCCCTTTCTCATCACAGTTGACAGTTTTGCCATCCACTCAGTATACAAAGCACGCTGTCCTCCTATTATATTCAATTCTGCCCCCATATCCAAGCTGTCACCAAAACCTGTCTCTTCTTCCTGAAAACATTGCCCAAATAGTTCTTTTCTCTCAGTCTCACTCAGGCCCTCATCCTCTCCAGACTAGATTATTGTAACATTCTACTCTCTGGTCTTCCTGCCTCTCGTCTTTCTCCACTTCTGTCTGTTCTCAATTCAGCCGATAGAGTAACTGCCCTCGCTCCCAGATACTTCCCTCTCATCTGTTCCTGAAATCCCTCCATTGGCTGCCTATAAGGTCTGGTATTTCTTACAAAATTCTTCTCTACTCCTTGCATTTCTACTTCTATCTCCCGGTACACACCCCTTCCCAGGGACGTGCACAGACATTTTGGGGGGCAGGGGCTCAAATATATTTATTAAAAATATATATTTAAAAAAAAAGAAAATAATTTACATCTCAGGAGCCTGTAGGCACAGAAATCTGAAGCCCCCCCATTGGCCATCTCCACTGGACACCTCCACAATGCTCCTAATCTCCACATTGCCCCCATCATCTCCATATTGCCCTTACCTTGTCCCCTGTCAGCTCCATATTGCCCCCATCAGCTCCAGCTTACCCTCACATTGCCCCCATCAGATCCATATTGCCCCATCAGCTCCAACTTACCCTCACATTGCCCCCTTCATTTCCACATTGCCCCATCATCTCCATATTGCCCCATCATCTCCATATTGCCCCATCAGCTCCAACTTATCCTCACATTGCCCCCATCATCTCCATATTGCCCCATCATCTCCATATTGCCCCCCATCAGCTCCAACTTACCCTCACATTGCCCCTTCACCTTCATATTGCCGCCATCAGCTCCAACTTACCCTCACATACAATGCCCCATCATCTCTACATTGCCATCATCTCCATCTTGCCCCCATCAGATCCATATTGCCCCATCATTTCCACATTGCCCCCCAGTGTCCGTTTCCTACCTCTTCCCTGGTGGTCCAGAGGCAGGAGAGGTCTGTATGTGCCTCCTTTGGCACAGACCTGTAGCTGCTGGAGCTCCCGTGTGGTCTTCTCTTCATGCAGAGCGCTAGGAGATGATGTCATATCCCAGCGCTCTGTAATACTTAAGAGCTGACGCGGGAGCGCAGCATCTACAGGTCTGTCCTGAAGGAGGCACAGACCTGACTGGCCAGTGTGGAGGTTAGTGCGGGTGGCGAGGAAATTTTTTTTTTTTTGTTAAAATGACACGAGGGCATTTTGGACAAAAGCGGCAGGTGCTCCAGCCCCCCTTGGTGTCTATGTGTGCACGTGCCTGCCCATTCCCATAACCTGCATCTCCTCAAGGGATTTGCCTGTCCTCTCCATACGCAAGTTGAACCATCTCTCGGCTGAAGTATTTTTCACTGGCCGCCCCTCTACTTTCGCCAATCATCCACACTCATCACTTTCATCTCATAGAAACATAGAAACATAGAAGATTGACGGCAGAAAAAGACCACCTGGTCCATCTAGTCTGCCCTTTAGTATTCCTTTATTGTTATCTTAGGATAGATACATGTTTATCCCAGGCATGTTTAAACTGTGTTACTGTGGATTTATCAACCACCTCTGCTGGAAGTTTGTTCCAAGTTTCTACTACTCTTTCAGTGAAATAATATTTTCTAATGTTTTTCTTGATTTTTCCTCCAACTAGCCTCAGATTGTGCCCCCTTGTTCTTGTATTCAGATTCTTATTAATCACACTTCCCTCCTGAACCTTGTTCAGTCCTTTAACATATTTAAAGGTTTCAATCATGTCCCCCCTTTCTCTTCTTTCCTCCAGACTATACATATTTAGATCTCCTGAAAACCCAACTGCTTGAGGAGGCATCTCAATATTCTCCTTGAGTCACTGACAGTCATATTAGAATCATTCTGCTCTTCCATCACTAAGCCTTGTATTTGCACTTATGATACACCTCCTACTGTCTCTGTATGATGTCATGGTCACTAATTAGACTGTAAGCTCTTTGGGGCAAGATCCCCTTCCCACTGTATGATTCCCTTTGCTGCACTTTCCCCCTCTAATAATGCAATGATCACACTTTAACCTGATGCTCTGAACCCTGTATTTTTCTATTGTATTATTATTAACTAGTTGAACAGCCCGTTAAACGGGCCACAGTGCCTCTGGCAGCCGGTCGCGGGGCAGTCACGCGCAGCAGAAACTGCCCGCGCCACTGCTGATACAGAGCTGGACGCTCCTTCGGAGCGCCCAGCTCTGTATCAGCCGCACGCGCAGCAGTGTCTACTGCACATGTCCGGCGTTACACACAACTTGGCGAATTATTATATAGGATTCTACTTTTGTAAGGTGCTGTGTCCATTTATGGTGCTATATAAATAATACATACATGCTCCTGCATTTTATCTCAAACCTCTACCCCCCACCCCCCAGCAGGGCTTTGCTTTTGATATTGGCAACCAGGCTACTAGCTAGGTGCACTTCACTAGGAGCAAGGTAGGAGGAAGGGTCCATGTCTTGTCTGTTCTTGTATCACTGATGCAGTGTGAACGCATCTGCTTCTGATAATGATAACCACCGTACACCATCATTGCATTGCAGTCTGCCCAGCTGATGCCCAGTGATATCTGGGATATGAAATTATTGTGGCACATTTCACTAGTGTTTCAGGGCACCTTCCACACAAGCGTTTTTTTTACCCATTAATCTTTAGATAATACTTTCACTTTAATCATGAACGAACACTTAATTTATCCACAACCACTTTGATGAATGCCATAACACATGGACATAACGCAATGTGATGTCTCTAAACAACCAAGGGGTTAAAATAAATATTTGTGCATTTAGCCTTCCTTATAAAATAATGTTAATTCATTA
The DNA here is from genome assembly GCA_037306005.1 of Rhinophrynus dorsalis. Classification (NCBI taxonomy): domain Eukaryota; kingdom Metazoa; phylum Chordata; class Amphibia; order Anura; family Rhinophrynidae; genus Rhinophrynus; species Rhinophrynus dorsalis. The sequence continues at coordinate 505,879,745 of CM074722.1, read as the reverse complement.
CTCTGTGTTTTCTTTAATCTGTCCGTGTTTATTCAATTCTTTGCCGTCTCACATGAAATTGCCTCAATCTCTTTAAAGAATTCAATGAGCAAATGTCACACTGAAGGATAAATAGTATCGTGAAGGGCAATCGGTGGCACGCTCAGTCGGATGCGTTTACATACCTCCGCCGTGGGACTCTCGTCAATTTATGAGCTGTGTAATTATTTAGACTTATATCAACATCATCCCAATAGAATTTATAACAAAATGGCTCTTATGATTGATTTAGGGTGAGAAATAACACGTAATAGCAATATTTTTCAAAATGCATTATAGGATGAGCTGATGATTGCCTGCGCATCGGATCTACGCTTCCCCCTGACAGCACGTTGGTTACAGAGAATGCAGTCAGAGGGCCGTATGCATGAAGTATAGGTGGAGGCATTCTGGGGCAAACCAATTACACAAATACAAATTCCCCAAATTCCCATATATTTTCATGGAGATTTTAACCTCCTGTGTGCTGGAAAGGTGTCTAAATGTAATGGAGACTACTCTCTCATTGCAGGGGTTAAAAGATCTAATTCAGTCAATGATAATATTGTATTTGCCCACTGTGGTGTAGTTGGTTTACCCCAGAATTGCTCAGACTCCTTCTAGAACATCAGCCCAACCAAACCATATGCACAAAGGAAATGAGCAATTCTGGAGCAAACCAACTGCAGCACAGGAAACCAATAAAATTGTCATATTTCCCTCTGATTTAAATGGGATTATAACCCTTTGGGTGCCAGAGGAGTATCCAATGCTTTGCAACGCAAAGCACTGGATATCCCTCTGGCAATCAAACGGTTATTCCCATTGACTCCTTGGGCAGTAATGTTTCGGATACTTTTCCAAAATCCAAGCCCATCAAACCAACAGCCAAATAATGAGTTCCCTAATTCCCATTGATTGAAAAATGTATTTTAACCCCTTGAATGCTAGAGAGATCATGCATTGCTTCAAAATGCGTCAGGAATTCAAGGTGTTAAAAGCCCCTTATCAAACGGGGAGGAATTTTTTGTTATCTGCTCTTCGTACCAGTTGGCTTGCTCCAGAATGTCTCACATTTGTCTTAGTAAATCCAACTTGCTGAGCCATATGCACAAAGTAAGTGGATCAATTCTGGAGCAAACCACAGGGACACCAGGGTGATACACTTCTATACACACCACACAGTCTGATCTCCTAAACACAGGGACACCAGGGTGATACACTTCTATACACACCACACAGTCTGATCTCCTAAACACAGGGACACCAGGGTGATACACATATATACACACCACACAGTCTGATCTCCTACACACAGGGACACCAGGGTGATACACTTATATACACACCACACAGTCTGATCTCCTAAATACAGGGACACCAGGGTGATACACTTCTATACACACCACACTGTCTGATCTCCTAAATACAGGGACACCAGGGTGATACACTTATATACACACCACACTGTCTGATCTCCTAAACACAGGGACACCAGGGTGATACACTTCTATACACACCACACTGTCTGATCTCCTAAATACAGGGACACCAGGGTGATATACTTATATACACACCACACTGTCTGATCTCCTAAACACAGGGACACCAGGGTGATACTCTTATATACACACCACACAGTCTGATCTCCTAAACACAGGGACACCGGGGTGATACACTTATATACACACCACACTGTCTGATCTCCTAAACACAGGGACACCAGGGTGATACACTTATACACACACCACACAGTCTGATCTCCTAAATACAGGGACACCAGGGTGATATACTTATATACACACCACATAGTCCGATCTCCTAAACACAGGGACACCAGGGTGATACACTTCTATACACACCACACAGTCTGATCTCCTAAACACAGGGACACCAGGGTGATACACTTCTATATACACACCACACAGTCTGATCTCCTACACACAGGAACACCAGGGTAATACACTTATATACACATCACACAGTCTGATCTCCTAAACACAGGAACACCAGGGTGATACACTTATATACACACCATACAGTCTGTCTCCTAAACACAGGGACACCAGGGTGATACACTTATATACACACCACACAGTCTGATCATCTAAACACAGGGACACCAGGGTGATACACTTATATACACACCACACAGTCTGATCTCCTAAACACAGGGACACCAGGGTGATACACTTATATATACACCACACAGTCTGATCTCCTAAACACAGGGACACCAGGGTGATACACTTATATACACACCACACAGTCTGATCTCCTAAACACTGGGACACCAGGGTGATACACTTATATACACACCACAGAGTCTGATCTCCTAAACACAGGGACACCAGGGGGATACACTTATATACACACCACACAGTCTGATCTCCTAAACACAGGGACACCAGGGTGATACACTTATATACACACCACACAGTCTGATCTCCTAAACACAGAGACACCAGGGTGATACACTTCTATACACACCACACAGTCTGATCTCCTAAACACAGGGACACCAGAGTGATACACTTCTATACACACCACACAGTCTGATCTCCTAAACACAGGGACACAAGGGTGATACACTTTTATACACACCACACAGTCTGATCTCCTAAACACAAGGACACCAGGGTGATACACTTATATACATACCACACAATCTGATCTCCTAAACACAGGGACACCAGGGTGATACACTTATATACACACCACACAGTCTGATCTCCTAAACACAGGGACACCAGGGTGATACACTTATATACACACCACACAGTCTGATCTCCTAAACACAGGGACACCAGGGTGATACACTTATATACACACACAGCACAGTCTGATCTCCTAAACACTGGGACACCATGGTGGGAAAGAGGGACAGAGGGATTTGGGTTTCAAAAGAGGAACTGTCCTTGGGAGGTACTGACCCCTAATATCTCCTAAAGATGGAGTCTTGGGAGGTACAAACCCTAATATCTCCTAAAGAGGGAGTCTTGGGAGGTATGTATGTACAAAGGCAACATTTTAGAAATTCTTAGACAAATCAACTACATTGCAGGGGGCAGACAAACACTCCTCAAATCTCCACTGCTTGAAATGGGGATTTAAACCCCTTGAGTGTTAAAGAGATCGCCAACGTAATACTGTGCAATGCGTTAGAGATCTCACTAATGTTCAGGGTGTCAGAACTTTAATGTAAATCAATGAAGTTTCTTTTTCCTACCCTACGGATCAGCCAATTCACTCCAGAATTGCCCCAATTTACTCTGTGCATGTGAACCGAAGTGTGGTGAGCGTGCTGCATGTTGGATATCATTCCAGCATCCAAGGGGTTAAAAGTCCACTTTAAATCCCTGAGAGCTTGTACCTGTCCTGATCATGGGAAGGAAGGTGTTAATGATCAGTGATTGAATGCCGGGGTTTGCAGGCTGTAAGCTGCTTTAGTGTCTCCTACCACAACCCTAATTTAAAATTCATAAATGCTAATCCTCCATAATTTACGGTTTAAAAAGCAGCCCTACTCACAGGCCCTGTGGCTAGAGCTCTGTCAGAGTAATTATGCCGCCAAGCTGAAATTGGACTACTAACTGAGACTTTAAACAGGGGAGGAAATCCTCTTCGTTGGCAGCTTACCCAATTATTCCAAATAAGCAAACAGATTAGTGAGTAATTTTCCAGTTAAATCTAGTGAACGGTGCCAGAATTGTGTGTTAAATATTCAGAAGTAAATAGATTAAAGACGAAATGTTCCCCTTTTTTTTCAAGCTTAATTTAATGTGTATACAGAAAGTTGTTTTTTTTTTTCTGCTGATCCTCGTTGAAGTGTAACGGTATCACGTTTAATAAACAGCCGACTCGCTGCTTTTCGCTGTGCCTTGTAGCAGACGTTGTGCCATTGATAAGTTAAGTGAAACTTACAGAGCACAGGAATTGCAGGACACGCACCGAACGTGTCACGAGTTTTTAATAATAAGGATATGAGACGAATTATGTTTTGTGAACCTACTCCGTCTCCTTCTGTGACAGGGGCAATGTGTGGCTCTCCAGCCATGAGAGTAGGGTGACTTTTTTTTGTTTAGGGAGGCTAATAAAATGGATGTGTTGTATTGGTTGTTTAATTTGGGGAGACTAAGACGCCTCTGACCTTCAAAAGAGCCTTACTCGCCTTTCGCCCCTTTGTTTCCCTCCAGCCACCAACCACATCAACCCTTCCCCTACCTTCCCCCACCCGCCCCCACTTTCCCCCATAAATAAACACACTGACAACATAATGAGGTGGGAAATTGTGAGGTCACAACTCTATTGATTTGGGATTTGATCTATTTATAGGACCCAGGAGTACCCTCCCCCTCCTACGTGGTGCCCCCAGGGCCCCTAATAGCTTGAGTCACTCTTGCAACCAGCTTGCAGCCATGGGAGGTAAAGGGTGAGATCTTTCAGGCAACAACTGCCTCCTCATCTCTGGTCAGTCTCCATGGCTGCCTCGAAACCATACCAGGGGAGGCAAACAAGGCCAGAGTGTCAATCCGCCATGACACTTCCTACATACCTCCCCTCCTCCACATTGCTTGATGGCAATCGCCTGCCCTTCCTCCAAGCCGACTTGTCCGCACTGCACAAGCCTACCTGAGCCCTTTTTTAAACTCTAAGCCTTGCCCCCTTTTTCCCTCCTCGCAGTGTTACCTGCCCCCAGCTAGGGAGGGGGAGAGAACCCAGTCCTTTGTCAATACAAGGATCTCTGCGGTGAGCTATTTATTCTAAGGCCTGATCAGGTGACCAGGGGACACCCTATGAGATTAGAGGAAAGGAGGTTTAGACTATAGCAGAGGAAGGGTTTTTTTACAGTAAGGTCTGTTACATTGTGGAATTCATTGCCCAAGGAGGTGGTTATGGCAGATACAGTGGATACATTTAAGAGAAGATTAGATACATTTCTTTCCAAAGGGAACATACAGAGTTATACTGTTTTTAGTAGGCAGATCAGGAAGGTCTGATAAAGACTAACTTATCTGGTAGTAGGAAAGCTATATAATTCTCAGTCACTAGGGTATGAGGAGAAGGTTGAACTTGTTGGACTTGTGTCTTTATTCAACCTAATTTACTATGTTACTGAGTTACTATGTTTCTATGTTACTGTGTTGCTGTGTTACTATGTTACTATGTTACTATGTCACTGTGTCACTGTGTTAATATGTTACTGTGTTACTATGTTACTGTGTTACTGTGATACTATGTTACTGGGTTACTATGTTACTTTGTTACTATGTTACTATGTTACTATGGTACTGTGTTACTGTGTTACTGTGTTACTATGTTACTATGTTACTATGGTACTATGTTACTGTGTTACTGTGTTACTGTGTTACTATGGTACTATGTTACTATGTACTGTGTTACTATGGTACTTTGTTACTGTGTTACTGTGTTACTGTGTTACTGTGTTACTATGTTACTATGTTACTATGGTACTATGTTACTATGTTACTATGTACTGTGTTACTATGGTACTATGTTACTGTGTTACTATGGTACTATGTTACTGTGTTACTATGGTACTATGTTACTGTGTTACTGTGTCCCAAGCTCCACTCCCCGTCCCCAACCGAAATCAAGCACCACCAAAGAGGGGGACAGGATTTTGTCTCACTGACCCTTATCAGACTTTGGGCGCCATTTCAGCACCCTTCACCTTTTGTTATTCGCCTTCTATGGTGCAAGCAGTTGCTGCACTACAACACCTGTGACTGGTGGAGCATGATGGGATTTGTAGTCCAGCAGCAGCTGGATGGCCTCTCTGGCTTTCAATGAGTTGACAACTCGAATTAAGTTTTCCCATGAGTCCATGAGCCTCACTGTGTAGACACGGGGAGCCCCCCTCTACGTGCTATTAGACTACAAATCCCATCATCCTGTGCCAGCAATTCTGGAGAAAACCAGCTGAACCATGTATTAAAAAAAATCCCCACGTTCCTATTGATTTAAATTGGTTTCAACCCTTTAAATGTTGCAGATTTCTCCATTGCGCTGAGGAGTGTATATATGTAATATACTGGAGACCACCCCTTCATTGATGTCCTTAAAACTCCTATGTAACCCTTTGAGTCCCAGAGAGATGCATAACACCTTGCAAAGCAGTCCATTGCACATCCATCTGAGCCTCCAGGGGTTAAACAAACTGGAATGTGGGTTTGTCCGCTAAGGGGCGGTGGGTTTGCCATAGGACTCCACTAGTTTTTTTCTCTTATCATTTACAGTTTAACCCTTCGAGTGCCAGAGAGAGTGTCTAAGGACACTCTTCTGGAACTCAAAGGGTTAACCCATCCCAGAAGAAAAATATCAGCGCTAGTGTACTACGTTCTGACTTATACCTAATTAACACTTCGGGTGCCAGGGCAACTCTCCAACCCCCTGGCACAAGAAGGCGTTAAAGTGGGATCATGCCTTGTTTTTCATGGCTCGTCACATGTTTATGACAAGGCTTTACCTGGGTAGGGGTCCGTCATACAGTAGGAACCCACTTACCTGGAGGACTACGCCCCCTCCCTGGAGACCTGGGAATTAACTCACAAAAACTAAGTCTACAGACAGATCTGGAGATTTCCCGGGTATCTGAATGTACAAACAGGTTTCCACTGAGAAAACAGTCCCTGGAGTCTATGTTATAGCTCTGCCCGGGTCTAACACCAATACAAGAAGAGTGAAAAAACACTTTAACCCCTTGGTTGCTAGACAGAGATGTCCAAAGCATTGCTCCGCAAAGGTTAAATAATAGCCTATAACATGGTATAAAACTGATGCAGGGACATAGAGTTTGCTTTGGTCACATCCACAGCTCAGAATGCGGGTGTGGCCAGTACAGCTTAGGCACCGCCCCTCAGAATGTGGGTGTGGCCAGTACAGCTTAGGCACCGCCCCACAGAATGTCGGTTTGGCCAGTACATCTTAGGCACTGCCCCTCAGAATGTGGGTGTGGCCAGTACAGCTTAGGCACCGCCCCTCAGAATATGGAGCTCTAGGAAGCTGCCTACTTTGCTAACAATTCTCTCCTTAAAGGGTTAAAGGGGCAGCACAGTGGCTCAGTGGTTAGCACTGTTGCCTTGCAGTGCTGGGGTCCTGGGTTCAAATCCCACCAAGGACGACATCTGCAATGAGTTTGCATGTTCTCACTGTGTTTGGGTGGGTTTCCTCCGGGTACTCCGGTTTCCTCCCACACTCCAAAAACATACTGATAGGTGAATTTAGATTGTGAGCCCCAATGGGGACAGGAACCAATATGAGTGTAAAGCGCTGCGGAATCTGTGTGTGCTATATAAATAAAGGATTATTATATAAATAAAGGATTATTATAATGTCTAACATTAACTAACCCTAATATTGAAGGTATTCAAAAGATAACCTTACTGTGCCAAGTTGGATCTCTCAAACCTTTATGGTGTGAGAGATATAAGCTCTTAAATTTCCCCCTCCCTCCCCTTTTCCAGACGTCAGCACATAGCTGACATCATGAGATCCCGGTCCCAGACCAGCCAATGGCTCTTCACCGGAGCTGAATGAGCGCTATCGAAAAACAAATACTTCAGCTGAATGGTCTGCAAAGTGAAGTATCTGTTTTTCAATAGCGCTCATTCAGCTCTGCTGAAGAGCCACCGAGTCGCACGACTCAGATCCACTGCTGACAGCGTTACAGCTGATCAGCAGGAGGGGGGAACTTTAAGTGCTTATATCTTATATATATACCTTATAGCTTATATTTCATTGTCCTCAAACCTGTTTATTGTATTGGTTGTCCTGATGTGTCTCTCAAACAATTTCCTTTTGTAATATCATATTGTAACATACAGAACTCTATCTTCCGTTCCATTTCACTATATTCTGGGAGAATTATTGGCTAGCTGATGTGTCCTAAAGTGTCACTCATTTCCCATTGCCACTGTGAAATTGTTTTTTTTTTTTTTGAGAGAAGAGAGAGAAAGAATACAATTTAAAAAAATAAATTCTAACCCAATTGGCAGCAGCCAAGTACATTTATTTTTACAAGTGAGAGAGTGATCCATAACTCACATCCATCATGATATATGAAAGCACAATCCACTCTCAAATAGCAGCCACAGAATATTTCATATAAAAGATTGTTATTCAATCTAACCTCTTCCCCTCTGCAGACATTCAGCGCCTCGCTGTGTACCCGTGCGTGCACAATGCGCCTGTTCTACTCCTTGGCGAAATTGGAAGGGTTATTGAAGAAACAGCGGCCTGGACAGTCTTGTATATTATAGAACATAACTTATTTCTTGGTGTTTATCAAATGGTCAGTCACTGGAAAGTGAATTCCGTCAATGAGGCAAATGTACTATGGACAAGTGGAGAAAATCTGGGGCATAACTGATGCACCATAGGGGACAAGCAAGAATTGGCATTGGGGTTTTAAAGTCCTTGAATGCTAGACCCGTCTCCAACGCATTGTGGAGCAATGCGTTGGAGACCTGTCTAGCGTTCAAGGGGTTAAAACCTACATTGAAAGAGGACCTGTCACCCTAAAATGCATTTAGTTAATATTAAAGAAAATTAAAAACTGCCTATATGTTATGATAATCGTTTTCAGGTAATATAAGTAATTTGGGAGAAATTAACATAATTTGTCAGTGACACAGTCTGGCACTTTATGTTAATGAATTTTTGGGATTTGTCAATATTTCCACACACTGTGATATGAATGGATCTAGTACACACTGTGATATGAATGGATCTAGTCCACACACTGTGATATGAATGGATCTAGTCCACACACTGTGATATGAATGGATCTAGTCCACACACTGTGATGTGAATGGATCTAGTCCACACACTGTGATGTGAATGGATCTAGTCCACACACTGTGATATGAATGGATCTAGTCCACACACTGTGATATGAATGGATCTAGTCCACACACTGTGATATGAATGGATCTAGTCCACACACTGTGATATGAATGGATCTAGGCAGAGTCTACACACTGGGATATGAATGGATCTAGTCCACACACTGTGATATGAATGGATCTAGTCCACACACTGTGATATGAATGGATCTAGGCAGAAGCCACACACTGTGATATGAATGGATCTAGTCAGAGTCCACACTTTGTGATATGAATGGATCTAGTCCACACACTGTGATATTAATGGATCTAGTCCACACACTGTGATATGAATGGATCTAGTCAGAGTCCACACACTGTGATATGAATGAATCTAGTCCACACACTGTGATATGAATGAATCTAGACAGAGTCCACACACTGTGATATTAATGGATCTAGACAGAGTCCACACACTGTGATATGAATGGATCTAGTCCACACACTGTGATATGAATGGATCTAGTCCACACACTGTGATATGAATGGATCTAGTCAGAGTCCACACACTGTGATATTAATGGATCTAGTCAGAGTCCACACACTGTGATATGAATGGATCTAGACAGAGTCCACACACTGTGATATGAATGGATCTAGGCAGAGTCCACACGCTGTGATATTAATGGATCTAGTCCACACACTGTGATATGAAAGGATCTAGTCAGAGTCCACACTCTGTGATATGAATGGATCTAGTCCACACACTGTGATATGAATGGATCTAGTCCACACACTGTGATATTAATGGATCTAGACAGAGTCCATACACTGTGATATTAATGGATCTAGACAGAGCCCATACACTGTGATATGAATGGATCTAGTCCACACACTGTGATATTAATGGATCTAGACAGAGTCCACACACTGTGATATGAATGGATCTAGACAGAGTCCACACACTGTGATATGAATGGATCTAGTCCACACACTGTGATATGAATGGATCTAGTCAGAGTCCACACACTGTTATACGGCATTGGAGGTTAAAACATTGATGTGCATGAATACTCAGAGGCTGGTGTAGCCTCCCGTTCCAGTAAGTACCCATCTTGAGAGGTTTTATATTGCCCGAAAGATTGCCTTTAGAGAAGCTGTTGTGCTGTTTCTGCTTTTTATCTTTCTATATAGCAATACAGCTGTTTGAAGTGTCACAGAACCAAGTGACCGAGATCCAGCTGCACGCAAATCTGAGTGCGAGGAATCCAAGAGCGGACAAAAGAGAACTGAAAAATTGATGAGGACTCTTTATTCTTGGGACTGATCTAAGTATAATTTAAACACACATTGCATATCATAAAGTTGTATAGCGCACCTTTTGGATTTTAAATATATCGAGTGCTAGTTCACCCGGGATATTGACTTGTATGATTATCATTGTTGGTTTATTGCAGATGTTACTATCCTTTTAAAGACCTTCCTAGTATTCAAGAAATTGAATGTCCCACTGAAAACTATAGTGATTTTCATTTGCAGACCTTTACTTATTGTACACTCATCCGCAAAACAATAAACCTGTACACGTTTTCTAATGTGTACAAATTGTTAAACAAAAGTTTTCCCCAAATTACTTTTATTTTTGCAGGGAAATTAAGCCAAGCAGCGGTTTTGTAGACTTTGAATTTGCTCGGGGCGATGTATTCTACAAGCCAAAAATGCCTTGGGCTCGGATCATTATTGTTGGAAACACAACACATTTCTTTTCTTAATTAGAAGCTTATTAAAAGAGACTCGCGAGCAATTATGTTTTTCCCTACAGAATATATTAAGGGTATTTTCCCACTGGATGAATATGTTCAAGAAAAATGTGTTACAAAAAAATACTGCATAATTCGGGAGTTTTGATCCACCTGATTAGTAAAAAAGTTATCTCGTATCTGGTGTCAGTCTCTTAATACGAAGTTCTTAATTGGAGTCCTACTACAATCAGAAGTGTAACACAAAATGCAAACTGAATGAGGGGGCTCCAGACCTCCCCCAACTTGTTTCCAGACCCCAACAAAATTCTATACCCATAACAATGAATGAAGACAGAGAAGATTAAAGTGGAACTACCACCTGTTACTGCTGGCAAGCAAAACCAGGAGTCAGACGGTATAGTTAATATAACCTTTATTATGAGAATTATGACAGTAATGCAATATAAATATATACACACAGTGGGTGATCGAAAAGGCGAGTACTGTATCAGGAATAGCAGTCTCCCAATATGACCACCACACTGTCCGAGACTAGGCCTCAGCCTGCTGGAGTCTCGCGGTAAGGTAACGCCCAAGAGTGATACTGACTCAGCCTGCAGTCAGTAGCTGGGAGTCTGCTAGAGCCCCAGGTCAGTACTAGGAAGGATGTCTGAATAACGGAACCAACAAACTGAGCTAACAGACAGGGCCTTCTAGTAAGCACCAGACAGGATAGTCAGACGAGCCAAAGTCATACAAGGAGCGGGTAGTCAGCCAGAGCCACGGGTTTGCACCAGATAGGATATTCACTGAATCGATGCAATGCTGGATGCGCAGTGGATAGAGCCCCAGGTCAACACCAGAGTGGGTAGTCAGACAAGCCTAGGTCATACACGGAGCAGGTAGTCAGTCAGAGCCACGGGTTTGCACCAGATAGGATATCTGAGCCAAATCAGAACACACAAGGAGAATAGTCAGACAGAGCCACAGGTCAACACCAGAATGGATGGACAGACAAGCCGGATCATACACAGGAATCAGGAATACTAGATAATTATCATGGCGCCCCTGATCTAGGCGACATTCTGATCATCTTGCTATTGCTGCTTTCCCATTGGCTGCGCTGTACTGCTCCTCCCAGTGACAGCCTTTTTATACCCTGGGCTGTCACTTTGCAGTTGCCCTTTCCTGGTGTACCTGATGCCTAGCGCTAGTTGTGATTTCCTGATACAGTGTATGACCCCGGACTGCCTGTCCACGCCATTGTCTCTGTTCCTGATTCTGTGTACCGATTCGGATTGGCTGAAGTTCCTGCTTCCTGTTCTGACTCGGCCTGGCTGACATTCCTGCTTCGTGTACCGACCCGGCGAGACCAACGATCCTGCTTCGTGCTCCGACCCGGCAAGACTGACGTTCCTGCTCCGTGTATCGACCCGGCTTGGCTGACGTTCCTGTAGTGTGTACCGAATCGGCTTGGCGGTGGTTCCTGCTTCCTCAGTACCTGGTTAGGCGATTACCATGCTGTTCCTGCTGCTGACTACCTGGCACAGCTCCCGTGTTGCTGTGTCTCTCTGTGTCACGGTACTCCGGTACCTTGCTCCTTCCAGTCAGGGGGTTCAGAGTCTCAGTGTGCCAGTTCTCCTCCACACCACGCTAGTGATCGCTTGGTCTTACACTTTGGTTCAGTTGGGCACCTCCGGTTGTCAGCCGTTATCCAGACCATAGCGTTCATTAACCCCTTCAGGGGTGGTGCCTCGTTCTAACTACTTGCTACACCAGTGGTGTTTGGGCTCCGTTATCTGTGTGTTGGGATTCCATTTAGGTACCGTTGGGCGCTTCCGGTTGCCATCCATTTTATATTATACACACATTAACCCTTCATTGGTAGCAAGTGCACACGGTTGTGGATAGTCTCAGTAGGGCCTCCGTTTTAGCACGAGCTCTGACCTGCCTTGTGTAGCCTATGGTGGGTGTCCACCGTTGTATCCTCCGTACAGGTGATCCTTGCCTGGTTGCTGTTGCAGTCCTGTCACTGTCACCTCCTGCTGCCTATAGGTGACATTGGGCCTCCGCTATCCAGGCTACTTAATCAGTGGCTCCTTACGTTCACATTGGACTTTTCATACACTGTATCAATCTAGTTACCTGACCTGTGTCAGTATTGTGATTGTATATCCGTACTGGACCCGTGTGGGTTAACCTGCTTGTAACCTGTCTTGTGTCAGTTATTGCTGCTATTTACTGGACCTGTGAGGGTTACATTATTCCTTGTGTCCTTCAATAAATTGTGTTTTACCAACACCTACCGTGTCTGAGTGTACTGAACAGTAACAATAATGAACTGCTCAGAACACCAATGTAAGGGTGACTGAGTCAGGACTCAGTCTGCCCTTTAACCCCTTAACGACCGGCGGTCCTGGGACATTTCCGTCCCATAAGGACCGCATAGGAGCACTTGGACGCGCCGGTACACGTGACCTGTCGCGTGTATCAGCGCGTCACTATGGGGCCTGATAGAGATCGCTCTGATCTTGGAGCGGTTAATTTCAGGCCCTATTTTTACTTACAGCGCTCCCGGTAGATCGCTGTAAGTAAAAAGTACGTGACGTACCATGAACGTCATCGGTCCTTGAGTATTTCAAGGACCGTGACGGTCATAGTACGTCACATGTCGTTAAGGGGTTAAACCCCTCCACAGGAAATAGATAGGCGGAGCAGCTAGAGGGAGGAAGTAGGTAGGAGGAGACTACAGGAAACAAACACACATAAAACAGAGGCCTGCAGCATGCTTGAAGCCTCTGCCTGCAGATGACGCGTGGAAAGACGCTGAGCGTCGCTGAAGAGGCAGCGCTGGAAACAAGTTAGTGTGACACCACCGCTAAGCAACTTTATTTCTAATATTTTCCTATCTGGTGACTAGCTGCTTAGTAGCGCTAGTCGCCAGAATTATTACCTGGTTATGGAGAAATTTGCATTAATCCTCAGCTGACAGGCAGGACGGAGCGCGGACATCTTGCCCTAGTGAAGTCCGTGCGCCTGCACTGTCAGTCCCTTCCGGAGCCGAATGGCTCCTAGCAACGCCTCCTACAGCCGTCTGGGACTGACAGTGCAGGCGCGCGGACGTCACTAGGGCAAGATGTCTGCGCTCCGTCCTGCCTGTCAGTCGAGGATGACTGCATATTTCTCCATAACCAGGTAATAATTCTGGCGACTAGCGCTACTAAGCAACTAGTCTCCAGATAGGGAATTATTAGAAAGAAAGTTACTTAGCGGTGGTAGTTCCGCTTTAAGAATACTCCAGATTTTGTTTTAATAAAAACACATACGTAATATGTACAGGTTCACAAAATATACTTACTTATTGTACATAGGCTCTAATTTGACATAAAGCAGGCTGGTAATGTCCATAGCTGGGAGCTCTCCGGATTTGCCCCAGAGACTCCGGTTTTGACTCTCCAAATGTGGGGAGTTTCTACTGAAACTCTGCGCACTTCTGCTCTGTCCAGTTCTGTTCCTCCTTCCCTAGCCTACTCCCCCCCCCCCCTCGGTAAGCCCTGCCCCCACCAGGTAAGCCCCGATTGCTTTTGATGAAAATTGCGTCATTTTTCTGGGAAAAGTGAAAAGTTCCTGATACAGCGCAAAACTTCATTACCATATGATACGTCACTGAAAACGTTTGTTAGCATATGACACGTCACTGAAAAGGCTTGATTAGCATATGGAATGTCACTGAAAAGCACAGGTACCACAATTAGCATACATTAGCATATGGTAACAAGTATGTATTTCTCCTTAACTGTTCGTTTGCTGGTCTTTTGGATAACATGACATATAGGCAGTTTTTAATGCAGTTTTCAAATGTACAAACTTGAATTAAGGTGAAAGTCTCACTGTAAGGGAGCTCTTCACCATCAGTTGTTTCAGGTTGGGAGGCTGTTTACAGGGCCGGCGCCACCTATAGGCAAGGTAGGCACCGGCCTAGGGTGCACATTCTCTGAGGGCGCATCGCCCCCCGCCGCCGCTTACCACATACTGCCGAAGTGAAAAAAAACGTATGTTTTGGTGCCCTCCCTTGGCTGGCTATTTTTTTAATGTAGCACAGCAATACCTGTTTCTCTCTCCCCGTCCACTCCTTCAATCCTGGACCAGGACTGAAGAAGCGGAGGGGGAGAGAGAAACGGGCATTGCTGTGCTACATTAACCCTTTCAGTGCCAGAGAGGTACGCAACACATAGTTTTGCAATGCGTTGTATACCCCTCTGGCACTGAAAAGGTTAATAAAAGCCAGACAAGGGAGAGCACCAAAACGTACTCACTGGGGAGAGAGTTCACCGGGAAGAGTAAGTGGAAGGGGGTCAAGAGGGGGATAAATAGTCAGAAGGGGGGAGAGAGAGATTCAAAGGGGGGATCAGCAGTCAGGAGAGGGATCAAGAGTCAGATGGGGGAGAGAGAGAGTGAAAGGGGGGATCAGCAGTCAAAAGGGGGATCAAGAGTCAGATGGGGAGAGAGAGAGTCAAAGGGGGGTCAACAGTCAAGAGGGGGAGAGAGTCACATATAGAGAATATACACTCTGACACACTGATACACATATAGAGAAGCACACACACACTGACACACTTATTTACATATAGGGAACACACATTGACACACATATTCATATAGGGAACACACACTGACACACACATACACATATAGAGAACACACACACAAACTGACACATATAGGGAACACATTGACACAAACACATACAGAGGTGGGGCATAAATTGGTAGGGCACAAGGGGTGGAGCCAAGGGGCGGCAAAATTAGGTTTTGCCTAGGGTGGCAAAAATCCTTGCACCAGCCCTGACTGTTTATAGGAGAAGATGTGAGGTTTTGGGAATTTTCTTTTTAATCTGTCATCAGTATGTAGTAACGTTTGGAGCTCTTTTGAGATTTTACACAGTACTTCAATCTGTGGGTTGCAGGTGACTACTAATGGCCCTCTGTTCTTTTCCTGCCATTGTTTGTATTGCAGGAGATTTCTTCTGGGTTTACTGGTGGTTCTGTGAATTTGGATGTCCGTGATTTTGACATTTCTGAGATAATTAGGCCTGTCTGTTGTATGAGGTACAGAGATGTCCGGGTGGAGTTGTCACTAATACTGATTGAAGTACTGTGCAAAATCTCCAAAGAACTCCAAAAAAATACTACATACTGATGACAGATTAAAAAGACTATTCCCAAGATTTTGCTCAGCACTTCAATCGGCATTAGTGACAACTCCATCCGGACATCTGTGTACCGCAATCAACAGACAGGCCTAATTATCTCAGAAATGACAGCTTCCATCCCAGACACACAAAAACCTCTATTGTTTACAGTTAGTCCCTAAATTACAACTGCATATGCTCTGAGACTTCTGACCGAGATCAATATCTTAAAAATCTCATGAAAGATTTTATCTGTCCTGTATATAATTCCAAGATCACAGATCTCCAAATTCAGAAAGCCACCAGGGTACACAGGAGAAGTCTCTTGGAATGCAAACAACTGCAGGAAGATAACAGATTTCCATTAGTAGTCACCTACAACCCACAGCTTGAAGTACTGGGTAAAATCTCAGCTCCAAACAATACTACATACTGTTGGGAGTTTGAAAAGAAACTTCCCAAAACCTCATCTCCTACACAGGACCAGATTTATAATAAGGCAGAGTAAGCATCTGCCTACAGGCGCACCCCACAGAGGGGCGCCTGTCATTGGGATCGTTTTTTTTTTTTTTAAGAAGTGCTGTGGGTCCTCTCATCGCCTGTGATGCGGGTGGATGTAAGGTGCACCAACCTACTGCATGGAGGGGGTAATGAACTCCTTGTTCTCTTTTACCCCTCTCCTGTAGAAATGGGAGAGTGGAGAGTGCTGTGCCACGGGCAGCGTTTGCCTGAAGTGCCGTGGAGGCACATTATCAATGACGATTCATCATTCTGATGCTACTGGCTGCGCGCCACAGCAGGATGTAATCCGGATCATCCGGTGGCTCTGGCGCATTACCCCCACCCAACCAACCTCCTCATTTGCCGGAACTGCCTCTCCCTGACCCTGCAGGGATCCTGAAGCCCACAAACAGCACAGCCACACAGAGGAGCAGGAGCTGCGCCTGCCTGTAGTCGGACGGTCAGTCACAGAGAGAAACTACTGCCAACAACACGTCATTCAAGCCTCTCCAGGTAGAGGTAGGTGAGGTCAGGTGCACATAATCATATGTGCTTTCTTCTGGAGCTCTGCTTCTGTGTGTGTTGTTGGTGTACCCCAGCCATACACCCCTAACCCCATTATATATTTATATATATATATATATATATATATATATATATATATATATACAAGAGAAAATAAGGGCAGCATCTTTATCTTGATAAAGGTTCAGGCTTGGGCCGAAACGTTGGCCATTCAATAAAAGCTATTGCTATAGTAAAAGTCCCACTGGTGCTGCCCTTATTTTCTCTTGTATATTGTCATATGGGATTGTCCACCTGGGCCAGTTTCCTTTGAAGAGTGAGTGCTTTCACCCACAAAAACCTTGTCTCTATATATATATATGTACACGTGGAGAGGGGCAGGATTAGTGGGAGCACGGAGAGGGGCAGGATCAGTGGAAGAGCATGAAGAAGGGCACTTTTTTGGGTGGGGGGTGCTTCATATTTCTGTGCCTACAGGCTCCTGAGATGTAAATCCAGCCCTGCTCCTATAAACAGCACCTCAACCTGAAACAACTGGTGGTGAAAAGCCTCCCTTAAGAATGCATCAGAAAATGGTACTTCTTCCTGTCTACAAAAGATGTGTGCACACATATGTACCACAGATAAGGTGCCCATACCACGTCCCCACCAAAACCACATCAAGGGCAAATTCTCCTGTGACTCATCTAATGATGTCTACCTCACCATGTGTATGACAGACAGACCCTGAGAAAAAGGATGCATTCTCATTGGTCCAGTGTGAACAACAAAGGAGACACCTCAGTGAGTCAACATTTTTGCAGATCTGATCACAACATCAAAGATTTCAATGTGACTATTTTGATGGGAAATGTTAGGACACAGAGGGACAGAAAGATCTGGGTATGATAACCTAGTTTAACACTCTGACTTGAAGTGTGACAAGGAATTTAGGTTTAGTTTTCCCATACAATCAACATATTTTGGGCCCTTCGGGTGCCAGGGGGCTGCACAGCTCATTGTAAGTAATATGTTGTGTACCCTTCTGGAGCGTGAAGTGTTAACACATCCATTCTATAGACATAGTCATCTCTGGAGAAAGACTAAAATTCGCTGGAGCATCAAAAAAGGTAATAAATCCACTAAGAGACTCTGCTGGAGAATGAGTTAAATGTTTAAAAATTTAAATAATTTACATGAGTATTTAATTGCTTTCATATTTGTTATTATTCCTAAGGAAGAGTCCTAGGGAGACATGTATGAAAAAACCTTTATAGTGTATGTTTAAGAACTGTCACGAAAATACTGAACAACAGGTCATATTTATAAAGACGTAAAGTCAGGTTTATTAATACGTATATCTGAGAATACGCTGAGAAAATTTGCAACTGAGAATATATTTTCACATACATAGCTGTCATCAGGGATGGATTGTAGGGGAATACCAGCCCGGGCATTTTTTTTTAAAAGCAGCCCACTAGCTGATGTTTTTATCGACGCCCCCTTGTGGTCCCTGTGCGTCATGGGAGAGCAGGTGCCAGGATATTATGTCATATCCTGGAGCTCTGCATTAACAAGGAATGCGAAGGCTGTTACAGAGAGTGCCTGTGCCGGTGACAACACAGACTTCTCCTTCAAAATATACTGGGACACTGACCCATGATCTAGCAGCTCACCGGCGGATGCCCGATCCCCCGATAGGACAATCCGCCCATGGCTGTCATTATATATTTCCATCAAGAACAGTTTATACCTGGAGTTAAAATGTAAGACTGTGTTTATTTTTCGCACAATTAGCAAATTTCTTGCTCCACTTCTCTCTTGCACGGTTTTGCCAACTGAGATCTTTGTCAGCACATCATCTCTTGTGCGCCTATTCAATGGAGATCTCCTCCTTCCTCCTACTTGATGTCTTCGGGGCGATATATTCCCACGGTGCTCTTCCTTCGGCGCACTATCAAAGCGTTTGAATGCACTTGTGTTGTACTATAACTATATTGATTCTCAGGTGCCGATTCCTGCCTGTCTGACCAGTCCTTGCCTCCTGATTTGTGTCTTTTATTGCTGTTGCCGACTCCTGTCTGATCTTGCTTTGTCTCCTGATGATGCCCATTCAGCCTACCAGTTGCTGACTTCTACCTTGTTTGACCTTGTCTTAGTCTCCTGATTCTGTACTTTGCTGCCATCTTGTTGCCGACTCAGTCCTTTAGACTATTCCAGTTCCTGCTTCTCCGGTGGACTTCCTCAGAGCCACAGTTACCTACACTTGAAGATCCACCTACCCACCCACCTCTTGCAAGTAGGTAGCTTGTATTGTTCCTGTTGGAGGATTGCTGTTTTCTCCCTGGGGTTAGCAGGGTATAGGCCACCCATGGTTGTGTATCCTGTGTCACCTCTGGCTCAACCGAAGGGGGCCATCTAGCTCACACAGCTGCAGCTCAGACAGCCACAGTTGGCCTACGCTCTCCAGCTACGCTACCCGGCCCCACTCCCTAGCTTCAAGCCCTGCTAACCCTTATGGAAGAATCTTACTATTCCATTTTTATTCCATTAGCCCTCAAGTGTTACAGACAGTTTCTTTATAAATCCAGTGTGATAAATCTCCCCCTGTAGTGTCTTGAAATCTTGCATCCTAGAACCACTCAGTTACCCAATGCAGGTGTCATTTTTACTCGACTTGTCTCCTGATAAAATCATTGATCACCTGCTATGTAGTGTTGAGCGAGCATGCTCGGCCGATGCTCGGATCGGCTCGAGCATCGCTCTGCTCGGCACATGGCGGTACTCGTACGAGTACCGCATGTGCTCGCCCGCCATGTTCGGGTCTCCTCCCCGCACGTTTTGCGGCTGCTGCGCAGCCAATAAACGTGCAGGGAGGCTCTGACATCGGTGTAATGCCAGCAGCCATGTTGGCTGCTGGCATTACACTGATTGGCTGGCCAGAACCCGTGGTCAGGTGCTGTATAGCACCTGACCATCGAGTTCGGCTCAGTCTGAGCCAGGGAGAGCTGAGGATAGGAAGGGAAAGGCAGTGTAGGGAGGAAAAAAACAAAAATTGTGAAAAAAAAAAGAACCAAAAGTCCTTTTTAGGACTACTGTGTGTGGGGGCAGCAGGTTATTTGGTGTGGGGGGAAAAAAACAAAAAAAAAAAAAAATATATATATATATTCTGTTTAGTGTGCAAAGTTGCAGATTAGAGCACATTCTGTTTAGTGTGCACAGTTGCAGATTAGAGCACATTCTGTTTAGTGTGCAAAGTTGCAGATTAGAGCACATTCTGTTTAGTGTGCAAAGTTGCAGATTAGAGCACATTCTGTTTAGTGTGCAAAGTTGCAGATTAGAGCACATTCTGTTAAGTCTTCAAACTAAAATATCAAAGTCACGTATTCCATTCAGTGTGCGTCGCCGCAGTTTAGCAGCACATTCTGAGTACTGTGCAGAGTTGCAGAATAGGAAGAAATACTGTTAAGTCTTCAAACTAAAATATCAAAGTCACATATTCCATTCAGTGTGCTTCGCCGCAGTTTAGCAGCACATTCTGTGTACTGTGCAGAGTTGCAGAATAGGAAGAAATACTGTTAAGTCTTCAAACTCAAATATCAAAGTCACATATTCCATTCAGTGTGCTTCGCCGCAGTGTAGCAGCACATTCTGTGTACTGTGCAGAGTTGCAGAATAGGAAGAAATACTGTTAAGTCTTCAAACTAAAATATCAAAGTCACATATTCCATTCAGTGTGCTTCGCCGCAGTGTAGCAGCACATTCTGTGTACTGTGCAGAGTTGCAGAATAGGAAGAAATACTGTTAAGTCTTCAAACTAAAATATCAAAGTCACATATTCCATTCAGTGTGCTTCGCCGCAGTTTAGCAGCACATTCTGTGTACTGTGCAGAGTTGCAGAATAGGAAGAAATACTGTTAAGTCTTCAAACTAAAATATCAAAGTCACATATTCCATTCAGTGTGCTTCGCCGCAGTGTAGCAGCACATTCTGTGTACTGTGCAGAGTTGCAGAATAGGAAGAAATACTGTTAAGTCTTCAAACTAAAATATCAAAGTCACATATTCCATTCAGTGTCTTTCACCGCCGTTTAACAGCCTATTCTGTGTACTCTGCAGAGTTGCAGAATTATAAGAAATACTGTTAAGTTTTCAAACTCAAATATTAAAGTCACATATTCCATTCAGTGTCTTTCACCGCCGTTTAACAGCCTATTCTGTGTACTCTGTACAGTTGCAGAATTATAAGAAATACTGTTAAGTTTTCAAACTCAAATATTAAAGTCACATATTCCATTCAGTGTCTTTCACCGCCGTTTAACAGCCTATTCTGTGTACTCTGTACAGTTCCAGAATTATAAGAAATACTGTTAAGTTTTCAAACTCAAATATTAAAGTCACATATTCCATTCAGTGTCTTTCACCGCCGTTTAACAGCCTATTCTGTGTACTCTGTACAGTTCCAGAATTATAAGAAATACTGTTAAGTTTTCAAACTCAAATATTAAAGTCACATATTCCATTCAGTGTCTTTCACCGCCGTTTAACAGCCTATTCTGTGTACTCTGTACAGTTCCAGAATTATAAGAAATACTGTTAATTTTTCAAACTCAAATATTAAAGTCACATATTCCATTCAGTGTCTTTCACCGCCGTTTAACAGCCTATTCTGTGTACTCTGTACAGTTGCAGAATTATAAGAAATACTGTTAAGTTTTCAAACTCAAATATTAAAGTCACATATTCCATTCAGTGTCTTTCACCGCCGTTTAACAGCCTATTCTGTGTACTCTGTACAGTTCCAGAATTATAAGAAATACTGTTAAGTTTTCAAACTCAAATATTAAAGTCACATATTCCATTCAGTGTCTTTCACCGCCGTTTAACAGCCTATTCTGTGTACTCTGTACAGTTCCAGAATTATAAGAAATACTGTTAATTTTTCAAACTCAAATATTAAAGTCACATATTCCATTCAGTGTCTTTCACCGCCGTTTAACAGCCTATTCTGTGTACTCTGTACAGTTGCAGAATTATAAGAAATACTGTTAAGTTTTCAAACTCAAATATTAAAGTCACATATTCCATTCAGTGTCTTTCACCGCCGTTTAACAGCCTATTCTGTGTACTCTGTACAGTTCCAGAATTATAAGAAATACTGTTAATTTTTCAAACTCAAATATTAAAGTCACATATTCCATTCAGTGTCTTTCACCGCCGTTTAACAGCCTATTCTGTGTACTCTGTACAGTTGCAGAATTATAAGAAATACTGTTAAGTTTTCAAACTCAAATATTAAAGTCACATATTCCATTCAGTGTCTTTCACCGCCGTTTAACAGCCTATTCTGTGTACTCTGTACAGTTCCAGAATTATAAGAAATACTGTTAAGTTTTCAAACTCAAATATTAAAGTCACATATTCCATTCAGTGTCTTTCACCGCCGTTTAACAGCCTATTCTGTGTACTCTGTACAGTTCCAGAATTATAAGAAATACTGTTAATTTTTCAAACTCAAATATTAAAGTCACATATTCCATTCAGTGTCTTTCACCGCCGTTTAACAGCCTATTCTGTGTACTCTGTACAGTTGCAGAATTATAAGAAATACTGTTAAGTTTTCAAACTCAAATATTAAAGTCACATATTCCATTCAGTGTCTTTCACCGCCGTTTAACAGCCTATTCTGTGTACTCTGTACAGTTCCAGAATTATAAGAAATACTGTTAAGTTTTCAAACTCAAATATTAAAGTCACATATTCCATTCAGTGTCTTTCACCGCCGTTTAACAGCCTATTCTGTGTACTCTGTACAGTTCCAGAATTATAAGAAATACTGTTAAGTTTTCAAACTCAAATATTAAAGTCACATATTCCATTCAGTGTCTTTCACCGCCGTTTAACAGCCTATTCTGTGTACTCTGTACAGTTCCAGAATTATAAGAAATACTGTTAATTTTTCAAACTCAAATATTAAAGTCACTTATTCCATTCAGTGTGTGTCACCGCAGTTTAGCAGCCTATTCTGTGTACTCTGCAGAGTTGCAGAATAGTAAGAAATACTGTTAAGTTTTCAAACTCATATATATTAAAGTCATATATATCGTGTAAGATGAAGAAGGCGGGTAAAAAGGGACGGGGAAGTGGACGTGATCCTGAAAGTTCAGGGCGCGGGTCAGGACGCGGAGAAACTGTGCCTGGTGCCAGAGCACAAGAAAGAAAGACATCCACCATACCTAGCTTCATGTCTGATTTCACAGGGCGTCGCAGGACATCACTCTCGAGGTCCGACCAGTGCGAACAGGTGGTCGGTTGGATGACAGCTGATACTGCTTCCAGTCGGTTAAGCACCACCCTGTCTTCCACCAAGTCCACTCTCAGTAGCCAAGAGTCTGGTCAACATAATCCTCACTCTGATCATCCTTCCTCCCACCATACACGGTCTGGTCAAAGAAGTGATCCCACACTGGGATATAGTGATGAGCTCGTCTCATCACCAATCCTTCATTTGACCCTCTCTCCAAGCACGCTTGCAGAGGAACATGACATCTTGTGCCCTGATTCACAACCTCTAGAGGCTACCCAATCACAAGAAGATGACAGATGTGAACGGCATTTAAGGTCAAAGGAAGTAGTGGATGATGATGATGATGATGATGAGACACAGTTGCCATTAAATCAACCACTATTTCCGTCTCAAGACCTTGTTGAGGAGAATGTTATACAGTTGTCAATGACTGAGTATGTGGTGGGATCAAGACTTGAGGAGGATGATCAGAGTGAGGAAGTGGAGGAGGACTTGGTGGACGATGAGGTGACTGACCCCACCTGGGAAGGTGTAGAGCCGAGCGATGACAGCAGTCCTGAGGGTGAGCCATCTGCAGCACCGCAACAGGCTGGAAGAGGCAGTGGTGTGGCTACAGAAAGAAGGCGGACCGCACCAAACCGGCCCGCAAATGTTCCACGGAGCACCCCCTTGCGTAAATCTACCTTGCCAAGGGGTAGGTGTTCCGCGGTATGGCGTTTTTTTAAGGAAAGTGCGGACGACAAAAGAATTGTAGTTTGCAACCTGTGCCACACCAGAATGAGCCGAGGCATGAACACTAGAAACCTCACCACCACCAGCATGATCCGACACATGGCATCCAAGCACCGTAGTAAGTGGGAGGAACGCCTGGATCGCCCATCTGTGTCTGCAGGCCACACCACTGCCTCCTCTTCCCCTGTTTTCGGTGCCGGCCAATCGCCTGTCGAAGGCGCAGGCCCGCATACCTCCCGCCCTGCACCTGTAGCATCTGAAGCACCATCAGCGACCACATCCACTTCCCTGTCCCAGCACAGCGTCCAAATGTCGTTACCCCAGGCATTTGAGCGCAAGAGAAAGTACCCAGCCACCCACCCACAGGCCATAGCACTAACCTCACACCTTTCCAAATTACTGGCCATCGAAATGCTGCCATTTAGGCTTGTGGACACTGAGTCCTTCCGCAGCCTGATGGCAGCAGCTGTCCCTCGGTACGCGGTCCCCAGCCGCCACTACTTTTCCCGGTGTGCCATCCCCGCATTACACCACCATGTGTCCCGTAACATCACCCGTGCCCTGACCAACGCAGTTACTGGGAAGGTCCACTTAACGACTGACACATGGACAAGTGCTTGTGGCCAGGGACGCTACATTTCCCTGACGGCACACTGGGTGAATGTCGTGGAGGCTGGGAGCGACTCGGACCCTGGGATGGCACGGGTGCTACCCACGCCAAGGATTGCGGGCCCTACCTCCATCAGGGTTTCCACCAGCACCTACGTTATTGGCTCCTCCTCCTCCGTTTCCACCTCCGAATTCTCTACACACACCGCCACTCCCCCATCAGCCAGTAGCTGGAAGCAGTGTAGCACTGCAGTGGGGAAGCGTCAACAGGCCGTGCTGAAGCTGATCTGCCTTGGGGACAAACAGCACACGGCCTCAGAGCTGTTGCAGGGGATTAGTCACCAGACCGAGCAGTGGCTCTCGCCACTCAACCTGCAACCAGGCATGGTTGTGTGTGATAATGGGCGTAACTTGGTGGCGGCTTTGGAGCTCGGCAAGCTCACACACGTACCATGCCTAGCGCATGTATTTAATTTAGTGGTGCAGCGATTTCTAAAAACCTACCCCAATGTGCATGATCTCTTGACCAAGGTGCGCCGCGTGTGTGCACATTTCCGTAAGTCATCTACAGCTTCGGCCGGCCTGTTGAAGCTGCAGCAGCGCTTACAATTGCCAGCTCACCGGCTGCTGTGTGACGTGAGCACGCGCTGGAACTCCACCTTCCACATGTTGGCCCGGCTTTGTGAGCAGCAGAGGGCAGTAGTGGAGTACCAGCTGTTACACGGTCGTCGCCTCTCCGTTCAACTTCCTGTAATCAGAAGTGAGGAGTGGGAATGGATGTCAGACCTCTGCGAGGTTTTACGCAATTTTGAGGAATCGACACAGATGGTGAGCGGCGATAACGCTATTATCAGTGTAACCATCCCACTTCTGTGTCTACTGAAACGCTCGCTGCTCACAATTAAAACCGACGCTTTGCATGTGGAAGAGGTGGAAATGGGGGAGGAAGAGCTTACACAAGGTGATAGCCAGAGCACCCTCACTTCGTCTTCTCAGCGACAATTGGAGGAGGCGGAGGAGGAGGAGGAGGAGGAGGAAGACACGGTTGCCTCCGCTACAGAGGGTAGCCATGGAACTTTAGTTCCATCTCTTCAGCGTGGGTGGGCAGAAGAGGAGGAAGAGGATGAGGATATTGAGAGTCAGCCTCCTGGTGAGGACAGCGAAATCTTGACTGTTGGTACTCTGGCACACATGGCTGACTTTATGTTAGGCTGCCTTTCCCGTGACCCACGCGTTGTACGCATTTTAGACAACACGGATTACTGGGTGTTCACCCTTCTGGACCCCCGCTACAAAGAGAATTTCTCATCTCTCATTCCTCCGGTGGAGAGGACAAGCAAAATGGTGCAATACCAGAAGGTTCTTGTTGAAAAATTGCTCAAAATTTTCCATCTGACAACGCTGGCGGCAGAGTACGTGCTACCTTGGCCAACCGAGAAGGGGAGAAAAGGGGAGCACACAGCAGTTCCGACAAAGGCAGGGCAACACTCTCCAAGGCGTGGGACACCTTCATGACACCCCGCCAGCACCCTCACCCTGATGCGCAGCCTAGTGTCACAAGGAGGGAAAAGTTTTGGAAGATGGTGAAGGAGTACGTAGCAGACCGTGTCAGCGTCCTCAATGATCCCTCTGTGCCTTACAACTACTGGGTGTCCAAGCTGGACACGTGGTATGAACTGGCACTCTACGCCTTGGAGGTGCTGGCCTGCCCTGCCGCCAGCGTTCTGTCTGAGCGGGTATTTAGTGCTGCTGGTGGCATCATAACAGATAAGCGTATCCGCCTTTCCACCGACAATGCTGATAGGTTGACACTTATAAAAATGAACAAGGCCTGGATTTCCCCTGACTTCTCCACTCCACTGGAGGAAAGCCCCGGGGGAACATAAACTCACTTTATATATGTTATTTACAATGATGGGAATACTCTGTATTCCCATTCACCCCTTCCACCCCAAAAACGGGTATATGGTTGACTCTTAATGTTCTCATCCTCCTCCTCCTCTTCCATATGCCCTGGGATAGAATTTTTATATAGGGCCAGCTCACCAGCGTGCCCTGTGCTATAATTTTTATATAGGGCCAGCTCACCAGCGGGCCCTGTGATATAATTTTTATATAGGGCCAGCTCACCAGCGGGCCCTGTTTGCCAATTTTTATATAGGTCAGCTCACCAGCGGGCCTTCTCATATAATGTTTTATTGGGTCAGCTCTCTAGCGGGCCCTCTCATATAATGTTTTATAGCGTCAGCTCACTAGCGGGCCTTCGCATATAATGTTTAGGATGGTCAGCTCTGCAGCAGACCCTCACCCATAATGTTTTAGATGGTCAGCTCAGCGCACGTTTCCCTCTTAATCATGGCCTCAGTTCTGAAAATCAAGGAAATTTTTGGGAGAATTTGCCTCTGCGCACGTTTCCCTCTTAATCATGGCCTCAGTTCTGAAAATCAAGGAAATTTTTGGGAGAATTTGCCTCTGCGCACGTTTCCCTCTTAATCATGGCCTCAGTTCTGAAAATCAAGGAAATTTTTGGGAGAATTTGCCTCTGCGCACGTTTCCCTCTTAATCATGGCCTCAGTTCTGAAAATCAAGGAAATTTTTGGGAGAATTTGCCTCTGCGCACGTTTCCCTCTTAATCATGGCCTCAGTTCTGAAAATCAAGGAAATTTTTGGGAGAATTTGCCTCTGCGCACGTTTCCCTCTTAATCATGGCCTCACTTCAGAAAATCGATGAAATTTTTGGGAGAATTTGCAGATGATATACAAGTAAATATACAGCAAATACTGTTTGGTAACAATTTTTCGCCTAAAGTCGTTTTTATTTTCCTTTTTGTGTGTTTTACGGTCAGTCTGTAAAAATGGCGTACTACGGGCGAAAGATCGTTCCCAGCAGCGATGTTGGAGTCCAAGGTGCATCCAGACATCCTCCCTATGCTGTCCCTGAACCATTTCTGTAGTGTTTCCATCTTTTTCTGCCCTTTTCCTATGGACCAGGCACCCTCCCCTCATCAGAGCAGGGGGTGCCTGGTGTAATGCTCGAGTCCTCCCATTGACTTCAATGGGGCTCGGGTGCTCGGCCGAGCACTCGAGCCTCAGGGGGTGCTCGGTCAGAGCACCCGAACATCCGAGCATTGGGGTGCTCGCTCATCACTACTGCTATGGAATCCATGCAGGCACTTCCTGTTTTAGCACTACATTACCTCTCACAATCACTGACACGTACACTAGATCCTGATGTTGCAGACCCATCTTGACTCAAGTGCTCTGAGATCACTTTGGACAAACTCCCATTAAACCAACTGTGTAAGAAATCACCGGGAGAAAAACAGACATTGGGATCAATGAAAATTTAACAAATATAACAAATTATATTGATCATATGTTGATGTTTGTTTTTTCTTCCTAAAATGTTCTAATTTGACCAAAAATCAAAACATTTGTTTCATAATGATTTCTCAGGGTGAACCTGTCATCTGAATACAAGTTTAGTTTCTTTTACCGAGAATTAAAATCTTCCTATAGGTGATAGTAGACATACCAAACAGTTTTTGAGAACTTAAAGGGACAGTAATGGTTAATTTTAAGTTGATTTAATATCGTAGATACTAAAAAAAGATTAACATCAATGTAAGTCTTATCTCTCAAACCTTTATGGTCTGAGAGATATAACATGCTAAAGTTACCTTTTCCTGGCTGTTTTACTCAAGTCTGCCATCTAGCTGACAGCTGCAGATTCCAGTCATTTGACCAGACAGAGGCTCTTCAGCAGAGATGAAATCACGCTATTTAGGAATCAATACTTCATTGGAACGGTCTACAAAGTGTGCTTGCAAACCAGGCACACTTTGTAGACCATTCCAAATTAAGTATTTATCTTTAGATATCGTTATATCAGCACGGCTGAAGAGCCACATCTGGTCAAGTGACCAGAATCTGCTTCTGACATCTTTACAGCTCATCAAGCAGAACGGGGAGGGACCAGATAACTTTTTTTCCTATATCTCTCAAACCATAACGGTCTGAGAGATATGAATAAATGCAAATACCCTCTTTTGTATCCACCACATAGCTAATACTTTTTTCTGACATTACTATCCCTTTAAGGTTTAAGATTATCTCCAAAAGGATTTGTGAACTAGTGAGAGCAAACACAGGGCTGGGAGGAGGAGAAATTGATATAAAGGAAATAAATAGGAAATACAGAAATACAGAACATATACTTGTTATTCTATGATATGTCTGTAATGTGATGGTCAGGAACACAATGTTTACTAAATATATACAAAACGGTTGCTACAACACACTCATGGATTGAAATACAAACTTGATGATTGTAAATGGGGATAAAGAGCACTCACTCCACCGCTTCGAGTCTGGTAGGTCCGGTGCTGCTCCCGACAATCGTAGATACGATTCCACAGATGAGAAGACATTTCAAAGTTTGGATAAAAAACTTGTATTTATTGTTAACTTTTAAAATCAATATAAATGAAATAAATCATATTCACGAAACACGTCAGGTAGGCAGTCTTGTCTCTTTCTCTGTGTGATTTATTTTTAATTTATATTGATTCAAATCGTAACAATAAACACAAGGATTTTTTTACTCTAACACTTGGTTTACGCTGTGTTGCTGGTCCCGTGAGATCTCCCTTCCTGTTTTCCTCCTATTATGTGATGATCAGCCTGTTATGAATGTCGCTCTTTCTTATGCTATGGTTGTAATTTCTATTCGTTCACAATACAATAAAATAAATAAATAAAAAAATATTTGTTGGTGTCCCAGTCACATTATGCCAATTTCCTTCAAAGTGTGCTAATACGTTATATTCCAAGCCAAACTTACTATTCGCTGTGCAATTAGAAATGCCCCCAGTATGTTAGCTCCATCTTTTATATCACAGTGTGTGGGCTCCACCTAGATTCATTCATATCACAGTGTGTGGACTCTGCCTAAATTTATTCATATCACAGTGTGTGGGCTCCACCTAGATTCATTCATATCACAGTGTGTGGACTCTGCCTAAATTTATTCATATCACAGTGTGTGGGCTCTGCCAAGATTAGTTCATATCACAGTGAGTGAACTCTGCCTAGATCCATTTCATATCACAGTGCATGGACTCTGCCTAGATCCATTCAAATCAAAGTGTGTGGACTAGATTCATTCATATTACAAAGTGTGGGCTCTGTATATATCCATTCATATCACAGTGTGTGGACTCTTCCTAGATCCATTCATATCACAGTGTGTGGACTCTGTCTAGATCCATTCATATCACAGTGTGTGGACTAGATCTATTCATATCACAGTGTGTGGACTAGATCCATTCATATCACAGTGTGTGGGCTCTGCCTAGATCCCTTCATATCACAGTGTGTGGACTCTTCCTAGATCCATTCATATCACAGTGTGTGGACTCTGTCTAGATCCATTGCCATTGTACAAATCATTGGTAAGACCTCACCTTGAGTATGTAGTGCAGTTTTGGGAACTAGTTGTGAAAAAGGTTATACTAGAACTAGAGAGGGTACAGCGAAGAGCAACAAAATTAATTAAAGGAATAGAGGACTTGACGTATGAGGAACGACTAGACAAACTTGGTTTATTTATTCTAGAGAAAAGAGGAGACCTTATCACATTGTACAAGTATATGAGAGGTCAATACAAGGATCTCTGCGGTGAGCTATTTATTCCAAGGCCTGATCAGGTGACCAGGGGACACCCATTGAGATTAGAGGAAAGGAGGTTTAGACTTCAGCAGAGGAAGGGGTTTTTTACAGTGAGGTCTGTTAAATTGTGGAATTCATTGCCCAAGGAGGGGGTTATGGCAGATACAATGGATACATTTAAGAGAAGATTGGATACATTTTTTTCCAAAGGGAACATACAGAGTTATACTGTTTATTAGTAGGCAGATCAGGAAGGTCTGATAAACACTAACTTATTTGGTAGCAGGAAAGCTGTAAAATAACTGAGGTATGAGGAGAAGGTTGAACTTGATGGATTTGTGCCTTTATTCAACCTAATTTACTATGTTTCTGTGTTACAGAGTTCTATGCGGGCTGTCCGGGCTTTACCCCTCCTGGCTTGAAATGGCTGTATCCTCAGAACTTGCTCCCCCGACTGCAGCAATGAGTCCACTGCCAAGATAATGATTGAGATTTCTTTCTCTGCTATGGAGGGGTGCCCGTCTGGGGGAGGTCGCTGCTGTGAATGAGTTTGCGTCTCTCAGCTCTCACCGGGTATATGTCCTAAGGCTACCCCGTTCGATGTAAACGTATGTGGATGCGGGCAGAGCGTAGGAAACCTTCAATCGGAAGCTGTCAGAGGTAATCAGCCTTCGGCTCATCTGTGTGCTCAGAAGATGTTACTGCAACTCAGAGGCTCCATTCTTTCTAACTCGGACAGCAACCCTCCAACACCGGGAACTCCGTTATTATATATAGAACGAGTGGTTATAACCCTAGGTCATATACCTGGTGAGAGCTGAGAGCCTCAAACTCATTCACAGCAGTGGCTTCCGCCAGGGGGGCACCCCCTCAAAGCAGAGAAGTAAAAACAAGGCACTGCCTGGGAGTGAGTGTCCTTAAGGTGCTCGCTCACAGGCACGGCAAAATTTCAGCCATGGAGGCCAAGCAAGCAAGGAAGGAAGGAGGAGAACAAAGGATAGGGGTTGCTGGGGCCTCCATGGTCGGCGGGAAAAGGTGGGTGCGTGGTTTTCACACCTAGCCAGGTAGAGTAGTATAAAGGTGAGGCCAGCTAGTTAGTAACCTTTTTCCAAGTTGTGTTTCTACAGGTACTCCAGGTATGAGGGATGGTGCACGTGGAGTTGTGGAGAAAAAACGGCTGTCCAAGAGGAGGATCTCTGTACCGAAACAATACCGCCAAGAACCCTTGGTGGCAGGCAGGGCGGCTTCCAAGCCGCGGCGTTTGCTTGCCTCTGCTCCTTGTCCCCTCCAGTATGTGTTTCCCCTGTGGTGTCCAATGTCTCTGGTCCCTCTGAGTCCACTAAATCTCCCTCCCCTTCTGTGACTGTCCCGTTGGCCGTGATGTCTTCTCCGGCTGCTTCAGCTTTCCCATCCGTGTCGGTCCCTCCCAAACTACCAGAACTGGCGGGGTATTTCCCCATTGGTTTTGGCCCAGGGATGACCGAGGAGTGGCTAGCCCGGCAGGAGGCCCTTAGGCTTGGGGGGTCCTCCACTACCTCTGCGGGGCCTGCTCATGGTCCAGCGGAGGAAAACTTTGCCCAAATGGTGCTGGTTTCAGAGGAGAGGATGCCCCAGTTCTCTTCCTCCAAGGTTGGCGTGTTTGTGGAGCCAAAACCGGAAGTCTAGTCAGTTTCAGGGTCCTAGGGCAAAACCAGCATCAAAACAGGTCAGTAATGCTGTTAATTTTCATCCTGTTCGTGTGACACCAGTAGTGCATGAGACAAGTGAAGCAGCGGACAGGTGGTGGAAACAGACAAGATTGGTGAGTTATCAGCTATTGTTGATAATGGTCAGTCATGTGGGGTGAGGATGACTCATCCTCTGAGGTGTCGGATTCGTTTGACTCCTCAGACGATGACTCCAAAGAAGGGGTGATTTTAAAATTAATTTAGAAATGTGTTAGAGGTGTGGATGCTAAGAAGGGTAAAAAGGCTAGGAATGAAGTGAAGTTAAATTAGCCACAGCAGGAGACACATAGACAAGTGCAATCAAATCACTGCATGCACATATTAAAGAGAAAGTTCACAAAAGAATTTGGGCAGGGAAGTATGAAGAGGTGCAAAATCTGCTTAAATGTCAGGAAATTATTGTAGACATGTATATGAAGAATGGGGGATCTGTGAGGTTGGACTATGATAGGGAATGCAGGACTAAGAAGGTAGGAAGGAAGTCACTTAGTTTTGGCCAGAAGGATATGGATTTGTGGACAGATGTGGTGATGTGGCCAGTGCCTAAAAGGGGGCCGTGCCCTGTGGTGGGGGCTAGCAGGCCAGAGTCAGGGCCAGCAGAGGTAAAGTCTGTGTGTTATGCATACAATAAGAAGAGGTGTGGCAGGGGTTTTTCATGCAGGTTTAAACATACTTGTAAACAGTGTGGTGGGACTCATTAGGTGTTACATTGTAGGCAAGGGGGCGATAAGCAATCCTTTTGGAAAGTTGGAAGTTACGCTGTCCCCAATATGGGTAAAGGAATTGGCTGTATTGTTGGGTACTTATCCAGATAGAGCTAGGGTTCAATGGCTGTTGAAAGGCTTTACACAGGGGTTTGTTATACCAGTTGATGAAACTAGGTTGAAGGTTTCAAAGGTTAGAAATCTGAAGTCTACGCATGCTCAGCCAAATGTGTTACAGGGAAAAAATTGATAAAGAGGTAGCTTTGGGCAGGATGGCTGGCCCATTTGATGTGTGTCCAGTGGAGGGTTTGGTAGTATCCCCGGTTGGGGTAGTGCCTAAAAATGAGCAAGGGAAGTTCAGGCTGATTAAACATTTGTCGCATCCAGAAGGGGGTTCAGTGAATGATGCTTTGCATGGCAAGGTTTGTAGTGTACAGTATCAGTCATTTGATCAGGCACTGGAAATAGTGAAGGAGGTAGGGCCACGGGCATTGCTGGTGAAGGTGGATATTGAATCAGCATTCAGGTTGTTGCCTTTGACTCTCCTGAGTTTTATGTATACCGGTTGTTGTGTTGGTGGGAAGGTTTACGCTGATAAGTGTTTGCCTATGGGTTGCGCAGTGTCATGCACGTATTTTGAGTTAATTTATTCATTGGAGCCTAGTTGTAGGACAGGTATTGACACGGTTGCTCGCTATCTGGATGATTTTCTGTTGATTGGTAAAGCTGGTTCAAGGGTGTGTTTGCAGCTGCTGGAGGAATTAATGGCATTGTTGAGCTACTTAGGGGTCCCAGTGGCAGAGGACAAGACAGTGTGGCCTTGCACAAGTTTGCCCTATTAGGGGATTGAAATAGATACTAAAAAAGGAAATGTCACCTTCCAGCAGATAAGGTGGTGAAGGCAAGCCAGTTGGTGGAGCAGGCAAAGCTAGCCAGCAAATTGGAGTTATGTAAGGTTCAGGAACTGTTGGGAGTCCAGAACTTTGTGTGAAGGGTGATACTTATGGGTAGGGTTTTCAATAGAAGATGGGAAAAAGCGACAGCAGGGGTGTCAAGTAGGCATTTCAAGATTAGGGTGACGAGGCAGTTGAAGGAAGATCTGGAGGTTTGGGACAGTTTTTTGAAGGAATTCAATGGAGTTTGTCTATGGTTAGGACCTGCACAAGCAAACAGTGAGTTACAACTATTCACGAATGCTGCAGGGGCAGTGGGGTTTGGCGCATACTTGGAGGGCAGATGGTGCCCACGACACTGGCCGGCGCAGTGGGGGAAGAGGGGTTTGACAAAAAATCTGACATTCTTGGAGTTGTTCCCCATAGTGGTGGCAGTAGAATTGTGGTGGCAGGAGCTGGGTAATAGATCAGTGACGTTTTGGTCTGATAACATGGAGGTGGTTCATGCAGTGAACAACCTGTCATTAGGATCACTGCCGGTAATGCGTTTACTGAGGAGG
Source organism: Rhinophrynus dorsalis (assembly GCA_037306005.1). Lineage (NCBI taxonomy): Eukaryota > Metazoa > Chordata > Amphibia > Anura > Rhinophrynidae > Rhinophrynus > Rhinophrynus dorsalis. Next base: position 505,845,742 of record CM074722.1, on the reverse strand, counting down.
TTGGTTTTAAGCTGTATGAGGCACAACATTCAGTTCAAGGAGGTTCATGTCCCAGGTGTGGATAACGGTATAGCGGATTCATTATCCAGGGGGCAGATGGAGAGGTTTTTTTAGGTTGGCTCCAAGGGCGGCATGAAAGGGTGTTCATTTTCCCTCTGAACTTGGGCAGCTGGGAGCAGAATCTTAAACTGGTTGATTGTGGGATCACTGGCACCAAAATCATGGCAGGTGTACAGCAGGGAGACTAGAGCCTGGGGAAGTTTTGGGGGGTGCTATCAGGACACAGAGGCAGAGAAGTCAAACAGGCTGTTGCAGTATCTAGGAAGCTTATATGGGGAAGGAAGGTCTAGGGCACGTGTGCAAGGAGCACTGGCGGCCATAGCATTTTTCTCAAAACTTAAAGGTATGGGGGACCCTACAAAGAGTTTTATGGAGTCCAGGATATTGAAGGGTTGGGGGAGAGAGGAAGTGGGGGATAGGGGGATAGGAGGCAGCCTATTACCAAGGAAAGGTCAGAGGCAGCAATTAGGGTGCTTCCAGCAAAATGCAGGGACCAATTTGAGGCGGGGCTGTTTAAAACGGCCTTTGCGATGGTGTTTGCGGATGCTTTTAGAATTGATGAACTGGTGGCACCATCAGCAAAGGCATCAGAAGGTGGGTTTCTAGGAAAGTCAGTGCAATGGTCAGAGGAAGCAGTGCTGTGTTTTATTCATAGATCCAAGACAGATCACTTGGAAAAAGGCAGATGGGTGGCGATAGTTAGAAGGGAAGGTATAACTTGTCTTGTAGCGGCAGTACATGAATACATGAGAGGCAGGCCCACTGGGGGAAGGTGTTTATTGATACATTTGGATAGGAGGCCATTCACAATGTTCCAGTTCACGGCAGTATTGAGAAAGGCATTAGAGGAAGTAGGTCTGGACCCACGGTTATTTGGGTCACATTAATTTAGGATAGGTGCGGCCACAGAGTGCATTAGGGTAGGTAGGAGCGGGAAGGAGATTCAGAGGTTAGGGTGGTAGAAATTAGGGGTATATAATAATAATAATCCTTTATTTATATAGCGCACACAGATTCCGCAGCACTTTACACTCATATTGGTCCCTGTCCCCATTGGGGCTCACAATCTAAATTCACCTATCAGCATGTTTTGGAGTGTGGGAGGAAACCCACGCAAACACAGTGAGAACATACAAACTCATTGCAGATGTTGTCCTTGGTGGGATTTGAACCCAGGACCCCAGCGCTGCAAGGCAACAGTGCTAACCACTGAACCACTGTGCTGCCCATATATAAGAAATACATTAGACCCCCTATGTTGTAAGAGGAAGAATGTCTTACAACTGTTTGTAATTGCGAAGAAGTGCGGCCATATTAATTATGGGCCACTCATTTGTGCATTGGGCAGCTAAGAGAGCAGAGGCTAGAAGTTACGGTTTGCAGCTGGGCATGGCGAGAGAGCACATGAACATCCACTGGCTGGGGAAGAGAGGAATGAGGCTGTCAGATTGGGCCGCCATGTTGGAGGTGGCCAATAGAAGGTGGGGTAAGCAGGACCTCGTCATTATACACACTGAGGGCAATGACTTGACTGCAGTAAAGTCACTAGACCTGGTCTTCTCGCTGCAGAGGGAAATTAAGGACATGCAGAAGAGTTGGCCAGCGGTGACAGTGGTACGGTCCAGCATTGTTCCCAGGGTGGCATGGCGGGGCTCTTACCCTATCAAGGCTATTGAAAGGATAAGGAGTAGGGTGAATAGGGCCATGGAGAAGTTTGTGTGCTCTCATGGGGGTTTCACAGTCACGCATTCAGAGTTGCATCCTAGTTGTGCAGTGTTATACAGGTAGGATGGTGTCCATCTGACGGATATAGGTTTGGACATTTTTAATTCAGGATTACAAGATGTGGTGGAGAAATGACAAAAGGAAGTGGCGGTTAAAGGGGGATGAGGCTACTGCCTATCCCCACTTTTGTGTGGCGGCAATACGGCATTCCCTGAGCCAAGGGGTAGGTTAAACACCCTAGAAGAGTGCGGTTGTGTGGGCCTAGCTGGGAACTGACTCTGTGGTCAGGCTTGGCGATGGCTGGAAGGGCGCAGGCCTAGCCACCTGGTTGGTTGGTGGTACTGAAGCAGGCACTGACTTTGTGGTCAGGTGTGCTGGAGGCCCAGAAGGAAGGGGATTAGTGCCAGAATGTGCAGGTGGGAAGGGGGAGTGCATGGGGACCAAAAATGTTTGGGAGATGCCCCTTGGACCCCCTCACAATAGCAGCTGGGTTTAGGGGTTGCTCAGCTGCTATCAGTAGGGGGAGGGTGGAAGGTTGGAGATGTCCGGCCTGCCCTCCCCAAGTATGGACGGTTGGGGTGGAGCATAGGGCTCCATCAATGAGGGCAGCCGGATGCAGGAGGGATCCGGCAGCGGTGGTGGTCAAGCGCAGGCGTGGCTTGTCCACCGACCCTTAGCTGGGGAGGGGAATGCCGCATCTGGTTTCTGTGCTGCGCACAGTTTTGTTTAGTCTGTTAAATTAAGTAAATGAAAGACTTCAATTTTTGCCAAAAGAAATGTTTGTGTGTGTTTATTTATTTAAGGTTAAGAGTGACTGTACTGCTGAGCGCCTTAAGAAATTTCAATCATTATCCTGGCAGTGGACTCATTTCTGCAGTCGGGGGAGCAAGTTCTGAGGATACAGCCATTTCAGGCCGGGAGAGGTAAAGCCCAGACAGCCCGCATAGAACTCTGTAACACTAAGCCTGGGCGTTTAGGTTTTACAAGATAAACTTTTTATATATTCGAGTGGTACCACTTAAATGTTTACATTTTTCTATTACATCTGAGATAGACTGACATATATAGATATGTTCTGAGAGTTATGTGTTCATAGATTATATGTGCACATGTTAAACATATTCATATATTTTTATTAAACAATTGCATTCACATCTCTGTGTTGCTGTATGTATAGAGAGTAGAGTTAGGGGTATTACCATTTTTGAGTTACTCTAGATATTGTATAGCGCTCTCCCCATAAACACTTTCACTTACAGTGACAGTTCTACTTTAAAGTGATAGTAATGTTTCATAATAAAAGCAGCTCTAATTAATCATCATAGTATTTGGACTTTGGAGAGTGTTATTTCAATTCTGTCAGAGTTGTAGTTTAGGAGTAATTGAATGATAAAGTGTCCCCTCCCGCCCCTTTTACTGATGTAACACCGCTCAGCCAGATCAGAAGGGAGGTGCCCAGGTAGACTGCAGAGAGGGACAATCTTCAATTAAGATAAGGGAAAAACCTGAAAAACTTGTCAAGGGGGGCAGGGCTTTCATTGTTCTCATAGGAAGAAGATTGTCCCCTGCTGTTATCTGTCTGGTCTATGGACTGGATTCCACATCTGAGAAGAGATGGCTTACACTAGGTAAAAGGGGCAGGAGGGGAAACTTTGCTTGTGAATATCTCTCAAACCATAAAGGTTTGAGAGAAAAGACTTATATCGTTCTTCATGTTTTTTTAATGCCTACAAAATAAAATAAAGATAAAATGAAGTATTACTATCCTTTTAACATTTTGGATACAAGGGACACCTCCATCATCTAAAGTTTTAAGAGATTTCTCCATGTTCTAAATTCTGATACATGAGATTCCGATATTATGACATTCCTGTATCTTTTAGGCTCGTCAGGAAGAAGACTTGTAATAAATATTCCATTAACCTCTTTTGGGAACTGACACTCGGAGAACAAGGCCACAATTTGCAGCTTCTGTTACAAGCCGATAAACTTATAATAATGAGTAGACAGATAAGCTTTGTGCTTATTATATTATTAATTGCTCATTGTCAAGAATCCCGATGCTTCACTTAATGAGATGTCTTCAAATTAGTTTGTAATCTTATCAAACAATTTTTCCTTGTTTGATTTATTGTATTTTTTAATTAAATCCATCTATTTCAAGTTTTAGTCATGATGTCAATGGTTCTAAACAGTTCATATCCATAGCAATACTGTTAACCCGATGAGTGCCAAATACCTCCGGCACTCAAAGGGTAAAAGAAGAATTAACACCTCCTAATAATAAATTCCACTAAACTTACTATGGCCAGAAAATCACAATGGCCCCTCTGAACTTCCCCTTGCTTTTTTCCCAAGATAGAACACCTTCAAGGGATAGTAATACTTTAATATGTAAAACATATATATTGTAGAGTTTATCCCTGTGAGTAAAACAAGAGAACTCCCACTGCTGAAAGGTGTTTTATTCAAAAGTTATTGCAGCTCAAACTTGATTATTTAGATGCAGTATCACAGTGGCCTGAAATGTCACAGTGGCGCTGTTGCTACACCATCCTATAGACAGCTCTGGTCAGTTGACCATAAATCTCCATAGGATGGTGTAGCAACAGCGCCACTGTACAATTTCAGGCCACTGTGATACTGCACCTAAAAAAATCATGTTTTATCTGTAATAACATTTGAATAAAACACCTTTCAGCAGTGGATGTTCCCTTGTTTTACTTAGGGGGATAAACACTACAATGAATATTTTTACATTTTAAGTATTAAAGTGTACATTTAAGTAAGTCCTGGATGTCAGGTCCATGGAGGCAGCCATGACAGTTGCTGGCAAGACCACAGGATCTCAACCTTTGCCCGCTGCATATGGTAATCTTAACCCATTTAACAACAGAGGGGTGTGCATCCAGTGGCATAACAATAGGGGGCGCACCTGCGACCGGGCCCGTCACTCCAGGGGCCTGGCCGCCCCCTGGGACCCCCCTCACCCGCAGCAACTCCCACTACAGCCGCCGGTTCTAGTAATACAGAGCGCTGGGAGATGACATCATCTAGTAATACAGAGCACTGGGAGATGACATCATCTAGTAATACAGAGTGCTGGGAGATGACATCATCTAGTAATACAGAGTGCTGGGAGATGACATCATCTAGTAATACAGAGTGCTGGGAGATGACATCATCTCTCAGCCTCTGCATTACTAGAGCGGCGCGCAGGAGCTTCAGTTCTAGAGATCTGTGCCGAAGGAGGCACAGATCTGTCAAACCACACCGCTAGACCATCAGGAACTGGAGGTATGGGCATTGTGGAGATGAAGGGTGCATTTTGGAAGGGGCAATTTGGAGATGAAGGGGCATTGTGGAAGGGGCAATGTGGAGATGAAGGGGGCATTGTGGAAGGGGCAATTTGGAGATTGGGGGGTATTGTGGAGATGAAGGGGCATTGTGGAAGGGGCACTGTGGAGATGAAGGGGACATTGTGGAGTTGAAGTGGCCATTGTGGAAGGGGCAATTTGGAGATATGGGGGCATTGTGGAGATGGAGGCAATGTGGAGATGAAGGGGCAATTTGGAGATTGGGGGGCAATGTGGAGGTGGCCAGTGTGGTTGAGGGGGTCTGGGGCCAATGTGGTCGGGGGGGCCCATGGTAATTCTTGCACCAGGGCCCAGTGGCAATGCATTACATATCCATTTGATCCTTAAATGCTTAATGCAGTCTGTCTGCTTCAATTTGAAAAAATTTACCAGTAACTGTCATGTCCGCCCCCATCAGACCTAACTTCCTGCCAGTAACTGTTATGTCCGCCCCCATCGGACCTGACTTCCTGCCAGTAACTGTCATGTCCATCTCCATCGGACCTGACTTCCAGGACTGATTGGAGATGTTATCTCTTGATCGGAAAAAAAAGGGAAAATTCATGGGGGCCCCTAAGATTTTCTGGCCAAAGGAAGGCAAATGGGAGTTTATTAATAGAAACTGTTAGAAAATTAAAGGGACTTTTCTTTTTTTACACAGGCCTTTTGTTGAGGATTTGAACCTGGGACTCCTGTATTTGAAGGGATAGTAATGTTTCACAAAAAAAAAAGCAGCTCCAATTAATCTTCATAGTATTTGTGCCATGGAGAGTGTTATTTCAATACTCTCAGAGTTGTAATACAAGAGTAATTGAATGATAAAGTATCCCCCTCCCGCCCCTTTTACTGATGTAACACTGCTCACCTCAGAGCAGCAAGACTGTCCGGATGGATCACAGAAAGAGACAATCTTCAGTGATCATAAGGAAAAACCTGAAAAACCTGTCAAGGGGGCAGGGTTTTCCTTATGATCACAGTAAGAAGATTGTCCCTTGCTGTGAACTGTCCGGTCAAGAGATCAGATTCCACATCTGAGGGGAGGTGGCTTACACTAGATAAAAGGGGCGGGAGGGGGATACTTTATCATTCAATTACTCTTGTACTACAACTCTGACAGTATTGAAATAACACTCTCCATGACCCAAATACTTGACGATTACTTGGATCTGCTGTTTTTGTGAAACATTACTATCCCTTTAAAGGTCACTACTCTAATCACAGAGTGGTCAATGGCTGATAAACTCACCAAGAAGATGCTATTGATAGGTCTGACCATCCTTAATCACACCGGCCTATCTCCTGCTTCTGTCCTCAGACACAATAACTGACTCTTCTACATAGGATACCGAGCTCTTACCTCCTGTGAAGTCATTTATCTTATTCCTTTACTTGCCGTTTTTCCTTGAAGGATAGGCTAAGATTTCTCTCTTTTCTACAATGTTTTGGAGAGCATTTACATTACTATGAAACAAGAAATTAAAAAAATTACCTAATAGCTTATATATATAGTTACAGGCAAGTGAGTTGCTGGCAGTGGAGTGGTGACTTTAGGAGGTAAGTGAACTCATGGCAGTAGAGTGGTAGGATATAGGAGGTAAGTGAATTTCTGGCAATGGAGTGGACATCATAGGAGGTAAATGAATTGCTGGGAGTAGAAGTTATAGGAGGTAAGTGAATTGCTGGGAGTGGAAGTTATAGGAGATAAGTGAATTGCTAGAAGCCGAGGTTATTGGAGGTAAGTGACTTGTTGGCAGTAGAGAGGAGGTTATAAGAGGTAAGTGAATTTTTGGCAGCGGAACAGTGGTTATAGGAGGTAAATAATTTGCTGAAAGTGGAGTTTATAGGAGGTAAGTGAATTGTTCCCATTGGAGTGGAGGTTATAGGAGTTAAGCGAACTGCTGGGAGCACAGATTAAGTGAATTGCTGGCAGTGAAGGTTATAGGAACTGAGTGAATTGTTGGCAGAGGAGGTTATAAGAGTTAAGTGAATTGCTGAGAGGAAGTGTATTTCTGGGAGCAGAGGTTATAAGTGGTAAGTAAATTAATGGCAGTGTAGGAGATATTATAGGAGGTAAGTGAAATGCTGGGAGCAGAGGTTTTAGGAGGCAAGTGAACTGATGGCAGTAGAGGCTATAGGAGGTAAGTGAATAGCTGTCAGTAGAGGTTATAGGAGGTAAGAGATATGCTGGCAGTAGAGGCTATAGGAGGTAAGTGAGATGCTGGCAGTGGAGCGGAGGTTATAGGAGGAAAGTGAATTGCTGGGAGTGGAGGAGATTATATGAGGTAAGTGAAGTGCTGGCAGTGGAGCGGAGGTTATAGGAGGAAAGTGAAATGCTGGGAGTGGAGGAGATTATAGGAGGTAAGTGAAGTGCTGGCAGTGGAGCGGAGGTTATAGGAGGAAAGTGAAATGCTGGCAATGGAGCGGAGGTTATAGGAGGAAAGTGAAATGCTGGCAATGGAGAGGAGGTTACAGAAAACAGAAGTGAGCATACTACTCAGATAGTCGTGGGATATGGTTAGCCAGACTTATTAAAGTGATTGAAAACTGCTTTGCTTAATTAGGTACAGTCGCTACTCTTCTAAAAATGGAGGATATTTTAGCCACACCCACTTTTTGAAACAGATTCACAAAAAAAAAAAACAGCAATTATTTCTTGATTCATAAAAAACTGGTGGTTTGGTAAAGTTTTAACACAAATAAATTTTCCATCAAAGCTACATTTTAAGTAGCGAAAGCACCACTTTCTTTCATGTCGGCCTCAGGAACGTATTCATGAAGGTACAGTGGTGCAATTCTGGAGCAAACCAACTGGAAAAAAGGGAGAAAATGAAAATTCCCATTGATTTAAAAGCAAAGCCCTCTGACATTCAAAGGGTTAACATCTTGAATGCTTTAGAGGTTTTCAACACATTGCAAAGCAATGACCATTTAAATCAATAGATGTTTGAGGAATTTTCATTTCTCCTGTGAGGCGGTGATTTTTTTCTTGCTGAATATGGCCCTACATATTATAAGGCATTTCCTGTTGATTAAAACAAGGGTTTTCTCCACTGTTGGTGGCGTTCATTCAAAAATTATTATAGCCCAATCTTTTTATTCATCTGCACTTTCCATTCATAGTCAAGAGGTGGTGCTGTTCCTAAAAATCATTATGGAGAGCATTAGTCTATGACTTAATCTTTCCCACAGAGTACTGGGAAAAAAGAAGAGGACAATCGCACACCATCTGAGAGTAGTATTAAAGGAGCAGTAAACTTTTTTTTATGAAAAAATATATATATTGTAGGGATTTTCCTATTGAGTAAGATAAGGGTACTCCCACTGCTGAGAGGTTTATATTTCCAGAGTTATTACAGTTTAAACCCATGTTTTTTTTTACATTAGCAGTGCCCTCTAGTGGTTAAATTCTAATTAGATTTCCTGTTAGATTGTAATGGAGAGGAAAGTCAGAAAAGTCAGAGACATACAGTTCTTCATAGAATGTGATAGAAACTGCTGAGTCACTTCCTGTCAGTTAGAACTATCAGGAAGTAAACACAGTAAATTCACTTCCTGTCAGTTAGAACTATCAGGAAGTAATCACAGTAAATTCACTTCCTGATTATTTAAACCGTTATCAATTTTGAATAAAACATCGGACAGCGTTAGGAGTGACCTTGTTTTATTCAGAAGGAAAAGCTCTATAAAATATGTGTTTTCATAAATAAAAGTTTACTGCTCCTTTAATAAATGAGGCTGGAAAGAGTAAAAAATGAATCTACTTACAAGATATTTTCTTGTAAGTGAAGCACATTGAAGCCATTTAATGTAGAGACCGGTGTGGATCATAGACATATATAATTCAGGAGCTGTATTCAGACACTCTTGGGTCCAATGATGTCATACCTCCCAACATTTCAGATGGCCAGAGAGGGACACTTGTGTTTTAGGGGGTGTGGCTGGGGGCGTGGCTAGTAGGCGGGGCACTACTGAGTATTTTTCGGTTATTTTGTGACCTATTGACACCTCTTTGTGTAACTGAATAAATGATTTAGAACTGGACCAAAGTGTTTTAATCACACAGACTAATTTATATACACATATATTGAAGTATATACGAACATATATATGAGTTTTATTGCTGTGGAGCAATTTAATACACTAACATACACGCCACAAAGTCTGATCTCTTAAAAAGAGTGACACCAGGGTGGGAAAGAGGGATTTGGTTCAAAAAGAGGGACTGTCCCTCCTAAAGAGGAACACTTGGGAGGTATGTGATGTTCATGGGAATCTTTAGTTGGAAACACAAATATACGATCTAAGAGTAGATCTGTGTAATAAATATATCCCAAAGATGACCCCTTTACAGAACAAGCTCACAGCATAGTTGCTTGCAATATGACTGCATCTGAAGCCCAACCCGACATGAAGTCACAAGAGTCAGCGGAAGCAAGCGGATATTAAAAATATAAATATTTTATTGTAATAAGTTTCCCTACGCATTTCGTGAATCGTGTGTCCACTTTGTCAGGGGATAAAGGAAATGTTGCAATACAACTTCTGTTTATACATTTGCTACATTAGTTACATTGAACACATGGAATACAAACTAGATGTACCGTAGGAAGAAGGGAATCGTCTGGCCCGGATGGCGTGACTCGCAATGAGGTCAGAGTAGTGGTATCGGAGATGAGACTCACGCCTTGCTCCGGAGCTCTGCCTCGTTTCAGTCATTGCCCCGGAGACCAAGACACTTACTCCACTATCATGCCACAGAGTAAATCATTTAAAAATATGTGTTTAGTTGGATCTTTTGTTAACAGCTTGATAAAAAGAAAAAAATATATTTTGAGGTGTAATAACTTTTTAATAAAACATCCCCCAGCAATGGAAACACCTTTGTTTTAATCAAGGTAATGTCCAGTAACATACATTTTTTCCCTAAAAAATTCATTACTGCCCCTTTAACTCCCTAAGAACATGTCAGGTGTTCAACACATTCCGTTGGAATGTGTTTCACCACCCCCTGGTCTTTAACCCATTGAGTGCCAGGGGGTACACAACGCATTGCTATGCAATGCGTTGCGTACCCCTCTGGCACTCAAAGGGTTAAATAATTAAATGCTGATTATTGGTAACTTGTTAATTAAAGCACCATTCTAAGCAGCCTTTCTTTACCCTTTGAGATGAACATTTGTGTAACACGTTTATTTTGCTTAAGGGAGGAAGCAGAAAAGCGATACAAAGGAATATAATAATTATGTTTTAATGAATTTCTTTGCGCAGTAAATTGTCCTATTGCAAAGACATCTGTTTTTTTATGTAGAAGAATTAATTTTAAAGCGATAATGTTGTGTAACAGTCCTGTGTGTGTCTTCTCCCTGACACAGAAACAATTCAAAACCGAGATGAGTCAACGTTATTATAAGAGAAACCTTAAAATTGCAGCTGTATATTAAAAAGTCAAGATTCGACTCTGCTCTGAGAAACCGTAATAGCTGAAGGCTGCTTAGTGAAATGTATTTTAAATAATGTTTCAAATTAACTTGGAAACATAACTTCCCGCAATGCTGTCACGAAGAGTGCTTACTTTTGGAAATTACAGTACAAGGAAAATGATATAACAGAAATATGCTCACCTTGGGTACAGCACAAAACCATTCACATCCTAAGGATAAAATGTGCAAGATTGTATCCACAGCATCTGTCCAATGGTATAAGAAAGGGAGAGGAAGAGAAGGGTAACTTTTTATAATAGACTTTGACAGAACTAATAGCACAATTTTAGATTTTTTATGACTGCTACTTTCTAGGGAAATACACCAAGTCTGCAACAGAACAGTCATTTTTCAGAGTAAGTAGCACAACATATGATGTTTGGCAGAAATGAATGTTTAGGATTTTAAAGGGAAGGGTGAACTGATTTTATTTATATTATTTAATTTCTGTGTAATCACCAGAAGGCAGGAGAGGGATGAAGAGTCAAAAACCAGCAACCGACAGACCGTATTTCTAAAGATGTCCGCAGATCAGGGACGTGCACAGACATTTTGGGGGGCAGGGGCTCAAAGGAAAAAAAGGATCCGACACGCAAGAGTAGAATACCCGGCGGCAGGTAAAAAGGACCCGGCTGGCATATTAAAGGGACCTTACACTTAAAAGGGACCTGGACATAAGAGGAGAGGAGAGCAGCCCCCCCTGTAATCAAAATTGAAAAATGGACTGGGATAAGATAAAATCGGACTGATTATATATATTTTTTTTTGTTAAAAGGGCACGAGGGAACTTTGGACAAAAAGCGCAGGTGCTCAAGCCCCCCTTGGTGTCTATGTGTGCACGTGCCTGCCGCAGATATAACAGGCCGTAGGTTCAACAGAACAGAGCAATTCACAGGTAAATCAGTTGAATCGCAGGAGGCAAATGACAGTGGCCTTTGATTTTAAAGACGCTTGTAATCCCTTAAATGCTTGAGATACCTCTCTAGCATTCAAAGGGTCAAAAACTTAAAGAGTAGTAATGTTTCAAATTAAACATAGCTCAGAACATTGAACATGTGTAATAATTGTGCTCCGCTGTGTTCATTTGCTGCAAAACTTGCTAGTTACTGTGTAATATAATGTTATCCCTCTTCCCCTGACGTGAAGCCTCCCCCCCTCAGTTCTGAAGTCCGGTCACTTGACCAGACAGATCACAACGAGGGACAATCTTCTCTAGTTCAGTATAAGGAGAAACCTGCCCCTTGATGATGGAGGGCAGGCTTTTTTATAATACAGTGTCGTTGTGATCCGATATCGGTTTTGGGACAAAAATCACTATGTCAGGGAAAAGGGTGGAAGGGATCATCTTTAACACTATATTACACTGTAACTAGCACATCTTGTGGCATATGAACATCGCAGAGTAGTACTATTACACACGCACAACGTTCTGAACGATATGTAATCTGAAACATTCAATTAAAGAGCAGTAAACTTTTATTTATGAAAACACATATTTTATAGAGCTTTTCTTGTTGAGTAAAACAAGATCACTCCCATCGCTGTCAGATGTTTTATTCAAAATGTATAACAGTTCAAATAATCAGGAAGTGACTTTACTGTGTTTACTTCCTGATAGATCTAACTGACAGAAAGTGAATTTACTGTGTTTACTTCCTGATAGTTCTAACTGACAGGAAGTGACAGGCAGTTTGTATCACATTCTATGGAGAACTGTATGTCTCTGACTTTTCTGACTTTCCTCTCCATTAGAATCTAACCGGAAATCTAATTAGAATTTGACCACTTGATGTTTTTAAATGTAAAAAAACATGGGTTTAAACTGTAATAACTCTGGAAATATAAATCTCTCAGCAGTGGGAGTACCCTTATTTTACTCAGTAGGAAAATCCCTACATTATATATTTTTTATAAAAAAAAGTTTACGGCTCCTTCAAATCAAAGGGAATTTGAGGAAATTTGATTTCTTCTTTGATTTAATTGGTTTGCTTCAAAAATTCCCCATTCTTCTTTCGTTCTGTAGGACTGGTAGTGATGATGCAGTTGGTCTTGGTCTTATTTGGGTGCTAGAGGTGCCCCCCCCCACCACACCAGGATATTTGCTCTCATTGATATGTATTAAATATCCAGAAATGGAGATGGTGAGTTGCCGAGTTAACCTTCTCCTAGCTATAACTGAATTCCCATCCTTTGATTCACTAGAGTAAGAAATAAAAAGTGGGCTTTAAAGAGGCAGTCTAAGGTCAGTACCAGACCCTTTGAACCCACTTCCAGTGCCTTCAGAATCAAGGGAAGAGAGTTCTCACAGTTCATTATCCATTGTCTGCCGATCACCAATATCCCTTCTACTGGGTGACAACATCTCCTGACTCAGCACTCATGGGAGGTTATTTCAGTCCCTATAGAAGCCCAATAGAAGACCCCTGTAGGTAAATCCACCATCAATGGGCTTCTTTGAACAGAGGATTAATCTCTCATGACCAATGGAAATAATCCAGATGTGTAGATATTGTTGAGCTGCAGAGCAAACTGGCAAAAAGCAGTTGACTTATGGACTATGAGGAACCTGTTCCCATAGCTTTGAGGGCACTAGCAGTGTGTTATAAAGGTCTTGTACAGCCCAGTTATCGTGAGTTTTTTGCCAAATGTGTACCCGTTATCTAGTATGCTTTAGATCTTTTATTTATCCGTCTCCCTATTTGGGTACCCAAATAGATATATTGAATTTCTGACATGTGAAACACAAAAGACATGTGAAAATAGTCATGTGAAGCCTAAGATTCATATGAATCCATACATTTTATTTACTCTGAAATTATTTGAGGACACAAGACAATCAGAGGTTTGATTCCTGCGAGTGCTTTGCTAATTCACAAATACCTTTTGTTTTTATCATTCCAGTAAGGACAATGCAGTCACCCTTAGGTTTCATTCACAAGGGAGACTGGAGCAGGGCAGAGATTACAGATGGCCATATCACTTAAATGAGCTGGCCTGCATTACCCTGGGGATCTCATGACTCTTTGGAATTGACGGCTGCCCAACATCTGCATCAGCCGTATATGACTGGTAAGTGTCATGTGGGTCTCCATTCAATGGAGGTTGTGGTGAGCATCACAATCTTACACCATATAGATTGTGTCTGCTGCAACTTCCTTGTGTACTGCCTTGGTCAAAAGGAATTTGCAGCATGTAAAACAGGGTGAACCACACAAAGCAATAGTCACCCAAATGAACAGCTGAAGCGGAGGACATTCATTCTATATTTTGACATTAGTTCAGCTATAACAACACTGAGCAAATGTCGCCCATGTGAACAAGCCCTTACATTGGTCATCAGAGGACGTTGATTTTTATTTAGGGTCGATAATATAAAGATGGATGTCAGAGGTCTGAATATACAGAATATTTGTGGCTTGTCATACAGTAGTGCACTATGAATTTGGATCATTGATGTTACTATGTCATGTATAGAGTCATCACAAATATGTTCTTGTAAAGCAAAGCAGTTCCTTTAGCCACACTTTCACAGTGACAGGACAATCAGCGATGGACAGCCTGAGGTTTCTGGCTGCTGTTCGACTTAAACTCCCATTATATTCAGCTGGCTGGTGACCAGCTGAGGATGATGGGAATTATAGTACTACAACAGTTGCATGGCCACCATATCATGATGAGTGACTGGCCAGTAGGCAGACCTGCAGAGCAAAGAAGAAAACAAGGGACTTACTAGACAGTTGTGGTACTGGACTGCTGGAGAGCCACAGGATGGAAGATCCACTCCACCAAGCTGTACAACTCCCATGCATTGCCCAGAGAGACCAGCTTCTCTTGATTGCTACACTTGTTCAGGTTGTCCAACCTTTCCACCAAGGCTGTTCAGTACTCTCCATCAGACTTTCTGAACCCTCAGCTGTTTCCTTGGCGGTGGATCTGCTTATCCTGATCTGGCCCCAACTCAACTACGGTCAGATATCTTACCTTGCGGCCAGCAACTTACTCCAGGAATAAGCTGGAGCAAAAGCACACTCAACCCCAGCTATGATCTCTAGCATCACTATCAATTTGCTTTCTAGTATCTTCTATTGTGGGTTCAGTAGCCCTCACCACTAGCCCATATCTGTGTCCTACCTTCCACTTGCATCTTCACCGAGGATCCAGTTCTCAACTTTACTGGGTGACATATGCCGACTAACAGGACAGGATTCAAGCGTGTAAGCGGAGTAAGAAAACTTCTTACTCACTTGTCAGAATGGAAGAGGATGCTGGGGAGCCACGGTTGGGCAAACAAAACAAACTGTCGAGGTTGCAGCTGAAGAGCTGCTTAAGAGGAAACCTGGGCTGGGTAGCCAGTGAGAGATGGCAACTATAATTGAGATCTTGCTTTGGCTACAAGCAGTGTGAAGTTTTGTGAGTGACAAGGTCGCACTTGTGTGATGAAGGAATCAGCATCACCAAACACCTTACATAGGTAAAAAAACAGAACGTGAAGCTCACAAACAAATCAGGGTCACAGGATCCAAACCGGCATGGAAAATCAGTTGAGGAACATAGACAAGATCAAGACAGGCAGCAAACAATTGAGGATTCACAAGCCAAGCTCAAACAGAATACAGGAATTAGACTGTGGAATGCTACCTGAAAGTCATTATACATGTGCACTGAAGTGTCTGTGTGGTTGCTTGATTTAGGCCTTAGATGTGTGTCCAGGAAAACAGTCAGGAAAATAAGTAACAGCAGAACGGGAGAAAGTTGAGCGGTCATGTCCAGGAAAACAGGCAGAGTGGCAAATAATGACAGAACAGGACTTTCTGGAACCGGTTATTACAATCAGACATATACACCTGAGCATGCCTTCTCACACAGGTCATTCAAGCATATAAATGCACACACATACATTTGAAAATGGAAACACCCATACACTCGAGCATGCATGTGTACACACACATAGACACTTGTACACATATACACACACATACACACTTGTACACATATACACACACATAAACCCATAAACGTGAGCAACCATGCACACGTACATACATACACACACATAATATTGACCAGGAGTGCATTTACACACATACACTTGAGAATACACGCTCACATACATACACTTGAGCTCTTGCTCACACACATATACACTTAAAGGGTCAGTAATGTTTCACAATAAAAGCAGCTTCAATGAATCTTCATGGTATTTGGGCCATGGAGAGTGTTATTTCAATACTGTCAGAGTTGTAGTACAAGAGTAATTGAATGATAAAGTATCCCCCTCCCGCCCCTTTTACCTAGTGTAAGACACCTCCCCTCAGATGTGGAATCTGGTCTCTTGACCGGACAGATCACAGCAAGGGACAATCTTCTTACTGTGATCATAAGGAAAACCCTGCCCCCCTTGACAGGTATTTCAGGTTCTTCCTTATGATCACTGAAGATTGTCCCTCTCTGTGATCCATCCGGACAGTCTTGCTGTGCAGCTTTACATAGGCAAAATGGAAGGGAGGGGGGACACTTTATGATTGAATTAGTCTTGAACTACACATCGTAGACAATAATAATGACACACTACACGGCCCAAAAACTATAAAGAATAGTCAGAGCTGTATTTATTTTCAAACATTACTATGCCTTTAAGCACCCCCTGTCACACACAAATACATACACTTGCGCATGCAAAAGCACACAAACGTATATTCGAGCATACACAAGCACATATCAACACATATGCAGAGGTGTCACCGGGCCCTGGTGCAAAAATTTACATGGCGCCCTCGAACACATTGCCCCCATTGGCCACCTCCAGATTGCCCCCAATGTCCACCTGTCCACATTGCCCCCAATGACTCCCAGTGTCCATTTCCTACCTCCCTGGGGGTCCAGCGGCGTGGCAGGAGAGGTCTGTGTCTCCTTCTGCACAGACCTCTATTAGCGGCTGGAGTTCCCACGCAGTCCTCTCTCCCAGCGCTCTGCATTACTAGATGATGTCATCTCCCAGCGATCTGCGGTACTAGATGATGTTATCTCCCAGCGATCTGCATTACTAGATGATGTCATCTCCCAGCGCTCTGCATTACTAGATGATGTCATATCCCAGAGCTCTGCATTACTAGATGATGTCATCTCCCAGCGCTCTGCATTACTAGATGATGACATCTCCCGCAGCTCTGCATTACTAGATGATGTCATCTCCCAGTGCTCTGCATTACTAGATGATGTCATCTCCCAGTGTTCTGCATTACTAGTTGATGTCATCTCCCAATGCTCTGCATTACTAGATGATGTCATCTCCCAGCGCTCTGCATTACTAGATGATGTCATCTCCCAGCGCTCTGTATTACTAGATTATGTCATCTCCCAGAGCTCTGCATTACTAGATGATGTCATCTCCCAGCACACTGCATTACTAGATGATGTAATCTCCGAGAGCTCTGCATTACTAAACGATGTCATCTCCAGAGCTCTGCATTACTAGATGATGTCATCTCCCAGAGCTCTGCATTACTAGATGATGTCACCTCCCAGCACACTGCATTACTAGATGATGTCATCTCCCAGAGCTCTGCATTACCAGATGATGTCATGTCACAGAGCTCTGCATTACTAGATGATGTCATCTCCCAGTGCTCTGCATTACTAGATGATGTCATCTCCCAGCGTTCTGCATTACTAGTTGATGTCATCTCCCACAGCTCTGCATTACTAGATGATATCATCTCCCAGCGCTCTGCATTACTAGATGATGTCATCTCCCAGCATACTGCATTACTAGATGATGTCATCTCCCAGAGCTCTGTATTACTAGATGATGTCATCTCCCAGTGCTCTGCATTACTAGATGATGTAATCTCCCAGAGCTCTGCATTACTAGATGATGTCATCTCCCAGAGCTCTGCATTACCAGATGATGTCATGTCACAGAGCTCTGCATTACTAGATGATGTCATCTCCCAGAACACTGCATTGCTAGATGATGTCATCTCCAGAGCTCTGCATTACTAGATGATGTCATCTCCCACAGCTCTGCATTACCAGATGATGTCATCTCACAGAGCTATGCATTCCTAGATGATGTCATCTCCCAGCACACTGCATTACGAGATGATGTCATCTCCCAAAGCTCTGTATTACTAGATGATGTCATCTCCCAGTGCTCTGCATTACTAGATGATGTAATCTCCCAGAGCTCTGCATTGCTAGATGATGTAATCTCCCAGAGCTCTGCATTGCTAGATGATGTCATCTCCCAGTGCTCTGCATTACTAGATGATGTCATCTCCCAGTGCTCTGCATTACTAGATGATATCATCTCCCAGCGCTCTGCATTACTAGATGATGTCATCTCCCAGCACACTGCATTACTAGATGATGTCATCTCCCAGTGCTCTGCATTACTAGATGATGTAATCTCCCAGAGCTCTGCATTACTAGATGATGTCATCTCCCAGAGCTCTGCATTACCAGATGATGTCATGTCACAGAGCTCTGCATTACTAGATGATGTCATCTCCCAGAACACTGCATTACTAGATGATGTCATCTCCAGAGCTCTGCATTACTAGATGATGTCATCTCCCACAGCTCTGCATTACCAGATGATGTCATCTCACAGAGCTATGCATTCCTAGATGATGTCATCTCCCAGCACACTGCATTACGAGATGATGTCATCTCCCAAAGCTCTGTATTACTAGATGATGTCATCTCCCAGTGCTCTGCATTACTAGATGATGTAATCTCCCAGAGCTCTGCATTGCTAGATGATGTAATCTCCCAGAGCTCTGCATTGCTAGATGATGTCATCTCCCAGTGCTCTGCATTACTAGATGATGTCATCTCCCAGTGCTCTGCATTACTAGATGATATCATCTCCCAGCGCTCTGCATTACTAGATGATGTCATCTCCCAGCACACTGCATTACTAGATGATGTCATCTCCCAGTGCTCTGCATTACTAGATGATGTCATCTCCCAGTGCTCTGCATTACTAGATGATGTAATCTCCAGCACTCTGCATTACTAGATGATGTCATCTCCCAGTGCTCTGCATTACTAGATGATATCATCTCCCAGCACTCTGCATTACTAGATGATGTCATCTCCCAGTGCTCTGCATTACTAGATGATGTAATCTCCCAGATCTCTGCATTACTAGATGATGTCATCTCCCAGCGCTCTGCATTACTAGATGATGTCATCTCCCAGCGCTCTGCATTACTAGAGTGCCAAAGACAGAGAGGGAGCTCACCTGCTAATAGATCTCTGTGCTGAAGAAGGCACAGACCTCAGCTAGTTGCGGGTGCTGGATGGGAGGGGGGTCGCAGGAGGCAGCCGGGCACCTGGAGTGACAGGCTCAGTTGCAGTTGTTACCCCTGTGACCCCTATTGTTACTCCACTGTTCTTATGCATGTTTTTGAGCACACACACACATACACACATGCATACATACAAGCACTCCTCTGAATCTGGTGTGGTAAGATGTCAGTGGAATCTTACATTGTGGTAATTCCCGCGGGAAGCAAAACAGGGTGTTTCCTATATATTTAATTCTGAATTGAATATTTTTGCTCCTCTCTAGAGAGTGAAAAGTAACCAAACAAACAAATATTTCACATTCTAGAAATGCATTTATCTCATTGTATTAGTGGAGGATTGTTATATAATCACTGTAATGTAATTTGCTTCTCGCACAAGAGAATATCACTCAGCATATAATTGTAATTTACCAAAGGTATTATTGACTCTGTACTACATAACTCCATAGACAAAATGATTAATGGCTTAGCTAGATTACAAGAATGGCCACATGCAGCAAATACAATTTAATTCAACCCTAAAAAGGCAAAATAATGTGCCTGGGTCAGAACGAGGGATGAATGGCATTATAACGTCAAGTGCTACAGCAGAGCGGCATGTCAGACTCATTATTTCAGGAAATGGTAAATACCGTCCCTTGTGCACAGACTTGAAAAGGGAGTATTTAACACGTTAATGTCACATGACATGTCAGGACCGTCACGTTGGTCTGGATGTTAAGGACCGCTGATGTTCTAGCACGTCATGGAATTCTGGGATAGCAGCATGGCTGCACGCTGCACTACCATCCCAGAATTCATTGCAAAAAAAAGTGCCATGGTCTTTAACCCCTGACCACCCATGGACTAGGTGGTCGTTAAGGGGTTAAAGGGGAAGTGACACCTCTTACTACTATATCTGGGAACTTTTTCTTCTAGAGTTCCCAGAATTGGCTCAGGTGGTGCTGCTTGGGGATATAAATGACACGGTTAGGTCACAAAGGGGTGGGGTGTAATCATTGGTGGGGCACGGTTTAATGGAATGTGACAAAGTGGGTATGAAGTATGTGGGACGTGGGAGAAACAGGGCGAGAAGGAGGAGAAGAGGGTAGGAAGTGGGAGGAACAGACTGGGAAGGAGGAGAAGTGGCCGGGAAGTAGGAGGAACAGGGTGGGAAGGAGGAGAAGTGGGTAGGAAGTGGGAGGAACAGGGTGGGAAGTAGGAGAAGTGGGTGGGAAGTGGGAGGAACAGAGTGAATAGGAGGAGAATTGGTTGTGAAGTGGGAGGAACAGAGTGAGAAGGAGGAGATGTGGGAAGGAAGTGGGAGGAACAGGGTGGAAGGAAGAGAGAAGAAGTTGGAGGGAAGTGGGAGGAACAGGGTGAGAAGGAGGAGAAGTGGACAGGTAGTGGGAGAAACAGGGTGAGAAGGAGGAGAAGTGGGAGGAACAGAGTGGGAAGGAGGAGATGTGGGTAGGAAGTGGGAGGAACAGGGTGGAAGGAGGTGAGGAGAAGTGGGAGGAACAGGTTGGGAAGGAGGAGGAGAAGTAGGAGGAAGGGGGCGGAACAGAGTGAGAAGGAGGAGAAGTAGGCGGGAAGTGGGAGTTATAGGGTAGGAAGTAGGAGAAGTTTGCAGATAGTGGGAGGAACAGGGTAAGAAGGAGAAGAAGTAGGCGGGAAGTGGGAGGAACAGGGTGGGAAGTAGGAGAAGTGGCGGGAAGTAGGAGGAAAAGGGTGAGAATGAGGAGAAGTGGTTAGGCAGTGGGAGGAACAGGGTGAGAAGAAGAAGTGGGCAGGTAGTGGGAGGAATAGGGTGAGAAAGAGGAGAAGTAGGTGAGAAGTGGGAGGAACAGGGTGGGAAGTAGGAGAATTGGTCAGAAAGTGGAAAGAACAGGGTGGGAATGAGGATAAGTGGGTGGGAACTGGGAAGAAAAGGGTAGGAAGTAGGAGAATTGGGTAAGAAGTGGGAAGAACAGGGTGGGAAGGAGGAGAAGTAGGTGGGAAGTGGGAGGAACAGGGTGGGAAGGAGGAGAAGTGGGTAGGAAGTAGGAGGAACAGGGTGGAAAGAGGAGAAGAGAAGTGGGGGGAATAGGGTGGGAAGGAGGAGAAGTGGGTGGGAAGTGGGTAGAACAAATTGAGAAGGAGGAGAAGTGGTTGGGAAGTGGGAGGAACAGGGTGGGAAGGAGAAGTGGGAGGGAAGTGGGAGGAACAGGGTGGGAAGGAGGAGAAGTGGTTAGGAAGTGGGAGGAACAGGGTGGGAAGGAGGAGAAGTGGGTGGGAAGTGGGAGGAACAGGGTGGGAAGGAGGAGAAGTGGGTACCAGGAGAATCAGCCTCTGTCTCCGGTAATTAACTTCATGAACTGGTGTCTCCGGGGCAAATCCAGAGAGTTCCCAGCTATGCCTAATACTAACCCCACCATTCATTTTACTATGACCGGAATTCCTAATGACCCCCTGTTGCTCTTGCTCCTTTGTTCCATCTGTCCTGGATGCCATGTCTATGGATGTGGAAATGGCAGGTGTGATGGGTTACACACCCCCTCTGGTCTTAAAAGGGTTAAGATTGTCATGTGCTGTAGGAGGAGTTTGAGGTCCTGTGGTCCTGCCTTCAAGTGACATGTCCACCTCCAGGGACCTGACGTCCAGGATGGATTGCAGATGTTAAGTCTTGAACAAAGGCAAAATTTAAAGGTGAAATTAGGATTTTCTGGCAACAGTGATGTAAGTGAGGGATTTATATTAGGCGGTGTTAGTTCCATTTAACTCTTCCCCTGCTGGACAGGCCATCAGTTATTAACCATTTCCCTGCCATGCACATTTACAATGCAGCAACTGATATCTTCTCTTAAGGCAGGGGATGGAAAACACTGGCCCTTTGATTGTTCGTAAATAAACCCCCAATACGCATAAAATACATAACTGACGCACATTCACATCTATTCACTACACTAAACCCCCTAGTAATAACCCCCACTTGCTTTATTATTATTATTATTATTGTTTATTTATATAGTGCTGTAGTGGGAACCCAAGACGCCAGGTTGTCCTGGGCCACCGTTCTGGGTTTCTAGCTCCTGAAGGCGGCTACAAGCAGGTAGCCAGGCCGGTGATCTTGGACTGCAGCATGGGAGACTGGAACATGGAGCTCCTGAATGGGGGTCAGAAAGGACCCTTTAGACCATTCAGGTAGGAAGACACAGGACACTTCTTGTAGGTCCAAACCACTACTGCTTTATTGAGGGGACAGGGAATATTTTATACAGAATTCTGTGGCAATACAATAATGCTGAACAATGGTGGTGTATACAGTAAACACTGGGCCAGACAATGGAACAATATAGTGTACACACAAGACAATAGGACAATACAGTGGGATTGATACGATCAACAAAACAGTACAATAGAAACGGGTGTTACAGACAATTATGACACCAGACTAATCTTATCACCCAGAAGACAATAGTGTATACACAACAGAGGTGAAGGGATTAGGACAGTGAAAACCTAATCAACATCTGGACCAGAGTGTGACACATCTACAATTTGGATGGTCTTGCAAATATCCAGCAATTTAACCCCTTCAGGTCCATGTAAGATTGTAGGCCAACAATTAAAGGGATAGTAATACTTCGTTTTAACTTTATTTTATTTTGTAGGCATTGAAAAAACATGAAGAACGATATAAGTCTTATCTCTCAAACCTTTATGGTTTGAGAGATGTTCACAAGCAAAGTTTCCCCTCCCACCCCTTTTACCTAGTGTAAGCCATCTCTTCTCAGATGTGGAATCCAGTCCATAGACCAGACAGATAACAGAAGGGGACAATCTTCTTCCTATGAGAACAATGAAAGCCCTGCCCCCCTTGACAAGTTTTTCAGGTTTTTCCCTTATCTTAATTGAAGATTGTCCCTCCCTGCAGTCTACCTGGGCACCTCCCTTCTGATCTGGCTGAGCAGTGTTACATCAGTAAAAGGGACGGGAGGGGGATACTTTGTCATTGAATTACTCTTGAACTACAACTCTGACAGAATTGAAATAACACTCTCCAAAGTCCAAATACTATGATGATTAATTAGAGATGCTTTTATTATGAAGCATTACTATCCCTTTAATACAGGGGTCCAGCATCTGTTAGATATATTACAGTCCATGTAAATATGATAGGCGCGAGAAGGCCTCTCAGTAACGGCCCATTACAAGCACAACTAATTCTGCAGCGCTGTATAATAGGGAATAGACAGAGATATTAAACAGCACAAATCAGACACGGAAAATAAAAGGATCAGAGGACTTTGCTCCTGAGAGCTTACACTCTAGAGGAAGGAAGCTTGGACACAGAAGGTGTAAGTGCCTCCAGCCATATGAACTGCCGGTCAGTAATCCGAACGGAATCCGAACTGAAAATCCCACTAGCAACTATGAACAGGATTTACATCCCAGGCTCACCTAGACAAGGAAGCCTAGGTGCCTTTAGCTCCACCCCTGGCCACACCCCGACTCCTCACCTTGCCCTGCCCAGATGTGTTTCCTGGCACAGAAAATACCCTTGGCAAGAACCAAAGAAAAAGCTTTAACCCATTGGTAGCTAAAGAGATCTGACGCGGTTCTCGGCAATGCGTTGGGATCTCTCTAGCACCCAAGGGGTTAAATAATAGCCTGGAAATAGGTATAAAACTGGGGCTGGAGATTGCTCTGGTCACACCCACAACAGAGAATGTGGGCGTGGCCAGCACAGATGAGACTCCACCCCCTCAAAATTTGAAGCTGTAGGCAGTTGCCTAATCTACCTACTGGGAAATCGGACTGTGATTAGGAATCACTTCTGTACGGACTATTTCCCCACAATTAATCTTTAATTAGTATCAGACATAATGTCCATCGAGGCAGATATGACTCTTTGTTGTCCGACTTCAGGCCCCCAAAGTACAAAGTATTAAAGGGATAGTAATAGTTGCTTTTAAAAACATGTAATAGTGTAGATATTAAAATAATAAAGGAATTGATGTCAGTCCAGTCTCTCAGACATGTATAGTTTGAGAGATATAAGCTCCCCCTCCCGCCTCTTTCACAGACTGACAGCATGAGATCCTGGTCCTGGGACCGGCCGGAGGCTCTTCAGCAGAACCGAAATAGCGCTATCTAAAAAGAATCACTTCACTGGAACGGTCTACAAAGTGTTTCTGGTTTGCAAGCACACTTTGTAGACCGTTCCAATGAAGAATTTATTTTACATAGCGCTATTTCAGCTCTGCTGAAGGGCCACCATCCCGTTCCGGGACCAGGATCTCCTGCCGTCAGCTAGATCGCTGACGCCTTTGAAAGGGGCATTGGGGTGGAGCTTATATCTCTCAAACTATGCATGTCTGAGAGACTGGACTTCCATCGGGTCATTTATTTTTTTTAATATCTACAATCACAGCGGGGAACTCCCTGGATTTGACGGTTTTGACTCTGCATTACCAGGTCTTCGGGGCAGAGTCTCCCTCTAAAGGTTGTGGGCAGTTTCTCAAGAACCTCTGCCCATTGGTGCTCCTTCCCTGTCTGTTCCACCCACTCCCCGCCCACTTCTCCTCCTTCCCCAGCCTATTGCCTATATTTTTATCATGTTTTTGAAGCCCCGCCCCCAGCCATGATTAAGACCCGCCCCTTTTGACTCAGATTGTATCATTTGTCACCCTCAATGGCACCACAGGCCTAGAAGAAAAAGTTCCCAGGTATGTCTACAATATTAACCCCTTAGTGACAACCACGTTCCTACGCTGCTGTCACCTTAACGCCCGAGGAACATTTTTTTTTTTGTTTTTTTTTTCAAACAAGTCCGGAGTCTCCGAGCGGCGTGCAGCCACATGGAGACCCGGACTTCCGTGACTTACCAGGTACGTCCTCTGTCACTAAGTGACAGTTTCTGCGGGATGTACCTGGTAAGTCATCCGTTGTTAAGGGGTTAAACATTTTTAAAAGCAGCCATTACTATTCCTTTAAAGGGATAGTAATGTTTCATAATAAAATCAGCTCTAATTAATCATCATAGTATTTGGGCCATGGAGAGTGTTATTTCAATTCTGCCAGAGTTGTAGTTCAAGAGTAATTCAATGATAAAGTATCCCCCTCCCGCCCCTTTTACTGATGTAACACTGTTCAGCCAGATCAGAAGGGAGGTGCCCAGGTAGACTGCAGAGAGGGACAATCTTCAATTAAGATAAGGGAAAAACCTGAAAAACTTGTCAAGGGGGGCAGGGCTTTCATTGTTCTCATAGGAAGAAGATTGTCCCCTTCTGTTATCTGTCTGGTCTATGGACTGGATTCCACATCTGAGAAGAGATGGCTTACACTAGGTAAAAGGGGCGGGAGGGGGAAACTTTGCTTGGGAATATCTCTCAAACCATAAAGGTTTGAGAGATAAGACTTATATCGTTCTTCATGTTTTTTTTAATGCCTACAAAATAAAATAAAGCTAAAACGAAGTGTTACTATCCCTTTAAATTGAAAAAAATAGGAGACAAGCATTCCCCAAAATTCTATAGAGTCATATGGATTTTTTAACCTCTTGAATGCTAAAGAGGTCTCTAATATGCAGGGGAGACCTCTTCAGCATTGTAGGAGTTAAACAAACTACATTTAAATAAAAATACTCGATGAGT
Source organism: Rhinophrynus dorsalis (assembly GCA_037306005.1). Classification (NCBI taxonomy): domain Eukaryota; kingdom Metazoa; phylum Chordata; class Amphibia; order Anura; family Rhinophrynidae; genus Rhinophrynus; species Rhinophrynus dorsalis. The sequence continues at coordinate 505,820,189 of CM074722.1, read as the reverse complement.
GGCAGGAAGATATCCAATGATACCTCAATGGCACTCAAAGGGTTAAATCAACGAGTATTTTCATTTGTCTCTCAATGGGGAAAATAGCCTCTCTTTTGTCTTTGTGCATATGGCCCTCTGTGTATGAAGAAATGACTGGGTGATAATGTCCTTTTAACCTCAGCTTAGAAGACGCTAACATTTTACTACGTCTCCTGATATTATAGAAAAAAAAAACTGCTTTACCAGTTGAAAGCGAATATTCTTCACATAATGTAAAATGACATATGAACTTATTATTTTAACAAAGTCTGCAATGGAAAATAGATTTCCGCCTCGTGGCGAGCGCAGCGCTTATGGGCAACTAACCATAGATCCAATAAACAAGAAAGCATATTTGCTGCTGACTTGGAAATCAAACTGGAAATAAGATGAAGGGAGAGACTGAAAAAAAAAATCTCCGAGCTGCAATCAAACATTCATTTCACCAGGCGAGTCGTGTTATTACATCTTCCTGTTGATTCATCGTGTCCAAAGAGATTTCCTAATCATCTTCAGTATTAAAACAAGGGGAACGCGGATGCGTTTCAATAACAATGATTGTTGTTTGGAGAAAGCCAATCATCTTTAGAAGTGTTATTTATATCAGACGATTCCTAGAGATAGTTGAGGGAATGTACAATTCTGCTGGCGCTGGTAACTTGGCGTTGGGCTCTAACGACAGCTCCTGTGCTTCGTGGAGTGTGCCAGAGCATGTTATTGCTTTAGTGCATAGCAGCACACTCACTGCACTGTTGTGCTTATTAAAGGAACAGTACCCTTTTTAATGAAAAATACACATTGTGATGCTTATCCTGTTACTTAAAGCAAGGGTACTCTTGTAGCTGGGAGGAAAGTCCTTTGAGAGTTATTACAGTTTAAACTTCCATTTAACAGAGCCCTCTAGTGGAAAGAAAATTCACCTACAGTTTACATGGTACTCAGACAGTTATGCTGTTGAATCTTACGGGAGAAGATAGTCACTGACAACATAGAATGTGATAGTAACAGCTGAATCACTTCCTGTCAGAATGAAGTTTTATAACTTTTGAATAAAACAACCTCCAGCAGTGGGCGTTAAAATTGTATTTATTATGTGGATATATTATGGTAAAAGGTGTTTGGTTTGTTAGTTAACCAACAAAGCTGTGGTCTGCTTAAATCCAACATTCTAGTCTGTTTGTTTTGCTTTCAACCAGTAGCGTAACAATAGGGTCGCAGGGGTCACACATGCGACGGGGCCCGTCACTCCAGGGGCCAGGCGGCCCCCTGCGACCCCCCCGCCTGGCACCACAGACCTGTAGCGGAAGAGCTCTCCCTCATCGGCACTCTAGTAATGCAGAGAGCCGGGAGATATCTTCATGTCCCAGAGCTCTGCATTACTGACGAGAGGACCGCGCGGGAGCTCCAACTCTTAATAGAGGTCTGTGCCTCCTTTGGCACAGACCTCTCCTGTCATGCCACTGGACAACCAGGGAGGTAGGAGATGGTCAATGGGGGCAACGTGGAGAATTGGGAGCAATGTGGAGAGATGGACATTGGGGAAATGTGGAGAGTTGGGGGCAATGTGGAGACGTGAAGAGTTGGGGGCAATGTGGAGAGGTGGAGAGTTGGGGGCAATGTGGAGAGGTGGACATTTGCGCAGTGTGGAGAGTTGGGGGACAATGTTGAGAGGTGGACATTGGGGGCAATGTGGAGAGGAGGACATTAGGGGCAATGTGGAGAGGTGGACATTGGGGGCAATTTGGAGAGTTGGGGGACAATGTGGAGAGGTAGACATTGGGGGAGATGTGGAGAGGTGGTACATTAGGGGCAATGTGGAGAGGTGGACATTGGGGGCAATTTGGAGAGTTGGGGACAATGTGGAGAGGTAGACATTGGGGGAGATGTGGAGAGGTGGTACATTAGGGGCAATGTGGAGCAACCCAATGGGGAAATGTGGTCGGGGTGGCCCATGGCAATTTTTGCACAAGGGCCCTGTGACTTCTAGTTACACCTTTGCTTTCAACTATGACCCCATGCACCTGGACAGGTGTATGTTTGGAAATGTATTATCTTTAACAATGCAAAGTGAAAAACTGATTGATCATCTCCTGATAATGGGACCATCCCAAGTACAAATTATCACAACTGTTCATTTTGGGGAGCATCTCTCATATGTATGTGTCACCTTTCTGCAGTGTCACATGTATGTGTCACCTTTCTGCAGTGTCACATGTATGTGTTACCTTTCTGCAGTGTCACATGTATGTGTCACCTTTCTGCAGTGTCACATGTATGTAGCCGACATTTAATCCCCTTGGAGGTAGAAATTTCTCCACTGCTTTGCTTCACAAAGTACTGGCAATGTCTCTAACCACTAGGAGGATAATGTATGTTTTTACTAATTATCTCCGGTGTTATTTTTCTTTCACACCTTTTCTTGGAAATTTCTATTCTCGGAATTACTTTTTTTTATATTGCAGAAACCCTTTCGTACTAATAATGCATTAAGGCAACTACTCTGTCCTGATCTATTGCCCTCTCTGGTCATCATTATTACCGTTTAATGAGCAAGAATCACATCTAATAAGGACCTTGATAGATCCCAAATAAATAGGACTGTCAATTACTGCAGGCAAAACTCTAAATTACTATCAAGGCAAAACTCGTCTCCATCCTGTATTTTACCATTGATATTCAGCCATATACCTGCACTCTTCTGTGCACCGCACATGGTGGATGACTCTATGCTTCTTTATCCTCTGTCTCTGTAATGCGACTGAAGGCTTTTTCCCTCACTGCACCCTACCTCTGGAACTCCCTACCTCTGGAACTCCCTCCTCCCTCTGGAACTCCCTACCTCTGGAACTCCCTCCTCACTCTGGAACTCCCTATCTGCAACTCCCTCCTCCCTCTGGAAATCAATACCTCTGGACTTCCCTCTGGAAATCATTACCTCTGGAACTCCCTAATCCTTCTGGAACTCCCTACCTCTGGAACTCCCTCCTCCCTCTGGAACTCACTACCTCTGGAACTCCCTCCTCCCTCTGGACCTCCCTACCTTTGGAATCCCTACCTCTGTAACTCCCTCCTCCCTATGGAACTCACTACCTCTGGAACTCCCTCCTACCTCTGGAACTCCCTACTTATGGACCTCCCTCCTCCTTCTGGACCTCCCTGCCTCTGGAACTCTCTACCTCTGGAACTCCCTCCTCCGACTGGAACTCACTGCCTCTGGAACTCCCTCTGGAACTCCCTACCTTTGGAACTCCCTACCTCTGGAACTCCCCCCTCCCCTTGGAACTCACTACCTCTGGAACTCCCTCCATCCCTCTGGAACTCCCTACCTCTGGACCTCCGTACCTTTAGAACTCCCTACCTCTGGAACTCTTTCCTCCCTCTCAAACTCCCTACCTCTGGACCTCCCTACCTTTGGAACTCCCTACCTCTGGAACTCCCTCCTCCCTCTGGACCTCCCTCTGGAACTCCCTCCTCCCTGTGGAACTCACTACCTCTGGAACCCCCTCCTCCCTCTGGAACTCCCTACCTCTGGACCTCCCTACCTTTGAACCTCCCTCCTCCTTCTGGACCTCCCTGCCTCTGGACCTCCCTACCTTTGGAACTCTCTACCTCTGGAACTCCCTCCTCCCTCTTGAACTCACTACCTCTGGAACTCCCTCTGGAACTCCTTATCTTTGGAACTCACTACCTCTGGAACTCCCTCCTCCCCCTGGAACTCACTACCTCTGGAACTCCCTCTTCCCTCTGGAACTCACTATCACAGCGCCCGTGATTCCAGGGACATTTTGACAGGCTTATTTCCTGGTGCCTTTTCATTGGCTGCGCTGTAAGCTCCTCTCAGAGACAGCCTTTATATACTCTGGGCTGTTACTTATGGGTTGCCCTTTCGTGGTGTACCTGATGCCTAGCTCTTGTTCCGTCTATTTGATACCAGTGTATGACCCGGACTGCTTGACTACGCTATTAGTTACTGTTCCTGCTTCTGTGTACCGATTCGGATTGGCTGATGTTCCTGCTTCCTGTTCTGCCCCGGCCTGGCTGAGGATCCTGCTCTATGTACCGACCCGGCAAGACCGACGACCCTGCTCCGTGTACCGACCCGGCTTGGCTGATGTTCCTGCTCCGTGTATCGAATCGGTTTGGCTGAAGTTCCTGCTCCTTCCGCTCCCGGCTGGGTGAAGATGCTGTTAGTGCCTGTTGCTGTCCTCACTCTGTGCACTGTCACTCATGTTATCGTGCACCACAGAGCTACGGTACTCCGTTACCGCCTGTAGTCCAGTCCGTGGGTTCGAGTCTCATTGTGCCAGTTATACTCCACACCATTCACTTGATCGCTTGGTCTTCCGCTCTTGGGTTCAGTGGGGCGCATCCGGTTGCCTTCCGTATTCAGACCATAGCGTTTATTAACCCCTCCGGGGGTGGCGCCTTGTGCCGCTAATTGTTCTACCACTGTCATCCTCATTACCGGTACACTCGATCGCTTGGTCTTCCACTCTTGGGTTCAGTTGGGCGCTTCCGGTTGCCTTCCACATTTAGACCATAGCGTTCATTAACCCCTACGGGGGTGGCACGGGCACACGGTGGTGGATAGTCTCAGTTGGGCATACGTTCCTGGCACGAGCACTGACTCACGCTGTCGTAGTCTCCGGTGGGCGTCCACCGTTGAAACCTCCCACTCAGGTGATCTTGCCTGCTCCCTGCTGACATCTTGTCACTGTCGCTATCCCGGCATGTAGGCGACATTGGGCCTCCTCTTATCTGGGCAAACTGAGTCAGTGGCTCCACTGGTATCTCTGGACTCTCTAACACTGTATCAATCATAATTTACCTGACCTGTGTCAGTATTGTATTCTGTTGTACATACTGGACCCGTGTGGGTTAAACTTGCTAATGTAACCTGTCCTGTGTCAGTTATATATGTGCTAAATACTGGACCCGTGAGGGTTACGTTATTCCTTGTGTGCTTTAAATAAAATTGTGTTTTTTACCAACATCTACCGTTTCTGAGTGTACTGAACTGTAACACTCACTACCTCTGGAACTCCCTCCTCCCTATGGAACTCCCTAACGCTGGAACTCCCTCCTCCCTGTGGAACTCCCTACCTCTGGACCTCCCTTCCTCTGGAACTCCCTCCTCCCTCTGGAACTCCTTACCTCTGGAACTCCCTCCTCACTCTGGAACTCCCTATCTCTGGAACTCCCTCCTTCCTCTGGAACTGCGTACCTCTGAACCTCCCTACCTATGGAATTCCCTACCTCTGCAACTCCTTACCTCTGGAATGTGACCAGTAAGTTTGACTATCCTGCAACTGAATCCAGCTCTGCTGGCAACTAGTTATTTGACCTTGCAATCAAAAAATGATCTCAAGCCCAGTGTTAATCTAGTCATTCTTATGGTTTACCACATTCCCAAGTTACTGTCCACCTTCTCTTCCCAGCACCCTTACTGTTGGTGTCACAAACAGCCTTCTGGAACTACCACACACACTGGATGTACTTAACATGGGGTGTTCAAAGACCAAAGACTCCAAAGGAACCAAGACTGTGAACATAGCCGAGCACTTGCCTTGATTCAGACTGTGAAATCACTCTTATCCGACGTTTCAGTCCACACCTGGACTTTCATCAGGGACCAGCGCATTACAGACTTCATCAAAGCTCAACATTTAAATAGCCCCATTGTTGAACATGGCTCCAGGCCAACACGTGTGCGGTCACCATGGTGAACACAGAAGCTAACTCGGCGTCCTTTCAACCAATACTACTCTGCATACAACACATTAAAAAACTGTCTCAAAATTAAAAAACAATCAAGCATCAATAAATCAACAATAAGATTAAGATTTCACAATCATATGTGGCTAATGAGATCCACTCGTTTATAAAGTGTTCAATGTACATATCCATTATATTTCCCCTTGGCTAATCTCAGTTCTCTATCATCCACTCATGGATATTGTTTATTCACCTCAAAGGGGAAACATTGTAACTATTTCACCTTGTGATTCTATTGAACGAAATGTTTGCCCACCAGGGCTCTCCTAAGCTGCTGTTCATTTAATGTGCCATTCAGACCCCTGAAAATTCAAGACCTGTGTTCCCGCATATGTTCTCTGAAGGGTCTGCTAGTTTTTCCACATAACACAAATTACATGAACTTATCAGTAAATTAATCGCAAATGCTGTAGTACATGTGATATTACATTGATTCTGTAGTTCAGTACTGGGACCAGTATCTCTGTTCCAGTCAGCGTATGTAGAAATGTGACACAACCCTCGCATTTTTATGCCACTTTCTTCACTGGGGTTTTATGACACATGTCCACATATTTATCCACTGGGTCAGAGTGAACTAATTCGTATACGCCTTCCCCTTTGGTAACCAAATATTGTGGGGCTTAATAAACATGTGACCAATTTCTGAATCGCCAGATAATAGGCCCCAGTTGTTTAATGTAGTGTGCTTGAACCTTTTAGTGACATCAGTGTATGTGATGGTAATTATCATTTTGCCAAAAGTGACAGTATCTTTCCGACGTGGATTCATTAGTAATACATGCCTATCCATCTCAGCCACAGTTTGTGTACATCATGAGATGTCTTCCTTATTGTACCCTCTCTCAATTAATTTCGATCCCATTTCTTTTAGTTTAACCACTGCTTCATTTGATTTAGACATTATGTTTTTTAAAACGCATTTATTGCGAGGTGGGCAAGACGTAGGGTGCTGACTACTGCATGTCAAAGTGTATTTCTATCTGTAGATTTTACAGGCAGTGTGGTTTGAATCTCTACACCTTCCTTAAGTATCAGTACATCCAGATAATTAATCTAATTTCTGCTGAAATTAATATTTAATTTAAAATGCGATTCAAGATTGTTCAAAGAATCAAAAACTTTATCAATTTCGATTCTCCACTGGTCCACCCAAAGAACAAATCGTCAGTAAACCTGATGTAAAACTTGATATGTTGCCATTACTCAGATCTTATAATGAGGACCTGTTCATAGACCTGCTCATAGTGCCACTTGTATGCATTGGCATACACAGGTGCCATGGGACATATATGTCCTCCTCAAATTAAAAATAATTCCAGGTAAGTATCAAATCAACTGGTCCCACCACATAGTAAATTTACTCTGCTGTGTAAGTAAGATTATCTTGTAATAACCTCCATATAGCATATTTCCCTCCATTATGACTAATGAATGTGTACAAGCTTGTAATATCCAGAGTTACAAGTATGACATCACCACCACAGGTCAGTTTATTGAATTTATTCAGGAAATCTGTAGTGTCCTTGACAAATGTGGGGACATCTTGAATGTATGGTTGCAATATAAAGCCAATATACTGAGCTACTGGTTATGTCAGGGAACCCTTGGTGAAATTATGGGCCTCCCAGGTGGGTTGTGTACTGTTAAACAGTACATTACATGGCTAATTGAATGTTTAACTCTCAAGAATGCACATAGATTTGAAGCTAACATTCCATCCTCTATTCACTTATTAATGTACAAATATGTAGGATTAAAATGTAGCCTTCTATAGCATAAAACATCACCTAATTCCTACCTCCTGTCTGTTCTGTCTGTAGTTCTGTACCACAATCCCTCCTCCTTTGTCAGTGAGATGTATAATAATGGACTTGTTGTTCCTTAGACCCTTAACGGCTCCCTCTCTGCTCTTGTAATATTTGAATATTTTAGTTTACAGTTATTCACAGAATCCATAATTTCTTGATTTAATATACAGCAGCATGTTTTAATTGATGAGTTTGTTGTGGCTAGATCAAAAAGACTCCTCAACTTGAATGGATTATCTTGATGCTCATTCACATGTGTCAAATCCTTAAAATAATCCCTCAAGTGTAGTTTACGTTGTAATCGATATAATTCAATTTCGGTGTAGGCAGAAAACTTAACCTTTGTTCACGTTGAAAGTTTTATCAGAGGTCAATTCAGAATCAGTCAAGTTAAAAATTATTTATTTTGTGGAACTGGGGCTATTGGTGGTATTGTTTCTTTGAGTCTTTCTCTCGCTCCTCCTGAAGTGTTTTCTGAAGTAAGGGCACCTAGGATGTAACTGCAACCCTGCGTATTTCAGTCTGATAGCTGCAGTTTCCTGGGCAGATCCGGAGAGTTCCCAGGTATGGGCAAACTCTGAACTTCAGATGCTGGTGTTGGAGATCAGTATTGGTCAGACGCTGGTGTTGGAGGTTATTACCAGTGAGACGCTGCTGCTGCACATTAGTACCAGTCAGGCAGTGATGTTGGAGGTCAGTATCGGTCAGATGCTGGTGTTGGAGGTCAGTACTGGTCAGATGCTGGTGTTGGAGGTTAGTACCGGTGAGACGCTGCTGCTGCACATTAGTACCAGTCAGGCAGTGATGTTGGAGGTCAGTATCGGTCAGATGCTGGTGTTGGAGGTCAGTACTGGTCAGATGCTGGTGTTGGAGGTTAGTACCGGTGAGACGCTGGTGTTGCACATTAGCACCAGGCAGGCGGTGGTGTTGGAGGTCAGTATCGGTCAGATGCTGGTGTTGGATGTCAGTACTGGTCATACGCTGGTGTTGGAGGTTAGTACCAGTGAGACGCTGGTGTTGCACATTAGTACCAGTCAGGCGGTGGTGTTGGAGGTCAGTATCGGTCAGATGCTGGTGTTGGAGGTCAGTACCAGTGAGGTGCTGGTGTTGCACATTAGTACCAGTCAGGCGGTGGTGTTGGAGGTCAGTACTGGTCAGATGCTGGTGTTGGAGGTTAGTACCAGTGAGGTGCTGGTGTTGCACATTAGTACCAGTCAGGCGGTGGTGTTGGAGGTCAGTATCGGTCAGATGCTGGTGTTGAAGGTCAGTACTGGTCAGATGCTGGTGTTGGAGGTTAGTACCAGTGAGACGCTGATGTTGCGCATTAGTACCAGTCAGGCGGTGGTGTTGGAAGTCAGTATCGGTCAGACGCTGGTGTTGAAGGTCAGTACTGGTCAGACGCTGGTGTTGGAGGTCAGTACTGGTCAGACGCTGGTGTTGGAGGTCAGTACTGGTCAGACACTGGTGTTGGAGGTCAGTACTGGTCAGATGCTGGTGTTGGAGGTTAGTACTGACGAGACCCTGGTGTTAAAGAAAGTACTGGTCAGACTCTGGTGTTGCACATTATTACCAGTCAGACGATGGTGTTGGAGGTCAGTATCGGTCAGACACTGGTGTTAGAGATCAGTACTGGTCAGACGCTAGTGTTGTAGGTTAGTACTGGTCAGATTCTGGTGTTGGAGGTCAGTACTGGTCATTATAGCTGGGAACTCTCTGGATTTGCCCCAGAGACTCCGGTTTTGACTTGTAATTACTGGGTCCCCGGGACAGAGGCTGATTCTCCAGTTGTGGGGACTTTTTAATAAAACGCTACTCACTTCTTCCAGTCGTGCTTCTCCTTCTCAGGCTATTTCCTCAACATTTCGGTTTTTTAAAACCCTGTGCCCCCTCCTGATTAACCCTTTGACTGCCAGAGGGGTAAGGAATGCATTGCTTGCAACACATTCCGTACCCCTCTGGCACTCAAATGGTTAAGCCCCCTCCCTTTTCTGATGTGAATTGCGTCATAGATCTCCCCCAGCGGCATCAGAGGATTCCCCTCCAGGTAGTCCACTTTGCAAAGTTCCCAGGTATGCTGGTCAGATGCTGGGTTTGGAGGTCAGTACCAGTCAGGCGCTGGTGTTGGAGGTCAGTACCGGTCAGATGCCGGTGTTGTAGGTTAGTACCGGTCATATTCTGGTGTTGGCGGTCAGTACTGGTCAGAGACTGGTGTTGGAGGTCAGTACTGGTCAGGCACTGGTGTTGGAGATTAGTACCTATAAGACATTGGTGTTGGAGGTCAGTACTGGCCAGGCGCTGGTGCTGGAGGTCAGTACCGGTGAGGCTCTGGTGTTCAAGGTCAGTACCGGTCAGGTGCTGGTGTTGGAGGACAGTACCAGTCAGACACCGTTGTTGTTGGTTAATACCGGTCAGATTCTGGTGTTGGAGGTCAGTACCGGTCAGGCTCTGGTGTTAGAGGACAGTACCGGTCAGGCGCTTGTGTTGTAGGTTAGTACCTGTGAGACTCTGGTGATGGAGGTCAGTACTGGTCAGATTCTGGTTTTGTAGTTTAGTAACGGTCAGATTATGGTGTTGGAGGTCAGTACTGGTCAGACGCTGGTGCTGGAGGTCAGTACCTGTCAGGTGCTGGTGTTAGAGGTCAGTACCGGTCAGACACCGGTGTTGTAGGTTAGTACCAGTCAGATTCTGGTGTTGGAGGTCAGTACTGATCAGACGCTGGTGCTGGAGGTCAGTACCAGTCAGGCGCTGGTGTTAGAGGTCAGTACCAGTCAGGCGCTGGTGTTGGAGGTCAGTACCAGTCAGGTGCTGGTGTTGGAGGTTAGTACCTGTTAGACGCTGGTGTTGGAGGTCAGTACCAGTCAGGCGCTGGTGTTGGAGGTCAGTACTAGTCAGATTCTGGTGTTGGAGGTCAGTACTAGTCAGATTCTGGTGTTGTACGTTAGTAACGGTCAGATGCTGGTGTTGGTCAGTATCGGTCAGATTCTGGTGTTGGAGGTCAGTACTGGTCAGACGCTGGTGCTGGAGGTCAGTACCAGTCAGGTGCTGGTGTTGTAGTTTAGTACCTGTGAGACGCTGGTGTTGGAGGTCAGTACTGGTCAGATTCTGGTGTTGTACTTTAGTACCGGTCAGATGCTGGTGTTGGTCAGTATTGGTCTGCAGCTGGTATTGGAGGTCAGTACTGGTCAGGCACTGGTGTTGGAGGTTAGTACCAGTCAGATTCTGGTGTTGGAGGTCTGTACTGGCCAGGCGCTGGTGTTGGAGGTCAGTACCAGTCAGGCGCTGGTGTTGTAGTTTAGTACCTGTGAGACGCTGGTGTTGGAGGTCAGTACTGGTCAGATTCTGGTGTTGTACTTTAGTACCGGTCAGATGCTGGTGTTGGTCAGTATTGGTCTGCAGCTGGTATTGGAGGTCAGTACTGGTCAGGCACTGGTGTTGGAGGTTAGTACCAGTCAGATTCTGGTGTTGGAGGTCTGTACTGGCCAGGCGCTGGTGTTGGAGGTCAGTACCAGTCAGGCGCTGGTGTTGGAGGTCAGTACTGATTAGGCGCTGGTGTTGTACGTTACTACCGGTCAGATGCTGGTGTTGTCAGTATCGGTCAGAAGCTGATGTTGGAGGTCAGTACTGGTCAGACAATGGTGTTGTAGGTTAGTACCGGTCAGATTCTGGTGTCAGAAGTCAATACTGATCAGACGCTAGTATTGGAGGTCAGTACTGGTCAGATTCTGGTGTTAGAAGTCAGTACTGGTCAGATGCTGGTGTTGGAGGTCAGTACTGATCAGACGCTAGGGTTGGAGGTCAGTACTGGTCAGATGCTGGTATTGGAGGTCAGTACAGGTCAGATGCTGATGTTGGAGGTCAGTACTGGTCAGATGCTGGTGTTAGAAGTCAGTACAGGTCAGATGCTGGTATTGGAGGTCAGTACTGGTCAGATGCTGGTATTGGAGGTCAGTACAGGTCAGATGCTGGTGCTGGAGGTCAGTAATGGTGGGTCTGTGCCAGCAGATCGGTACCTTCACTGCACTGTGAGGCTGATGTACTAAGAGGAGGAATTCTGGAACAAACCATCTGTACCCTAGGGGACAAGAACACATCCTGGGGAATTAAATTAGGACTTTAACCACTTGACTGCTAGAGAGGTCTCCAATGCATTGTTTCTTCACGGGGGGCAGGGTTTTCCTTATTCTGATAGACAGAAGATTGTCCCTCGCCGTGATCTGTCTGGTCCTCTGACCGTATTCCAGATCTCAGGATATGATTTGTGACTTATGGAAAAGGAGCAGGAGAGGGGCACTTTATTATAGAATTAAAAGAAAACGGCAAAGTTATGGACCATTACAATTGTTATGCAAACGTATGTAAAGGCATCAATCTTCCATTCGTACCTAACATTACTATTCCTTAAAATAACAGAAATCAAATCTATTCATCACAGTTTTCTTTGTGATCCGACTCTGAAGCCCAACAAATCGATAGGAGTGAGAAAATAAACAAATAACGGCTGTGAAATGTGTTGTGACACATCGCAGTTTTATTTTGTATTTTCTAATTTTTTTATTTTTTTTTGCTGCAGTCACAAATTCTAAAAAGCTATTACTGAATTACCAGATGGTTCCCCAAGTATTCATACTTGATAAAATCCTCCTGGGTGATAAAGCGCTGGGGAAAAAAAAAAATCAATATATTTTTCAACTTTCAATGGCTGGCGATTTAGTTTCATTTCGTCAAGCTATCCCTCCATGCCTAGTGTGATACGGACACTTACTCTGCCATCGCTTTAATCTCCCGAGCGGCTGATGCAGGCAGTTAATGAACAGCTCCGCTTCCCCCCCTTCCTGCACTCTTCCCAATCCCTCTGATCTCCTTGGATGGGCCTAATCCTCTGATCCTATGCTTAGTAACACTTTGGCTACCGGCTCCATACCTCTCTGAAACTCAAGGGGTTAAAGCGGAACTATCGCCCAATTTAAAGTTACCCCCAAATAATTATACACATAATGATAAGCAGATCCATTCTAGCAGAGGTGTAACTAAAGCCCACCGGGCCCTGGTGCATGAGTTGCCATGGGCCCCCCCCGACCACATTGGCCCCCCTCAAGTACATTGGCCACCTCCACATTGCCCCTTTCACAATGTCCCCATCTCCACATTGCCCCTTCCACATTGCCCCTTTCACAATGCCCCCATCTCCACATTGCCCCTTCCACAATGCCCCACATTCTCCACAGTGCCCCTTCATCTCCACAATGCCCCTCATTCTCCACAATGCCCCTTCATCTCCACAATGCCCCTCATTCTCCACAATGCCCCTTCAACAATGCTTCCATCACAATGCACCACATTCTTCACAATGCCCCTTCCACATTGCCCCTTCCACAATGCCCCCATCACAATGCTTCTCTTTCTACACATTGCCCCTTCCACAATGCCTCCATCTCCACATTGCCCCTCAATCTCCATAATGCCCATTGCACAATGCCCCTCATTCTCCACAATGCGCCCATCACAATGCCCCTCATTCTCCACAGTGCCCACATCACAATGCCCCTCATTCTCCACAGTGCCACTTCATCTCCACAGTGCCCCTCATTCTCCATATTGCCCCTTCCACATTGCCCATTCAACAATGCCTCCATCACAATGCCCCTCATTCTCCACAATGCCCCTCTTTCTCCACAATGCCCCCATCACAATGCCCCTCTTTCTCCACATTGCCCCTTCCACAATGCCCCTCATTCTCCATGTTGCCCCTTCCACAATGCCCCTACTGACCGCCCCCTCCTCCTACCTCGAGTCCCTGGTGGTCTAGCGGTGTGTGAGATGACAGATCTGCGCCTCATTCAGCACAGACCGCTCTCTGAAACTCAAGCTCCCACACGGTTCTTAGTAATGCAGAGCGCTGGGAGATTATGTCATCTCTCAGCGCTCTGCATTACTAGAGCGCCGGCCGCCGGGAGATCGTCTGTCCTGCGGGTGCATGGCGAGGGGGTCGCAGGGGGCGTCTGGGCCCCTGAGAGTGACGAGCCCGGTCGCAGGTGTGACCCCTGTGACCCCTATTGTTACGCCACTGCATTCTAGTATTATTCCGGATATGTCAAGCTTTATTGACAAACCCAACTCGTTCTGAGATGGTCAGGCGAGTAACTTGCTTTAGAGACATGTGCTCTCCTGTGCCGCCAGTCACTTCCTGTTACCTTAAAGTACAATGTAAAGTCTCCTAGACGAGACCAGGATGGACAGCGCAGGCGTGCAGTTGTCTTCTTGGCAAGATGTCTGCACTGATACCTACCTGACCGTCTCATACAAGTAGTATTTCTCAATAACACTGGACTTATTCTGGATAATTCTAGTATTGATATGCTTACTTTTATGTGCATAATTAATTGGGGGTAACTTTAAAGGGATAGTAATACTTAAGTATTACTAATCCCTATAGTAAAGTCCTTTTAAAAATAAATGTATTGCCCCCAGTTTCATCTCTCAAACCTTTATGGTTTGAGAGATAATCACTTCTAAAGTTGCCCTCTCCCTCCCCCCTTCTCTGAAGTCAGCGTTCTAGCTGACTGAAGGGAAATCTGGTCTTAGATCATCAGGCGGCTCTGCAGCAGAGCGCAATCGCATTAATTAAAAAAAAAAATCTTTCACTAAACACGGTCCTTCTACAGTGCTTGCAAACCAAGTACAAACCAAGCACACGTAGAAGACCATTTCAGTGAAAGATTTCTTTTTTATTAACACAATCATGGCTGTGCTGCAGAGCCACCTGAAAGTCGTACAACTCTCTTCCTTGCAGTCAGCTAGAACACTGACTATGGGGAAGGGGGAGGGAGAGGGCAACTTTAGAAGCGATTATCTCTCAAACCATAAAGGTTTGAGAGATGACACTGGGGGCAATACATTTATTTTTAGTAGGACTTGACTATAGGGATTAGTAATACTTAAGTATTACTATCCCTTTAATTTGGGTGATACAACAGTTCCGCTTTAAAAGAGCAGATAACTTTTTTTTTTATGAAAATATATGTTATAGTGCAGGGGTGATCAAGATTTTCCAGTCTTGGTCCACACGATCAGAACTCCATAAGTGAGAGGGCCGCATTAAATGTTTTTATTGATAACAATGGTGAATTATAGCCTGTTGGCTAGGATTAATTGATTTATTGATGAAGTCAAAGATGATCCAGATATTTAACAGACATCTGTTCTTGAACTGTATGTCACTAGCCGGTAGGTCGTTACTGACCTACCAGTTCACGTGTGCTAGTTAGTTACCGTAAAATCTCGGGTATAATACTCACAATTTTACCCCTCTTCACCTTATGTGAAGTGGGGGGTGCGTATTATACAAGAGAGTTTTTGTTACAAAAAAAAATTAGGGCTGGCAGGTACCCTTCCCTCCCTCCCCCAAGCGTAATCCTCAAAGAGTTAAACAGCTGAGTGATCGGTAGGAGATTTCCAGGCAGTAATCACAGCTCTTAACCCTTCTCTATCCCATGAGTGTCTGTGGGATTGCCAAACCACATCTAGGCATTGAGAGGACTTCAGAGACATGACATATTGTGAGGTGGATATATAAATAATATGCTACTCATTCGGCCACCGGGGTCCTTCACCTTTCAGTGTATAATCAGTTAATCAGAGTCCTTATTTGCACTTAGATCCCATCTTCTTTGAGGACGACATTTTTGTATTTGCCTCCTCCTTCCCTTCATTGTGTTCAGGACCTTCCTCCTCCAGCCAATGGTAATGCTCTATGGGGATCTCAAGGTCCTCGCAGGGCAATACCATAGGTGGAAGGTTCTGAGCGCATTAAAGGGAAGCGGGTGGCAAATACAAGCATGTCGCCCGCAAAGAAGATGGGGATCTAAGTGCAAGTAAGGACTCTAATTAACTCATTATACACTGCAGGGTGAAGGACTAGGGTGGCCAAATGAGTAGCATATTATTTATATATCCACCTCATAATATGTCATGTCTCCAAAGTCCTCTCCATGCCTAGATGTGGTTTGGGAATCCAATAGACACTCGTGGGATAGAGAAGGGTTAAGAGCTGTGATTACTGCCTGGAAATCTCCTACCAATCACTCGGCTGTTTAACTCTTTGAGGATTGCTCTGGAGGGAGCGAGGGACGCTACCCGGCAGCTGATTTTTTTTTACTAAGGGGGAAAACAAGGGTGTGTATTATACATAAGTACTCTTGTTTTCCCCTAAAATCTTGGGTCTAATATACACCTGCGTATTATACCTGAGATTTTACGGTACTTAAAAATATGTTTACGTTTTTGCAATGCTTTGGCATTCAGGCCTCGATTCAGTTGTCTGACCTAAAACAGCCGGTAGGGCAAAAATGGCTACCGGCCGACCAAAACAAATGTCTAAGATGATATTCAATTGTCCTACCAGCTAAAAACACAATGGATGTTAGGCCACAGAAGAGGACTCTTTATCAAATGTCCGTTTTGTGCGATAATTTCCCAAAACACACAGTAAATAGCGTGAATAATGGGAACTTCAAAGGAAAAAGGTAACAATCGGTGCCTGAGATACTGTCAAGCACTGATGATTAGCTCATCTGTGTAACACGAACCTGTCATCCACTGTCCTTCTTCTTCTATCTTCTTCTCTTATCTTCTCTCTTCTACTTCTGTCTTCTTTCTTCCATCTTCTCATCATTAATCTGTAATAAATATCAAGCAATATAATGCATTATCCATACAAATATCCCGCACATCCATGCATAGTTTAACCCTTTGAGTGCCAGAGGGAGATGCAACACATTGCAGAGCAATGTGTTGCGTACCTCTCTGGGACTCAAAAGGAAAAACAATGCTGAGATGGGAAGGTTACTATTTAAAAAAAATGGCCAAAGTCAAAACTTGTGTCCACATTCTAAATCAAAACATGATTGATCAAAATATGATACCTCCATTTCTTCGCTGCTGTGTGCGTCTGTGGAGGCAGAGAAAGTGAATTGCAGCACCCCCTTCCCCGTGTACCTCACGGGCCAATGCCCATTCCATTGTGAGGGAATTTGAACAGAGACTGCCTTTATATATGGACAGGCTCTGTTCAAATTCCCTCACAGCCATTGGCTGGGATGTGTGCTTACGCACCTCCCAGCCAGTTAGCTTCAAGCAGGTTCCTCCAAGCCCCTGCTTGAATGCCTAGCCTACTCCCATCTGCTTGACTTCCTTAACACGTACAACCTGTTCGACCCATTACAATCTGGTTTTAAAAGTGGATACTCTAAGGAAATTGCTCTCACACATTGCCAGATTGCAAGATCACTATTCAATACTTATCCCGTTTGATCTCACAGCTGCTTTTGAAAGTGTTGATCATGATCTTCTGCTCCAAATTCTTCACTCCTTAGGCATCTGTAACTCAGCCCTGAACTGATTGTCCTCTTATCTAACTGATTCCTTGGGAGTCAGCGGAAAGTGTTGAAGAATGTTGGGTTCAACTGTAAGTGCTGATGAAGGTTGGGTTCAGCTGCAAGTGCTGATGGAGGTCGGGTTCAGCTGTAAATGCTGATGAAGGTTGGGTTCAGCTGTAAATGCTGATGAAGGATGGGTTCAGCTGTAAGTGCTGATGAAGGTTGGGTTCAGCTGTAAATGCTGATGAAGGTTGGGCTCAGCTGTAAGTGCTGATGAAGGCTGGGTTCAGCTGTAAGTGCTGATGGAGGTTGGGTTCAGCTGTAAGTGCTTATGAAGGTTGGGTCAGCTGTAAGTGCTGATGGAGGTTGGGCTCAGCTGTAAGTGCTGATGAAGGTTGGGTTCAGCTGTAAGTGCTGATGGAGGTTGGGTTCAGCTGTAAGTGCTGATGAAAGTTGGGTTCAGCTGTAAGTGTTAATGAAGGTTGGGTTCAGCTGTAAGTGCTGATGGAGGATGGGTTCAGCTGTAAGTGCTGAAGAATGTTGGTATTCTAGTATAAGCCCATGCAGTTTGGCCATGCTAGGTTTCAAGGAATGTGGAATGTCAAGGACTGTCAGTTAATAATTAATGGTTAATTGATTATTATTGATGGATTATATTATGGTTAAATAAGGATAATAATTATGTGATTGGAAGTATATAAATAATGCTGTGGCCTGTTATCCCCTAGAGTTGTATTTGTGTTTAAATGAGGGATCATACCCTCTCCTTATGACATGAAATTTTACAAGTCTGGATGTGAGATTTATGAACAACTATATATATTTTTATATTTATTTCCTTTGTGATGTCTTTGACAAGCAAAAGATGAAATAGTACCAGTGCTCAAATAATTCCATACTGAGAACGACTGGTTTAAACACATATGACTTTGGAAGCAAACACAAAATGTTCATTTAAAATGACCCAAAATGTTTTCTAGCCACAAAACATCTTTTTAAATAATGAAATGATCACAAAAGTTATAACACAAGTTTTTTTTTTCTTTTCAATATTACATTAGTTCTACAAAGGCTGATGGGTGAGATGTCCATAAGATTTCCAAATCTTTTTTAACCCCTTAAGGACCATTAACGTGGCAGAACCATCACACTGGTATGACACTTAAGGACCAGTGACGGTCCTGGCACGTGACGTGCTTTTACTCACCGCTGTCCTGTAGGAGCGCGGTGAGTAATACCGGGGACTGAAGTTGATCGCTCCAAGACCGGAGCGATCTCTTTCAGTCCCCCATTCGGTGTGCCGGCACATGTGATCAGTCACGTGGGACAGCATGTCAAAGTTTCCTATCTGGTCCTTAAAGGACCGCACATCCCGGGACCGCTGGTCCTTAACGGGTTAAGGCTGTGAGGGGACAATGTATATTAGGGTGACCACATTTCCATTCTGCCATTCCGGGACATGTGGTCACCCTAGTCCCGCGGCTGAGGCTCCCGCCGGCGCTGACCATCTTTCTGAGGCTGACACAGAGGTAGAGTTCCCAGTGGGAACAGCCTCAGATAGATGGTCAGTGCCAGAGGGAGACTCAGCCGCGGGTCTCACTTGCAGCACCAGCATACCTCCTCCACCCCAGCTGTCTCACACGCACCAGCCAGCCAGCCAATGAAATGTATTTGCTAAATGGTCCTCATTGGGTGGCTAGACTAGTGAGTGTTGCTCCATTCCAGGACTCTTTGTTGCCCCGGTGGGGGCTGACCCGGGACACGGGACACAGACAGGGCCGGATTTGCCATTAGGCAAAATAGGCACCTGCCTACAGGTGCACGCCAACGAGGGGCGCCTGCCATTCGTATTTATTTATTTTTTTAATTCTTTAAAAAAAAAAAAAAAAAAAAATAGCCGCCTTGCTGGCTGCTCCGGCGGCACCCACTCACATTGCCCGCCCCCCAGTCTTGTACCTGATGGAGCTCCCTCGTCGCCTCTTTAGGAATGCAGAGCACTGGGAGATGACATCATCTCCCAGTGCTCTGCATTCCTGAACAGGAGACCGCGCGGGAGCTCCATCAGGTACAAGACTGTGCCAAAGGAGGCACAGACAGATGACAGATCTCCTACCATGGAGGTAGGAAACGGACAATGGGAGGGGGAGGCAATGTGGAGCTAATGGGGGGCAAGTTGGAGCCGATGGAGGGCAATGTGGAGATGGTGGGGGCAAGTTGGAGCTGATGGGGTGGAGGGCAATGTGGAGATGGTGGGGGCAAGTTGGAGCTGATGGGGTGGAGGGCAATGTGGAGCTGATTGGGGGGCATTGTGAGGGCAATGTGGAGCTGATGGGGGGCATTGTGAGGGCAACGTGGAGCTGATGGGGGCAATATGGAGCTGATGGGGGCATTGTTAGGGCAATATGGAGCTGATGGGGGCAATATGGAGCTGATGGGGGGCATTGTGGGGGCAATATGGAGCTGATGGGGGGCATTGTGAGGGCAATATGGAGCTGATGGGGGGCAATGTGAGGGCAATGTGGAGCTGATGGGGGGCATTGTGAGGGCAATGTGGAGATGATGGGGGGCAACGTGGAGATTAGAAGCATTGTGGAGGTAACCAGTGCAGATGGCCCACGGGGGGGGGGGGTACTTCAAATTTCTGTGCCTACAGGCTCCTGAGATGTAAATCCAGCCCTGGACACAGACCCCCAATAAGGGACAGTAACAGGCATTCCGGGACGTGTGGTCACTCTAATGTATATCAGTTTGCTAAAAATGTGGGGAAGGGAAATGAGAACCATTTTCAAAAAATGTTATAGAAAAGCCATGTTTCACTTTGTATAGAACATCTGAAATACTCCAAAAGCTAGCAGGCAAAATCCGGCAATTCACTAAACTTATTTTATGAGCACTCAGGAACCATGACATTTAAGAGCCCGAGGCATCCAGAACCCATTTCATTGATTAAGGCATCTTCAGATTCAGGAGCAGGCCTGGGTCCAGATGAAAACATCACAGCGCAAAGTGGAAGCATAAATAGTCCGAATGAAAGCTGTCTGCTTCACACCTCTTGGCTGTCAGAGGGGACAAGAACATATTGAAAGAATAATGACATTTTTTGCCCCTTCAGACAATAAGTATATATTGTAGCCTTATGAGATGTGGATTAAACTTCTGAGTGCCACAGGGATGTCCGGTGCTTTGTGAGCCAATTTAATCCTATGATTAGAGAGGCTGCTCACAACACCTGCTTTTCCCACAAATAGGAGCCCTCTGAGTTCTACAGGACGGCTATGGACTGACCTGTGGCACTCAGAGGGTTAAAGGGATAGTAATGTCGGTTTTTAAGCAATTGCTATATTGTACATATTAAAACAATAAATGAATTGAGGTTAGTCTGGTCTCTCAAACCTTTATGGTTTCAAATATATATGGTGTTAAAGTCCCCCCCCCTCCCCATTCTTAAACATCAGCTGTAAAGCTGACAGAAGGAGTTTCTGGTCGCGTGACCAGACGGCGGCTCTTCAGCAGAGCTGAAATAGCGATATCTAAAAATAAATACTTCATTGGAATGGTCTACAAAGTGTGCCTGGCTTGCAAGCACACTTTGTAGACCATTCCAATTAAGTATTTATTGTTAGATATCGCTATTTCGGCTCTGCTGAAGAGCCGCCGGCCAGTCCCAGGACCAGGCTCTCAAGCTGTCAGCTATACAGCTGATGGCTGAGAAAGGGGAGGGAGGGGGGAACTTTAACACTGTATATCCCTCAAACCATAAAGGTTTGAGAGACCAGACTAACCTCAATTAAAGCGGATCTTTCAGATAAAAGCAAGTCGCTATGCATTCATTAAATGCATGGTGAC
This sequence comes from Rhinophrynus dorsalis, assembly GCA_037306005.1. Taxonomy (NCBI): domain Eukaryota; kingdom Metazoa; phylum Chordata; class Amphibia; order Anura; family Rhinophrynidae; genus Rhinophrynus; species Rhinophrynus dorsalis. The sequence goes on along the minus strand of CM074722.1, from coordinate 505,799,362 downwards.
TAGCTTGAAAATAGACATCTTATCATAAAAAAAATACTTGCGTCTAATGGAATCCGTCCCATTTGGAGACCGGAAATGAGGCTAGAGCGCAGCCATCTTGTCTGTGCGCCTGCGCCGTCAGTCCTGGCCTCCATAGAGTAGACTGCTTTGCACCATATGGTCACTGGAAGGGACTGACAGCGCAGGCGCACAGACCTCACTAACCTGCCCGTCAGTCCCGAAACGGGACGGATTCCTTTAGACACAAGTATTTTTTTACGGTAAGACATATATTTTCAAGCTAGTCGCCATGCATTTAATAAATACATGGCGATTAGCTATTATCTGAAAGTTCCGCTTTAATTTAGTTTTCTAATATGTACAATATAGCAATTGCTTAAAAACTGACATTACTATCCCTTTAATGTACCAAAGGAGGCAGAGTAACAAATAAAAGCCCCCATTTTTAGTGTTGAGCGAGCATGCTCGGCCGATGCTCGGATCGGCTCGAGCATCGCTCTGCTCGGCACATGGCGGTACTCGTACGAGTACCGCCATGTGCTCGCCCGCCATGTTCGGGTGGCAGGGATCTGTGCCGAAGGAGGCACAGATCTTACAGACGCTCCGCTGGACCACCAGGGACTGGAGGTAGGGGACATGTGGAGATGGAAGGGGGCATTGCGGAGATGAAGGGGGACATTGTGGAAGGGGGACATTGTGGAAGGGGGGCATTGCGGAGATGAAGGGGGCATTGCGGAGATGAAGGGGGCATTGCGGAGATGAAGGGGGACATTGTGGAAGGGGGGCATTGCGGAGATGAAGGGGGCATTGCGGAGATGAAGGGGGCATTGTGGAGATGAAGGGGGACATTGTGGAAGGGGGACATTGTGGAAGGGGGGGCATTGCGGAGATGAAGGGGGCATTGCGGAGATGAAGGGGGACATTGTGGAAGGGGGACATTGTGGAAGGGGGACATTGTGGAAGAGGGGCATTGTGGAGATGAAGGGGGGCATTGACCAGGCACCCTCCCCTCATCAGAGCAGGGGGTGCCTGGTGTAATGCTCGAGTCCTCCCATTCAATTCAATGGGGCTCGGGTGCTCGGCCGAGCACTCGAGCCTCCGGGGGTGCTCGGTCAGAGCACCCGAACACCCGAGCATCAGGGTGCTCGCTCAACATTACCCATTTTCCTTACTATGACCAGAAAATCCTGATGGCCCCTATCAATTTTGCCCTTGTCCCTTGGTTCAACAGATAACATCATAGATCAGTTCAGTATATCACGTTCACGGAGGCGGCCATGATAGTTGCTGGCAGGACCGGAGTGATTCCCAGCACATTATTTTGCAATGTGCTGCACACACCTCAGGACCTTAAAGGGGAACTCTCACCTCTACTAAACTTGTCTTCATCTTCTTCTTATCCCTTTGAGTGCCAGAGGGGTATGTAACGCATATCAATGCGTTGCGTACCTCTCTGGCACTCAAAGGGTTAAAGTTGCCTTGTACTGAAGCTGTTATCTGTTTTTTTTCCCATATAATTCTTTATTTCCCATTTATTGCCTTTTAATGTTAAGCTGATGACATCAGTTCCCTATAGGCTGTGGGTACAGCTCTGTCCATCTTCCTCTGTTCCCCTCCAAACGTTTTGCCTCCTTTCCACCAGCTCCAATGACGGAGGATTCCGGTATATCACCTGGCGCTGTCTATTGCAAATGCGCGTCCAGGCAGTGGCGTAACTATAGGGGTCGCAACAGCGACCGGACCCGTCACTTCCGGAGCCCGGCTGCCCCCTTCGACCCCCTCCTCCTGGCGCCACAAGCTCCCTCCCGCGCTCTAGGAATGCAGAGCGCTGGGAGATGATATCATCTAGGAATGCAGAGCGCTGGGAGATGACATCATCTCATTACAGAAGAGGACAGCGCGGGGGAACGTCGCACCAGCCCGCCTCTCCTGCCACTCATCTGGACCACCAGGGATTGGGAGGTAGGAAATGGAGGCATTGTGGAGGGCCCGGGGGACAATGTGTTCAGGGGTTGGGGGGGGCCCATGGCACTTCTTGCACCAGGACCCGGACCGTTCTAGTTACACCTCTGCGTCCAGGTCATTGTACAGGCACAGACAGAGCGCGTTCATGTGATCAGTCCTTTATATCAGCTGGGGCACCGCCCCTCCACACTGGGTGCTGTAGGCAGTTGCCGTCTCTGCTTATTGGGAAATTCGGCGCTGATCATGACATGAACTGACGGCTTTCTTATTTGTTCATTATTTCTCCTTGAATAAAATATGAAAAAAAAAAAACCAAACATTTTGTACGGTGATTAATTGACCATAACCAGTTAGGAATGCTTATTTGCAGAGCAGCTCAAGAGCACTGAAATATGTGACAAATAAGGGCCGTTTTCATTACAAAGCCTAATGGGAACGGGTTGTATTTTCTTTAAGAAAAAAAAAATAAAAAGTTTATCGCTTGGAATATGGGAGCCGTGTAAAAAAAATGTAAAAAAGCTAAACAAATTCAGGCAATAATGGAAATGTTGCATGAAATTACTTCTGTAAACAACAGCCATTCATTATTTGAACATTTTTCATAAAAGAGGAGGCAGATGAGCGCTGTCGCTTGGGGGGGGGGTGGCCGAATGAGAGCGTAATCTTTCAGGGCTATGTCTGTATTGGAAAGAAAAGACATTTAAATATTGTGATTGATACCCTGAATATTAACAATCGATGACATTTTGTTCATTACACTCAGAGGAATAAATATATATTTATTTTAACACCTTGTAGTCTGGAGATGTCTCCAACACGTTGCTTTTGCAACGTGTTCAAGACCTCTCTCTCCCCCCCGAGGGGTTAAATTTCAAGCCTCTGCAGAGAGGAGAAATATTTGATTTAATAGGAGTAGAAAAGAGCACTATTTAATGTTGATTTGGTGAGTGAATAACCCCTAAGAGGAATGTTAATACCAGACTGCAATAATGTGACAGCTAAAGACTAATCATATTTACAAAGTATATTAAATCTGTCCATTGTGCCTGCTCCGCCTCGGATTGGCTCGTTATGTGATTGCCAATGTAACCAGCGTTGGCTTATGGGAGAATTTAACTGCAGTGATATAAGGTGACTGTGAGGCTTATTATTACTTTATTATAACGCGGTTTATGTTTATTAAAACAATTTGTCATGCAGAACAGGAATGGGGGAACGGGAACATTAAATTGTGCTGTATTCAACCTGGAGAAATGAGTTACGATAAAATTAATGGCAGGCAGGCCACGGCTGACACGTGTACAACCGGCGCTCTTACATACCGCTCCGTTTCATTTGCCAGTCGTTCCTTGTAAGGGTCACGCCATTAAACTTACATATTGAAAATGAAGAAAGGATTCAGAAGCATTGAAGGAAAAGTTTATGAAGCAAGAGTGAGGGTTTTTTTTTTTTTTCCTGCCGCTAATACATTTCTTTCAATTATTAAAAAAGCAATGCAGACAGAAGACTTAAATCATTGCGAGTTATTAAAAAAATGTGTTGGGCAAAGAGAACGTCCTTCAATTTTCCATTGGCTTTTATAGGGGCCGTGACAGAGCTGAGTTTAGGTGGAAGTGAAACGAATCATCCCTCCAGCATCAAGGACCTTCCTACAAGTTTATTAAAAAAATGTCCCTTCCTTTTCTATTTTACTTTGAAGAAAGTGGCCTCATTGACTTCACAGCGCTTAGCGTGACGATGACAATGATTGCAATGCTGCGCGGAATAGAAAATTAATATGGGCTTCACAGCCAAATGCAGCAGAGGGGGTGACAGTAAATATTAGATTTGAGGTAAAAGGGATCTTTTAACCCATTGCAATGCATTGGAGACCTCTCTAGCATGCAAGTGGTTAACCGTTTGTGTGCCAGTGACGTATCTAATGCGTTGCAGAGAAATGCATCAAATACATTCTTGGCACTCAAAGGGTTAAAAGCCCAATTTACATGAAAGAGGATTTGGGGAATTGTCATCCCCCCCATGGAGAATTGCTTCTTCTTTTTTACATTTTGCATATGACCTTCAAGGTCTTATTCATCAAGGTCAAGAAGGGCAATTCTGGAGCAAACCGTCTGTACCATTTGGGGGGGATGATCATTCACAATTATTTAAGTTGGACTTTTAAACCCCCTCAAATGCTAGAGAGGTCTCCAGAATTGTTCCCTTCTGGGTCCGGAGCATCTTATTCATGAGAAGCAATTCTGAAACCAAACAAGTGCACTGTTCATAAGGTGACCCCATATCGCTTTGTGAAAAATCTGCCAGACTGAGTAGCAAGCAGTGGAACCCTGCAGTGTGTGTATGTTTTATAAGCATCTCCATATCTTCCAAGTGTCCCTCTTTAGGAGATATTAGGGGTCTGTACCTCCCGAGTCTCCCTCTTTAGGAGATATTAGGGGTCCATACCTCCCAAGTGCCCCTCTTCATTACATATTAGGGATCTGTACCTCCCAAGTGTCCCTCTTTAGGAGATATTAGGGATCCGTACCTCCCAAGTGTCCCTCTTTAGGAGATATTAGGGATCCGTACCTCCCAAGTGTCCCTCTTTAGGAGATATTAGGGGTCCGTACCTCCCAATTGCTCCTCTTTAGGAGATATTAGGGGTCCGTACCTCCCAAGTGTTCCTCTTTAGGAGATATTAGGGGTCTGTACCTCCCAGGTGTCCCTCTTCATGAGATATTAGGTATCCGTACCTCCCAAGTGTCCCTCTTTAGGAGATATTAGGGATCCATACCGCCCAAGTGTCCCTCTTTAGGAGATGTTGGGGGTCTGTACCTCCCGAGTGTCCCTCTTTAGGAGATATTAGGGATCCGTACCTCCCAAGTGTCCCTCTTTAGGAGATATTAGGGGTCCGTACCTCCCAAGTGTCCCTCTTTAGAGATATTAGGGGTCCGTACCTCTCAAGTGTCCCTCTTTAGGAGATATTAGGGGTCCGTACCTCTCAAGTGTTCCTCTTCAAGAGATATTAGGAATCTGTACCTCCCAAGTGTCTCTCTTTAGGAGATATTAGGGGTCTGTACCTCCCGAGTGTCCCTCTTTAGAAGATATTGGGGGTCTGTACCTCCCGAGTGTCCCTCTTTAGAAGATATTAGGGGTCCGTACCTCCCAAGTGTCCCTCTTTAGGAGATATTAGGGGTCTGTACCTCCCAAGTGTCCCACTTCATGAGATATTAGGTATCCGTACCTCCCAAGTGTCCCTCTTTAGGAGATATTAGGGATCCATACCGCCCAAGTGTCCCTCTTTAGGAGATATTGGGGGTCTGTACCTCCCGAGTGTCCCTCTTTAGGAGATATTAGGGGTCCAAACCTCCCAAGTGTCCCTCTTTAGGAGATTTTAGGGGTCTGTACCTCCCAAGTGTCCCTCTTTAGGAGATATTAGGGGTCTGTACCTCCCAAGTGTCCCTCTTTAGGATATATTAGGGGTCCAAACCTCCCAAGTGTCCCTCTTTAGGAGATACTAGGGGTCCATACCTCCCAAGTGTCCCTCTTTAGGAGATATTAGGGGTCCGTACCTCCCAAGTGTCCCTCTTTAGGAGTTATTATATGTCCATACCTCCCAAGTGTCCTTCTTTAGGAGATATTAGGGGTTCATACCTCCCAAGTGTCCCTCTTTAGGAGATATTAGGGATCCATACCGCCCAAGTGTCCCTCTTTAGGAGTTATTATATGTCCATACCTCCCAAGTGTCCTTCTTTAGGAGATATTAGGGGTTCACACCTCCCAAGTGTCCCTCTTTAGGAGATATTAGGGATCCATACCGCCCAAGTGTCCCTCTTTAGGAGATATTGGGGGTCTGTACCTCCCAAGTGTCCCTCTTTAGGAGATATTAGGGATCCGTACCTCCCAAGTGTCCCTCTTTAGGAGATATTAGGGGTCCGTACCTCCCAAGTGTCCCTCTTTAGGAGATATTAGGGGTCCGTACCTCTCAAGTGTCCCTCTTTAGGAGATATTAGGGGTCCGTACCTCTCAAGTGTTCCTCTTCAAGAGATATTAGGAATCTGTACCTCCCAAGTGCCCCTCTTTAGAAGATATTAGGGGTCCGTACCTCCCAAGTGTCCCTCTTTAGGAGATATTAGGGGTCTGTACCTCCCAAGTGTCCCTCTTCATGAGATATTAGGTATCCGTACCTCCCAAGTGTCCCTCTTTAGGAGATATTAGGGATCCATACCGCCCAAGTGTCCCTCTTTAGGAGATATTGGGGGTCTGTACCTCCCGAGTGTCCCTCTTTAGGAGATATTAGGGATCCGTACCTCCCAAGTGTCCCTCTTTAGGAGAAATTAGGGGTCCGTACCTCCCAAGTGTCCTTCTTTAGGAGATATTAGGGGTCCGTACCTCTCAAGTGTCCCTCTTTAGGAGATATTAGGGGTCTGTACCTCTCAAGTGTCCCTCTTCAAGAGATATTAGGAATCTGTACCTCCCAAGTGTCTCTCTTTAGGAGATATTAGGGGTCCGTACCTCCCAAGTGTCCCTCTTTAGGAGATATTAGGGGTCTGTACCTCCCAAGTGTCCCTCTTTATGAGATATTAGGTATCCGTACCTCCCAAGTGTCCCTCTTTAGGAGATATTAGGGGTCTGTACCTCCCAAGTGTCCCTCTTTAGGAGATATTAGGGATCCATACCGCCCAAGTGTCCCTCTTTAGGAGAAATTAGGGGTCTGTACCTCCCGAGTGTCCATCTTTAGAAGATATTAGGGGTCCGTACCTCCCAAGTGTCCCTCTTTAGCAGATATTAGGGGTCCGTACCTCCCAAGTGTCCCTCTTTAGGAGATATTAGGGGTCCAAACCTCTCAAGTGTCCCTCTTTAGGAGATTTTAGGGATCTGTACCTCCCAAGTGTCCCTCTTTAGGAGATATTAGGGGTCCAAACCTCCCAAGTGTCCCTCTTTAGGATATATTAGGGGTCCAAACCTCCCAAGTGTCCCTCTTTAGGAGATATTAGGGGTCCGTACCTCCCAAGTGTCCCTCTTTAGGAGATAATAGGGGTCCGTACCTCTCAAGTGTCCCTCTTTAGGAGATATTAGGGGTCCATATCTCTCAAGTGTCCCTCTTTAGGAGATATTAGGGGTCCGTACCTCCCAAGTGTCCCTCTTTAGGAGATATTAATGGTCTGTACCCCTACGTGTTCCTCATTAGGAGATTTTAGGGGTCCATACCTCCCAAGTGTCCCTCTTTAGGAGATATTAATGGTCTGTACCCCTACGTGTTCCCCTTTAAGAGATTTTAGGGGTCCATACCTCCCAGGTGTCCATCTTTAGGAGATGTTAGGACTTCATACCTCCCAAGTGTGTGTATAAATTAGCCTGTAAATAAAATACCTTGGTTTTGTTCAGAACCATTTATTCAGTTACACAAAAAGGCGTCCATAGGTCATGAAGTGATGTAGAAAATTTTGGGAATGCTCTGCCCACCAGCTACCCCACCCCCCACCAGGCACGTGCACACATAAACACCAAACGGGGCTTGAGCACCCGCCCTTTTTCTCCAAAGTGCCCTCGTGCCCTTTAAAAAAAAAAAAAAAAAAAGTAATCAGTCCGATTTTATCTTATCGCAGTCCGTTTTTCAATTTTGATTACTGGGGGGGGGGCTTTCCTCTCCTCTTACGTCCAGGTCCTTTTTAAGAGTAAGGTCCCTTTAACATGCCGACCGGGTCCTTTTTAAGTGCCGCCAGGTCTTCTCCTCTTGTGTGTTGGATCCTTTTTTTCATTTCAGCCCCTGCCCCCCAAAATGTCTGTGCACGTCCCTGCCCCCGCCAACACCTCATAAAACAAAAGTGTTCCTCTTTGGACATTTGAAATGTTGGGGGGGGGGAGATCTCTCTAAGGTAATGATTCTCACCTCCAGTCTTGGGACACAAGAACAGGTCAGGTTTTTGGGATGTAGAAGAAAAATGTCTGCAACAGGACTGCTTGACAGTGGAAAAGAAGCACAAAGTTTATTGAACGTTTAAAAAACTTTAAGAAGGCCAATGAAATACAAAACGATGATCAGAGAACTGTTCTAAAAACACCTAACGCGTTTCGGACCAAACAGATTAGACCACACAGATCTTTGATCGGGTTTTCAGGATTTCCATAAAAAAGCAGAGGCGGATCCACCACACAATGACTGAGTAACTGATTACCCACCGATCATGGGCAGGGATAAACAGAGAAGCTGTCCTCATAAATAACATTGAGATCACTGATCTCAGGTAAGAGACCCAGCACTGAAAGAGTTAAATTATTAATTAAATCTGGGAGGGGCTGCACGGTGCATCTGCTATTCCAGTGCATTTCTGCATAGAGACTAGTAGACTTAAACTGATACATTTCTTGGCTGAGTGGATTTGGAGTGCAAGCTTGCAAGACCACTTTGGTCTCTTTGTTCAGCATGCCTGTTGAAGAGACCTACAATAAGTGGTCTTAAAAGCTTACACTCTAAATCCATTCAGTTAACCAATAAAGATAGCACTTTTACTATACTGTCGGCTGACCAGACCTCATCTCTAACCAAAGGCACATATTTCCGTGCTACATGGAAATCAATAAAAGTAACATTTAAATCGATTGACATTTGGAGAATGTGTATCTGACTGTCTGTGGTGCAGCTGGTTTGCCCCAGAATTGCACCACTTTTACTTTACACTTATGGCCCTCAAAGAGTTCCCAGATCATCCCTTTAAAAAGTGGCACATATGACAATGCTTGCTGCCGGCTACATGATAATCACTACATCCCAGTAATAATCGCTACAGCCCAAGAACAATCACTACAGCCCAGTAACAATCACTACAGCCCAGTAATGTTCACTACAGCCCAGTAAAAATCGCCAGAGCCCAGCAACATTCACTACAGCCCAGTAATAAACACTACAGCCCATTGACAATCACTACAGCCCAATAACAACCATTACAACAGAGTAATATTCATTACAGCCCAGTTACAATCACTATAGCACAGTAACATTTACTACAGCCTAGTAACAGTCATCACAGCCCAGTAACAATCACTACAGCCTAGTTAGATTAACTACAGCCCAGTAACATTCACTACAGCCCATTAATATTCACTACAGCCTAGCAACATTTACTACAGCCCAGTAACATTCACTACAGCCTAGCAACAATCTCTACAGCCCAGTAATAATCACTACAGCCCAGTAACAATCACTACAGCCCAGTAACATTCACTACAGCCCAGTAACAATCACTACAGCCCAGTAATAATCACTACAGCCCAGTAATATTCACTACAGCCCAGTAAAAATCACTACAGTCCAGTAACATTTACTACAGCCTAGCAACATTCACTACAGCCCAGTAACATTCACTACAGCACAGTAACATTCACTACAGTCCAGTACAAATCACTACAGCCCAGTAATATTCACTACAGCCCAGTAACAATCACTACAGTCCCGTAACATTCACTACAGCCAGTAACATTCACTACAGCCTAGCAACATTCACTACAGCCTAGCAACATTCACAACAGCCCAGTAACATTCACTACAGACCAGTAATATTCACTACAGCCCAGTAACATTCTTTACAGCCTAGCAACATTCACTATAGCCTAGCAACATTTATTATAATCCAGTATCATTCCCTACAGCCCTGTAACAATCAATACAGCCAAGTAACATTAACTACAGCCCAGTAATAATCACTACAGCCCAGTAATAATCACTGCAGCCCAGTAACAATCACTAAAGCCCAGTAATAATCACTGCAGCCCAGTAATAACCAGTACAGCCCAGTAATAAGCAGTATAGCACAGTAATAATCACTACAGTCCAGTAATAATCACTACAGCCCAGTAATAACCACTGCAGGACAGTACTAATCATTTTAGCCCTGCTGCATGAATTTGTCATGGGTGTAAATTACTAATGAGGTGAACTGGTAACCATTAGCCAAACTACTATAACGTCCTGGGAAATTGAGTGAATGAGGACTGTGCTGTGTGGCATTAACGTCTTACCCTGACACTGCTATCATCTGTTTCTTTACTGTGTTTTCCCTTTAAATGAACAATGTTGTATCAATGAAGAAGATATAGATCAATTGAAGTATAATTAACTTTTTATCTATCTATCTATCTATCTATCTATCTATCTATCTATCTATTTATCTATCTCATATCTATCTATCTATCTATCTATCTATCTATCTATCTATCTATCTATCTATCTATCTTTCTATCTATCACTCCCATGGGTCAATGCTATATCATGGTAGGAGTGTTTTCGTGTGTCAATGAAGCAGAGAACATCATCGGGAGCATATACTCCCAGCAGGGTCCCCCAATGTGGACAGATCAAAGCTAAGACACCAGATTAAATTGATCCAAAATCTTCCAGTTTGCACTGGTCCAGTGCTGCAGATTACTGTCCATTCCCTCAATGTTGCTTCACAAAGAAAAACAATGACCGTCATTCCCTGGAGGCTTGAGAGCTACTTCCTACGGCAGCAGAAAGACCAGCTCAATGGCAGAGGGTGATAGGAATTACTGGGTTCTATCAGGATGCCTTTGTTCTTTCGACACTTGAACGCTTAACATTCGATGTATTAGTACGGTTTCATGCTTAGGGGAACTCGTACAAGAACTAAATAACATCAAATGGCACTGTGTCGCTTATGTGAGACTCATTTAAAAGACGAAGACTTAGTTACATTAGAAGATGGACACTGGCTAAACTATAAACTAACCAATGATGGATGATGTGGAGGAATTGGATTCTTGATTAACAAAAGACTGACAGATTACAGTCATAAAAGTAAAAAGTATTTCTCAAAGAATCGATTCCTGTGTTATCAGACTAAACAGTTGGTATGTTCTTCATATCATTCAACTTTATGCCCCTACAAGTAGCCACAGAGATGATGAGGTCAGATAATTTTATGATGAATTATTACACCTCTACAAACAGGACAAGTACCACTATACGTTTATAATGGAAGGTTTGCAATGCAAGAAATGGTAAGATCCAAAATGCTGAAAAATCGATTAGACCACATGGAACTGGCACAAGAGACGAAAGAAGCCACCAACTGATTGAATTTGCAGAGGGACAAAATTTGTACATCATTAATTAATTCTACAGGAAAAATGCCCTGAGAAGAAGAAGCGCTAATGACGATACAAGTGAAATCAACTTCACACTTGCAAATATTGAAACGTAATTCACTGACTGCTCAGTCTTAAAGGGATAGTAATACTTCGTTTGAACTTTATTTTATTTTGTAGGCATTAAAAAAACATGAAGAACGATATAAGTCTTATCTCTCAGACCTTTATGGTTTGAGAGATATTCACAAGCAAAGTTTCCCCTCCCGCCCCTTTTACCTAGTGTAAGCCATCTCTTCTCAGATGTGGAATCCAGTCCGTAGACCAGACAGATAACAGCAGGGAACAATCTTCTTCCTTTGAGAACAATGAAAGCCCTGCCCCCCTTGACAAGTTTTTCTGGTTTTTCCCTTATCTTAATTGAAGATTGTCCCTCTCTGTAGTCTACCTGGGCACCTCCCTTCTGATCTGGCTGAACAGTGTTACATCAGTAAAAGGGGTGGGAGGGGGATACTTTATCATTCAATTACTCTTGAACTACAACTCTGACAGAATTGAAATAACACTCTCCAAAGTCCAAATACTATGATGATTAATTAGATCTGCTTTTATTATGAAACATTACTATCCCTTTAAATGTCTTTAACTTTGGAAGTGACCTTTGTTTAGTGAAAGCAAAAATGAAAGCTGAGTGCAAGAAAGAAAGAAATTGATCAAGTCAACAAACATGAATATCGACACCAGCCAGATACTGAAAAATCATAAGAATTTATAGTTAGCACTGTCTAATCACTTCAATATGCGGCAAGACCTCCCAGACACAGACATTTCATCCATGATGAAAACAGTTATTGTGCTTATCATAGACACTACCCATACCCTTGCACCTACTGTAAAATAAGAAAAAACAACCACAATGACAAAAGTTGCCACAAAGAAAAAGCAATAAGAAACATTGGCGAGATAATAATAATAATAACTAGTATTTATATAGCGCCTTTCTCCCAGTGGGACTCAAAGCGCTTTCAGTGCACGCTCTTGGAATTAACCAAATTGGCAGCTGAAATAATAGGTGTTATTATTACCCAATCAATGGTACTCATTTATTGACCTCGGAGGGATGAAGGGCTGAGTTGACCCTGCTGGGATTCGAACCTGCAACCTTGCGGTTGGAATGGGCTCCATGGTCAGGGACTTTACCACTGAGCTATCTCACCTCCTGCCTCCCCCTCTATACCTCCTGTTCCCCCTCTATGCCTCCTGTCTTCACTATATACCTCCTGCCTCCCCCTCTATACTGCCTGTGCCCCCTCTATGCCTCCTGTCCCCACTATATTCCTCCTGCCTCCCCCTCTATACCTCCTGTCCCCCCTCTATGCCTCCTGTCTTCACTATATACCTCCTGCCTCCCCCTCTATACTGCCTGTGCCCCCTCTATGCCTCCTGTCCCCACTATATTCCTCCTGCCTCCCCCTCTATACCTCCTGTTCCCCCTCTATGCCTCCTGTCCTCACTATATACCTCCTGCCCCCTCCATATCTCCTGTTCCCCCTCTATGCCTCCTGTCCTCACTATATACCTCCTGCCCCCCCTCTATACCTCCTGTTCCCCCTCTATGCCTCCTGTCCTCACTATATACCTCCTGCCCCCCCCTCTATACCTCCTGTTCCCCCTCTATGCCTCCTGTCCCCACTATATACCTCCTGCCTCCCCCTCTATATCTCCTGTGCCCCCTCTATGCCTCCTGTCCTCACTATATACCTCCTGCCTCCCCCTCTATACCTCCTGTTCCCCCTCTATGCCTCCTGTCCTCACTATATACCTCCTGCCCCCCCCTCTATACCTCCTGTTCCCCCTCTATGCCTCCTGTCCTCACTATATACCTCCTGCCTCCCCCTCTATACCTCCTGTTCCCCCTCTATGCCTCCTGTCCTCACTATATACCTCCTGCCTCCCCCTCTATACCTCCTGTCCCCACTATATAATAATAATAACTAGTATTTATATAGCGCCTTTCTCCCAGTGGGACTCAAAGCACTTTCAGCGCACGCTCTCGGAATTAACCAAATCTGCAGCTGAATAATAGATGCTATTATTACCCAATCAATGGTACTCATTTATCCACCTCGGAAGGATAAAGGGCTGAGTTGACCCTGCCAGGACTCAAACCTGCAACCTTGCGGTTGGAATAGGCTCCATGGTCAGGGACATTACCACTGAGCTATCTCACCAGAGATGAACGTCCTCCCACTGTTCATGAGTGGGCAACTGATGTACGCCTACATATTTCTCTACTGAGGGTTCATATTGCTTCTAAAGGAGGTGACCCTGATGCGGTAGACAACTTTTTCTCTACATGCCCCTTTTAACTTTATTGCTGCTGGTGCATTCTATGGTTACAGCTGTGCTGGACGTGGCTTGCCAGAGGTGCTGATCTGACTCTATCCCCTCCTTACCCTCCTATCCCTCCTCGCTGTTTTTTTTCTTTCTTTGCCTGTCTCTCTTCTGACATCTTGGGGTTCTTACAACTCCCCATCCCCTACCCCGTGTACTGATGTTCCGTATGCACCAACTGCTACTAGTTCTATTACCTTCGTTCCGGATTATTTGCACAATGTGAACTTTCTGATATCGATGTTTGTGAAGTATTGTTTCTGACCTCAAGATATTTTGTGAGATTTAGACTTCTGTGCTCCAGTTTGTCATCTTGTTTCATACTCTGAAATTAAAGTTTCTGTATACTGCCTGATTCTTCAATACAAAGTTTTCAAAATTAAAAAAAAAAAAAGCAATAAAAAATTAAGCAAAATGGTAGTGTAGAATATGTAGAAAGTAGTTGAGGAGCCCGATACACGGGCCACAGTGCCACTGCCAGCCGGTCGCGGGGCAGTCATGCGCAGTAGAGACTGCCCGTGCCGCGGCTGATACAGAGCTGGATGCCGGCCGCGGCGTGGGCATTCTCTACTGCACATGACTACAGCACGTGCAGCAATCTCTACTGCGCATGACTGCGTCGTTACACACGTTTTAGCGAATTATTATATAGGATGTGCAAGACCATAAGGAAGGGCAGTAAAAAGAAACATGCAGTTTCAATGTTGAGATATCAAAAGGTCACCGGAAGAAAATCATGGGCTAAAGAAAGCAAAACTAAAGATGGCCGCACATAGGAGCCAAATGTTTTTATTAAAGCTTGAAGATGGTACAACAGCAAAAACTCAACAACAAATACTAAAACGAGTGGAAGAATTGTATGCAAATTTTTATAAGAATGGAGGACACCAACTGAATACAGAGTCAGAGGCTGTAGCGATACCAGAAGTTTTGTTAGAAGAAGTCAAAGCTGCAATAAAATCAATGAGAAATGGCAAATTGGCTGGATCTGATAAAGTCACTATTGAACTGTTGAAAGCTGGAGGTCAGCCCTTATTCAAAGCCCTAGCGAAACTGTTCTCATAATGCCTACTACTCTCCAAAGTGCCTGAGACAGGGAAAACTCCAGAAGTACTGCACAGAAAAGGTGATAAGGTGGATCTAAAAACTACCGACTAATAAGCCTATATCACGGTGCCCGTGATTCTGTCTGAGCGACATTGTTACTTCCGGGTTTACCCTGACTGTATTCTTATTGGTTCTGTGTTGATGACTCCTCCCAGGATTTGCCTTTAAATACGCCCTCCTGTCATTCTACCGGGGACCTTTTGTGGTGTACCCATATCTAGCGACTAGTAGCTCTTGTTCCTGTTTCCCGTGTATGACCCAGCTCGCCTGACTGACTACGCTTAGTTCCTGATGCTCCTGTGATCCAATCACGTTGCTGACCTTGGACTGGCTGACTAACTCCTTGTACACCGAACTGGCTTGGCTGAGTATCTGATTCCATTACTGACTAGGACTGGCTGACTTCCCTGTTTGCACCGATCTGGCTGGGCTAGTGTCTGGTGGTCCATCTGACTGGCTGTGTATTCCGTGTGTGCCGACCTGGTTCAGCTTCTAGTCCCGTCGCTCACGGGACTGGCTGATTACCTCCGTGTACCGATCAGGGTGACACCGGTTACTGACCGGTTACGTTACGTACCTTACTCTCTCCCGCTCGCTTACCGCATAACGCCTGTTAGGCCTTACAGCTCCAATAGTCTCCTGGAGCCTGTGGGAGTCCCATCACTCACCAGTGTCTGTGTTGCCTCCGGTAACCCTATAATAGGGTCCAGTCTATACCAGACTTCTGCCCTTGTAGCCTACACTCACCCTAGTGGTCTAGGGTCATTATACTGCCAGTATCTGGTGTCTGTTGCCTCCGTTAACCCTAGCGTGCTAGGGCCTAGTCGCTGCCAGAGTCCTGCCAGAGTCCTGTTTGTGTTGCCTCTGTTAACCCTAGCGTTCTAGGGTCTAGCCACTGCCAAAGTCATAGCCGTGTTGCCTCCGTTAACCCTAGCATGCTAGGGCCAAGTCGCTGCCAGAGTCCTGTCTGTCTTGCCTCCGTTAACCCTAGCATTCTAGGGTGAAGCCACTGCCAGAGTCTGTGTTGTCTCAATTAACTCTAGCGTTCTAGGGCCCAGTCACTGCCAGAGTCCTGTCTGTGTTGTCTCAGTTAACCCTAGCGTTCTAGGGCCCAGTCACTGCCAGAGTCCTGTCCATGTTGCCTCCGTTTACCCTATACCCCTAGGGTCAGTTCTCTGCCAGAGTCTTGCCTGTGTTGCCTCCATTGACTCTAGATGTCTAGGGTCACGTGTCTACCTGTACACTATCTGTGCTGCCTCCGATATCCCTAGTCCACTAGGGGATTGCCCTTCAGTTACCCATCGCTTGTGTCACCTATTGCGGTGTGGGGCTGTTGAGTATATTCTTGTTCCTGAATCTATGTACGAATCCTGCCTGCAAGTCCAAGATTATCACATTTATCTTGTATTATTACTACTGTGTGTGTTCTGACACGATTCAAATTTGGAAAGTACTTGGTATGGACCTCATCTGGACCTGAGTGGGGCAATTGTTATTTATTTTCAATAAAGCTTTTAACCTTACCTAATTGTCTGAGTGTTCTTAACAAACCGTGACAGCCTATTGCCAGTTTTCACAAAAGTATTATCAAAAAGTATGGACACAATACATAACACAGCACAACCTAAAGGAACAAGCAGGCTGCCGGAGCGATCTCAGTACAATGGACCACATCCAGACAGTACAACAAGTGATAGAGAAACATTAAGAATACACCCTTCCATTATGTATAGCCTTCATTGACTATGGGAAGGCCTTTGGCTCAATGAAAAAGAAAGCAATAGTCGATGCCCTGATAGAGCTTACATCAATATTCTCCAATCAATATATGAAAATGCAGCTGTATTAATGCAGGTCAGCAATGATAAAGATCAGATCAACACAGAAAAAGGCATCCGACAACGAGACACAATATCCTCAAAACTAATTTCTGCTTGTTAAGAAGACATTTTCCCCAAACTAAATTGGGACAAAAAAGGACTTAAGATGAATGGAGACTACCTACATCACATACGTTTTGCAGACAATGTCATACTCTTTGCCAGTGGTCCTGAAGATCTGCAAGAAAGCATTGAAGAGATACAACAGGAAAGCAAAAATTTTGGTCTGAAGATGAATATCAACTAAATACAAGTCCTGTTTAATAAATTAACCATATTAAGGAAAATCACAGTAGATGGATAAGAACTATAGAAAGTGGACAAGTATGTTTTCCTTGGACAGGAGATGTCAACAGATGGAAACACCATGATAGAAATTGAGCGACAGATAGAATTGGGATGGCAAGCATTTGGACAAACTTAATAGTACTGTCTGCAAGACAAATTTACCTCTCTGCCTCAAGTGAAAGGTTTTTGACCAATGTGTCTTCCCAGTCTTTACATATGGCTATGAAACATGGACATTGAATGCCAAAGTCATACTAAAACTTAAGGTTTTGCAGAGACGTATGGAGTGAGGAATTCTAAACATAAGAAAAAGAGACCGAAAAATATGTACATGGATTCATCAGTGAACAAATGTCTGTGACATCACTGAAAGAGTAAAGCTCCTGAAATGCAAATAGGCAGGCCACGCATCATGAAGACCTGATGATATATGGACCAAACAAATTTTGGAATGGCTTCCACTTGATACTAAACACTCAAGACCAAAGTGTCTTTCAAAACTTATAACAGACTTTAGTTTAAAATGTTTAGAAGACATTAGGGGTCCATACCTCCCAAGTGTCCCTTTTTCATTGATATTAAAGCCCATACCTCTTAAATGACACTCTTTAGGAGATATTAGGGGTCCATACCTCCCAAGTGTCCCTTTTTCATTGATATTAGAGTCCATACCTCTTAAATGACACTCTTTAGGAGATATTAGGGGTCCATACCTCCCAAGTGTCCCTTTTTCATTGATATTAGAGTCCATACCTCTTAAATGACACTCTTTAGGAGATATTAGGGGTCCATACCTCCCAAGTCTCCCTCTTTAGGAGATATTAGGGGTGTGTTCCTCCCAAGTGTCTCTCTTTAGGAGTTATTAGGAGTCCATACCTCCCATGTGTGCCTCTTTAGTAGATATTAGGGGTCCGTACCTCCCAAGTGTCCCTCTTTCATTGCTATTAGAGCCCATACCTGTTAAATATCACTCTTTAGGAGATATTAGGGGTCCATACCATCCAATTACCCCTCATTAGCAGATTTTAGTGCTCTGTACCTCCAAAGTGTCCCTCGTTGATTGGTATTTGGGTCCATTCCTCTTAAATGTCCCTCTTTAGGAGATATTAGGATTCCATACCCCTAAGTGTACCTCTTTTGGAGATATTAGGGGTCCATTCTTCTTAAGTGTCCCTCTTTAGGAGATATTGGAGTCTATACCTCTCTAGTGTCTGTACCTCCCAAATGTCTCCTTTTTAACAGATATTAAATGTTCATACCTCCTAAGTGTCTCTCTGAAGGAGGAACAGTCCCTCTTTGAGATCCAAATCCCTCTGTCCCTCTTTTCCTACCCTGGTGTCCCTGTGCGTAGGAGATCAGACTGTGTGGTGTCCATGTGTATAGGAGATCAGACTGTGTGGTGTGTATATACGTGTATCTCCCTGGTGCCCCTGTGTGTAGGAGATCATACTGTGTGGTGTGTATATAAGTGTATCACCCTGGTGTCCCTGTGTTTAGGAGATCAGACTGTGTGGTGTGTATAGAAGTGTATCACCCTGGTGTCCCTGTGTTTAGGAGATCAGACTGTGTGGTGTGTATATAAGTGTATCACCCTGGTGTCCCTGTGTTTAGGAGATCAGACTGTGTGGTGTGTATATAAGTGTATCAACCTGGTGTCCCTGTGTTTAGGAGATCAGACTGTGTGGTGTGTATATACGTGTATCACCCTGGTGTCCCTGTGTTTAGGAGATCAGACTGTGTGGTGTGTATATAAGTGTATCACCCTGGTGTCCCTGTGTTTAAGAGATCAGACTGTGTGGTGTGTATATAAGTGTATCTCCCTGGTGTCCCTGTGTAGGAGATCAGACTGTGTGGTGTGTATATAAGTGTATCACCCTGGTGTCCCTGTGTTTAGGAGATCAGACTGTGTGGTGTGTATATAAGCGTATCACCCTGGTGTCCCTGTGTTTAGGAGATCAGACTGTGTGGAGTGTATAGAAGTGTCTCACCCTGGTGTCCCTGTGTTTAGGAGATCAGACTGTGTGGTGTGTATATAAGTGTATCACCCTGGTGTCCCTGTGTTTAGGAGATCAGACTGTGTGGTGTGTATATAAGTGTATCACCCTGGTGTCCCTGTGTTTAGGAGATCAGACTGTGTGGTGTGTATATAAGTGTATCACCCTGGTGTCCCTGTGTTTAGGAGATCAGACTGTGTGGTGTGTATATAAGTGTATCACCCTGGTGTCCCTGTGTTTAGGAGATCAGACTGTGTGGTGTGTGTATATAAGCGTATCACCCTGGTGTCCCTGTGTTTAGGAGATCAGACTGTGTGGTGTGTATATAAGTGTATCACCCTGGTGCCCCCGTGTTTAGGAGATCAGACTGTGTGGTGTGTATATAAGTGTATCACTCTGGTGTTCCTGTGTTTAGGAGATCACACTGTGTGGTGTGTATATAAGTGTATCACCCCGGTGTCCCTGTGTTTAGGAGATCAGTCTGTGTGGTGTGTATAGAAGTGTATCACCCTGGTGTCCCTGTGTTTAGGAGATCAGACTGTGTGGTGTGTATAGAAGTGTATCACCCTGCTGTCCCTGTGTTTAGGAGATCAGACTGTGTGGTGTGTATATAAGTGTATCACCCTGGTGCCCCTGTGTTTAGGAGATCAGACTGTGTGGTGTGTATATAAGTGTATCACACTGGTGTTCCTGTGTTTAGGAGATCAGACTGTGTGGTGTGTATATAAGTGTATCACTCTGGTGTCCCTGTGTTTAGGAGATCAGACTGTGTGGTGTGTATAGAAGTGTATCACCCTGGTGTCCCTGTGTTTAGGAGATCAGACTGTGTGATGTGTATAGAAGTGTATCACCCTGGTGTCCCTGTGTTTAGGAGATCAGACTGTGTGGTGTGTATAGAAGTGTATCACCCTGGTGTCCCTGTGTTTAGGAGATCAGACTGTGTGATGTGTATAGAAGTGTATCACCCTGGTGTCCCTGTGTTTAGGAGATCAGACTGTGTGGTGTGTATAGAAGTGTATCACCCTGGTGTCCCTGTGTTTAGGAGATCAGACTGTGTGGTGTGTATATAAGTGTATCACCCTGGTGTCCCTGTGTTTAGGAGATCAGACTGTGGTGTGTATATAAGTGTATCACCCTGGTGTCCCTGTGTTTAGGAGATCAGACTGTGTGGTGTGTATATAAGTGTATCACCCTGGTGTCCCTGTGTTTAAGAGATCAGACTGTGTGGTGTGTATATAAGTGTATCTCCCTGGTGTCCCTGTGTAGGAGATCAGACTGTGTGGTGTGTATATAAGTGTATCACCCTGGTGTCCCTGTGTTTAGGAGATCAGACTGTGTGGTGTGTATATAAGCGTATCACCCTGGTGTCCCTGTGTTTAGGAGATCAGACTGTGTGGAGTGTATAGAAGTGTCTCACCCTGGTGTCCCTGTGTTTAGGAGATCAGACTGTGTGGTGTGTATATAAGTGTATCACCCTGGTGTCCCTGTGTTTAGGAGATCAGACTGTGTGGTGTGTATATAAGTGTATCACCCTGGTGTCCCTGTGTTTAGGAGATCAGACTGTGTGGTGTGTATATAAGTGTATCACCCTGGTGTCCCTGTGTTTAGGAGATCAGACTGTGGTGTGTATATAAGTGTATCACCCTGGTGTCCCTGTGTTTAGGAGATCAGACTGTGGTGTGTATATAAGTGTATCACCCTGGTGTCCCTGTGTTTAGGAGATCAGACTGTGTGGTGTGTATATAACTGTATCACCCTGGTGTCCCTGTGTGTAGGAGATCAGACTGTGTGGTGTGTATATAAGTGTATCACCCTGGTGTCCCTGTGTTTAGGAGATCAGACTGTGTGGTGTATATAGAAGTGTATCACCCTGGTGTCCCTGTGTTTAGGAGATCAGACTGTGTGGTGTGTATATAAGTGTATCACCCTGGTGTCCCTGTGTTTAGGAGATCAGACTGTGTGGTGTGTATAGAAGTGTATCACCCTGGTGTCCCTGTGTTTAGGAGATCAGACTGTGATGTGTATAGAAGTGTATCACCCTGGTGTCCCTGTGTATAGGAGATCAGACTGTGAGGTGTGTATATAAGTGTATCACCCTGGTGTCCCTGTGTTTAGGAGATCAGACTGTGTGGTGTGTATATTTGTGTATCCCCCTGGTGTCCATGTGTTTAGGAGATCAGACTGTGTGGTGTGTATATTTGTGTATCACCCTGGTGTCCTTGTGTTTAGGACAGGTAAGTTAATCAATGTGAATGAGCCTCTGATCACACACCTGTGCTCTAGCAAAGAAATCCCTAAGTCCTGGCCTGTTAGTGGGTCCTGAGGACAGGAGTTGAGAACCACTGGTTTAGGAGATCAGACTGTGTGGTGTGGTGTGGGGCCTGGGGTGAAGGCTAAAGCCTGAGTTTATATTGTGATGCCACATAAAGCCTCTACTGAGTGTGAGTAGTATAATCTTAGACTGGATATCAATGGAGAAGGCTCTACCAGTTTAGCTGC
The DNA here is from genome assembly GCA_037306005.1 of Rhinophrynus dorsalis. Taxonomy (NCBI): domain Eukaryota; kingdom Metazoa; phylum Chordata; class Amphibia; order Anura; family Rhinophrynidae; genus Rhinophrynus; species Rhinophrynus dorsalis. The sequence continues at coordinate 505,778,151 of CM074722.1, read as the reverse complement.
GCAGTGTGTGCTGTCTTCTTCTCCTTCTCTTGTGGTTCCAGCTCTGCATTGTTGGAGTGAGTTGCAGGGAGGAGTCGGTTCCACTTGAAGACCAGGAACACCCCCTTTTATTGGGACACATACTACGTTTAAGAGGAACTGGGACTATAGACCACTCCTGAGACATCTCCTGGATGCAAACCTCTTGGCAATTTATTATCAGAATTTTTGTAACATTCCATATACATTTGTGTATCCTACACATTTACAATTTATTTTAATAGCACTTTTTTTCTTTTAATTTATGAGCCTGTTTAACCTTTTATGGACCAGATACCAAATTAGAATGATTACCGGTCCAGGACCTAAAGGAACTTTAGAGACTTTGCATTTCTTGTATGAAAAGCTTTCTGATGACCCCATTAGATTAAGATTAATCAGAGACAGTGAGCAGAGTTTGGGACTTTTGCTCCTGCTAGCAACTGTCATGTCTGCGTCCGATGACCTGATATCTAGGACTGATTGAAGATGGTAACTCTTGAACAAAAGAAAAGAGACAAAATTCATAAGGGCCATTAGGATTTTGCAGCCGTAGTTGATAACTGGAGTATTATTAATAGGAGGATTTTGTTCTCCTTTAAAGGGATACTAATCCCCATATTGTAGCTATGGTAAAAAGAATTGAATTGCCCCCAGGTTCATCTCTCAAACCTTTCTGGTTTGAGAGATAACCGAATGAAAAATTCCCCCTCCCTCCCCCTTCTCTGAAGTTGTACTGACTGCAGGGGAAGTCTCTCGTACGACAGTCAGGAGGCTCTGCAGCTGAGCCGAGATCGCATTGGTAAAAAAGAATTATTTCACTGAAACGGTCTTCTTCATGTGATTGGTTTGCAGTGAAATAATTCTTTTTTACGAACGCGATCTCGGCTCTGCTGCAGAGCTGCCTGATGAAAATAAGACCGGATATCCCTGCGGTCAGTACAACGCTGACTTCAGGGAACGGGGAGGGAGGGGGGAACTTTGCGTTTGGTTATCTCTCAAACCATGAAGGTTTGAGAGATGAACCTGGGGACAATATGGGGAATAGTAATTTTTAAGTATTATTATACCTTTAACTTGTCCTTAACCCCATGCTTTTCAGAAATATAGCTGAGCCAATTCATTGCGTTTTGTTGGATATCTCTAGCACATAAAGGGTTAAAATAAGATGTTGCCATTGTCAGTAAAGTAAGCTGCACCTCCCCTCACCACCACCACAAAAGTCTTGTAAATTTACAATTGAACAAAGTTCGTATCTCTGCCACTGCGCAGTACAGCGCTCTACTGGAGAAAGTCCCTTTGGGCACCAGAAATTGGTGTTCTACTTACTGAAAATCTGTGTAGCTCATTTTCCCTCTGTTGTACTTAAAAAAAAAATCTGTGAAGTTTGGTAGAGTGAAAACAATAAGCTTTTACTGTGTCAGGCTTTTGTACACAAAAAAATATCTTCAGGGATCATCAGAAAAGCTTTTCCTACAATAAACATGGAAAAGGAGAGACAAACAAGAGGGCACCCAATAGTGCCTATTATCCAAATGGACATTATAATTACATAATATTAATTATACTCACAAGAGTGGTGGTTGTGAAGGTCTTACGCCCTGTTAAAACAAAGCAAGCATGCAGAGAGATTTAACCCTTTGAGTGCCAGAGGGGTAAGGAACGCGTTGCTTTGCAATGCGTCCCGTCCCCTCTGGCACTTAAAAGGTTAACCTTTCTCTGCTTAGGTGAATTGGTTGTGAGAAAAAGCTCCATACAACAGGGATATCCACGAAAACCTATAACCTTCAATAATTTTAACACCTTAAGGACTACGTGACGTACTATGATCGTCATGGTCTTTACTTAAGGACCGATGACGGTCATAGTACGTCACATACTTTTTACTTACAGAGATCCACTGGGAGCGCTGTAAGTAAAAATGGGGCCAAAAATTGACCGTTCCAAGACTGGAGCGATCCGTTTCAGGCCTCAAAGTGGAGAGCCAATACACGCAACAGGTCATGTGTATCAGCAAGTTGGCACAGATCAAATCGGTCCTTATGGGATGGAAATGTCCCAGGAACGCTGGTCCTTAAGGGGTTAATAAAAAATTGTCAGTTACATAATACAACAGGATACAATCCTGACTCTTAAAATACTAAAAACAATGGCTAACAAGATCAACATTTCACAGACTGCTTCTTCAGAACCAGCTGGCTAAGAACAAGGAACAAAGAAGGAGAATATTGGTGTAAACTCCATCTATTCCTTGGTTCATAGGGCATCAGTTATTGCTTGGTTTTACACTGATGCAAAGGCCTTTTTGTGGCCAGTGAAGGCTATTCATAATGGAAGATTATAGTCATTATGTTTCCGTATAACTTGGTGCACTTTTTGGATATGGTCCATTGTACTGGAACTGCTCTTGAAGCCTGTTTGTTCTTTAGGTTGTGCAGCGTTAAAGGGTCAGTAATGTCTTTATATAAAAAAATGAAATATTGTAGCTACTATAAAAATAAATGATCCCAGTCCCATCTCTCAAACCTTTATGGTCTGAGAGATAAACAATGCTAAAATCCTCCCCTTCCTCCTCTTTTACTGACGTCATCTGTAATCTGACCGCAGGAGAACCTGGTCCCGGGACCGGCAGGTGGCTCTTCAGCAGAGACTAAATACCGCAATGTAAAAAGACATTTTTCATTGAAATGGTCTACAAAGTGTGCTGGCAAACCTCGAGTCGGCCAACACGACATCAGTGAGGGGGGGAATTTAAAATGTTATATCTCTCAAACCATAAAGATTTGAGAGATGGGACCGGGATCATTTAGTTTTTTTTTTTGTAATAGCTATAGTATTTCGTTTCTTTATATAAGGACATTACTATCCCTTTAAGTATTGTGTCAGTTTTTCTTGATCTTACCTTTGTAAAGACCTTGCAGACCACTGGAATAGGCTTGTTGGTCAGTTGTTTTTTTAGATACATCGTATCCCATTTTTTGTGCAGTAGGATGAATTCTTCATTTTCCATGTTTCAGACATTTTGCAGAATAGTAAGCATTTTTAGAATAGTTTAGCTAGGGCTTTGAATAAGGGTTGACCCATGGGCGGATTGTCCTATCGGAGGATTGGGCATCCCCCAGTGGGCCTCTAGATCATGGGCCAGTTGGAGAGATCAAAGGATCTCACCTGACCGTCCCACAATAGTTTAAAGTAGAGGTCTGTGCTGCCACCGGCACAGGCGCTCTCTGTGACAGTCCTTGCGTTCCTTGCTAAAGCAGAGCACCAGGATATGACCTAATATCCTGGAGACTGCACTCCCATGCCGCAGAGGGATCACAAGGGGGCGATGATAGGGACGTGGGTGCTGGAGGCTGCACTGATCTGTAACTCCCCACACTGGACCAGCAGGGAATGCAAGAGAGGAGGAAGAGACACGTAGCTACAAGATGTATTGAGAGGAAAAGAGGAGAATACTAGATGGAGAGGGAGGTAGGTAGGAGAAAAGAAGGGGACTGAGGAGGCCTGACTGAGCAATATTAGGGAAGAGGGGAATAGCAATGAGAGAGAGTGGAGGGGGGCAGGGAATAGGGGATGAAATAGACTGGGGAAGAGAGGAAGCAGCAAAGGGGCCTGTAGATAGAAAGTGAAAGGGGTAATAGACTGGGAATGAGAGTGTAGAAAAGGGCCAGGGGAAGAGAGAGTGGGGGAAAGGGGGTGTGAGTTGCTAGGGTTGTATTTAATCTATGAGTGCCAAAATTGTGTGCGTGTATATATATATATATATACTAGCAGTTTGGGACGGCGTTGCCCGTCATGTTATGCAGGAAATGTTTCTTTTTTTTTAAATAAATGTTATGATAGTGAATTATAGCGTAGGGTGTACGTGTCAGAAAGGTACACACAGTGATAGACAGAGACACATGCAACACACACATATACACACACATGCACTGACAACACAAACAGTGACACACAGCTGCAAATCAGAACATACATACATACAGTGTGAGCAGTGTAAGTAACATACCTCCCAACATTTCATATGGCCAAAGAGGGACACTTGTGTTTTCGGTGGTGTTACTGGGGGCGTGGCTGGTGGTGTATTTTAGAGAATTTTTAACCCTTTGAGTGCCAGGGGGTAAGCAATGCATTGCATCCCCTCTGGCATTGAAATGGTTAAGTTACTCTTTCTGTAAGTGAATGATTTAGAAGAAGATGAAAGTATTTTTTTTACACAGACTAATTTAACAGATATATACAGAAGTTTATTCCCACATTACTGTGGGTTTTATTGATGTGGAGCAATCTGATACACTGGTATATACACCACACAATGTGATCTCCTAAATAGAGGAGCAGAGGGATTTGGGTGTCAAACAGGGACTGTCCCTCCTATACTGTATAGTGCCAGTCCTTATACACAGACACATGCAGACTGTATACTATACAGCAGAGGTTCTCAGCCCATGCCCTCAGTGGCCACTAACAGGCCAGGACTTAGGAATTTCACTGCTAGAACACAAGTGTGTTGATCAGAGGCTCAGTCATATTGATTAACTCACCTGTGCTCTTAAAAGGAAATTCTAAAATCCTGGCCTGTTAATAGCCACTGAGGGCACAGATTGAGAACCACTGCTATACAGTGCCAGACCATTGTAGAGAATTTTTAACCCTTTGAGTGCCAGGGGGTAAGCAATGCATTGCATCTCCTCTGGCACTGAAATGGTTAAGTTACTCTTTCTGTAAGTGAATGATTTAGAAGAAGATGAAAGTATTTTTTTACACAGACTAATTTAACAGATATATACAGAAGTTTATACCCACATTACCGTGGGTTTTACTGATGTGGAGCAATCTGATACACTTGTACATTAGGCTGACCAGACCTCACCTTTAACCAGTGACACATATGAAAAATGCATACTGCAGGGCTGCTTTGATTTTGGTGCACTCCTGAAATATGCTTATTTCCTATGTGTCCCCGGTTAAAGGTGAGGTCTGGTCAGCCTACTGTATATACACCACACCGTGTGATCTCCTAAATAGAGGAGCAGAGGGATTTGGGTGTCAAACAGGGACTGTCCCTCCTATACTGTATAGTGCCAGTCCTTATACACAGACTGTATACTATACAATGCCAGACCATATATAAATAGTTTGTCATACATGCTATACAGTGAGCTATGTACAGCATGGAGATGATTGCAGGAACTGGCACCTCTACTTACAGACAGACTGACAAACAACCTGCTCTCTTTCTCTCTCTTTGTGCAATATATAAATACAGTCACATCCATGTCTCTGCCGTTTACCAGCTCAGCTGAAGCCTTGCTCTGCACTGCCTGATCACCTCTCTGCCGTTGTTTCCACTTTCTCAGCAAGCCAGTATCCTCCTGCTGATTGTTTAGAAATCAGCTCACTTGTAGTAATTAGCAGAGCTGTGTAGGCTCAAAGACAGGGAATGAAGAAGCTGCATAATACAGATTGGACCATGGCCTTCCAGCTGTAGCTTGAACATTGTTCCCATCATCCTCAGCGTGCGTGTGTGTATATGTGTGTATGTGTCTGCTAGTGTGTGTGTGGGAGGGCATGTGCATGTGTCTGTGGTGTAGGAGTGTGTGGCAGCCATTTTTTTTTTCAGCCTTAGATAGTGGTGGGCGGGCTGGATAGTGGGGGCAGGCCAAAAATCACACTCCCACAGAATCACCCAATGGCAGCAGTAATCCTTTTTACTGCCGCCCCTGGGTGTGTTTTGCCAGGCACAAAGTCTTCTTTTATATATATAGATATATATATATATATATATATATATATATATATATAGATAGATAGATATAAAACACACATACAACAACTAGTGGGCTAGTTTAGAAAAAAAAATTGCCCGGGCTGGTATTCCCCTACAATCCGCCTCTGGGTTGACCTCCGCCTCCATTGAATAACTGGTTGGGTAATCCTGGTGGCTCTGGCAGACGTCTCCTTGTCTCTGTCCATATACTGTGGTGTTCAGGTGCAGACCTGTAGCGCAGTAGCCTTTCTCAGGAACCTTGTCTGTTCAGGTGCAGACCTGTAACGCATTAGCCTTTCTCGGAACCTTGTCTGTACAGGGGCAGACCTGTAATAGTTCCTCAGGTGCGGACCTGAGGCGACTTATCTCCAGCCTGTCTTCTGGAGCTCAGCTTGGTACCTCCACAGCAAGCACTATCTTTCCTGACGTCTGCTATACTGTATTGTGTTCTTGCTGTTGCCGTATCATTCTGTACCTGTATATCTTAATAAAGATTGTGTTACCTACAGTACTGATCCACTTCTCATTCTTGAGTCTATGACAGCGATATTCTCAATAAGTTTTTCATGGTGGGTTGAAATGTCTGTGTCTAGAAAGTCTTGAAGCGCACTGAAGTGATTAGACAGTACTAACTCAAAATTCTTATGATTTTTCAATAACTGTCTAGTGTCAATCTTGTTGATTTAATCAATTTTTTCTTTCTTTCTTTCTTTCTAGCAGTCGATTTTGATTTGTGCTGTCACTAGATGATGGTCACTTCCAACATTAAAACGATTTAAGACTGAGCAGTCAATGAAAATCGTTTTATTATTTTCAAAAAGGTAATGGAGACCTATCAAACAGAACAATATTAAGAATTTTGACAGTTGGCTTCAAAGCAGATAGGATGGTTTAATACATAGCTAATTAGCATACTGTGCAGTTAATTAGCATAAAGTGCCAAACTGTTCCACAAAAACATATAAAGGTTTATTTCTCAAAAATGATTTACTTTGCAGACAAATTTCTAGTACAATGTATAAACAGATTTTACTTCTCTGTAGAACAAACTAAACTTGTGTTGACAAGTCCATTTTAATAGGACAATATTCACTTTGAGATGAAGCGCCTTAAAACTGAAGATATGCAATTCTGGGGGAGAGAGAGTGGACCATGTGAGAGAGGTACAGGGGGAGAGGGATGGTGGAGAGAGGCACAGGGGGAGAGGGGCAGGGGAAGAGGGATCTGGTAAAGTGACAGTGGGAGAGGGATGGGGGAGAGAGGCACAGGGAGGAGGATTGTGGGAAAGGGACAGGGAGAGAGGCACAGGTGAGGGGGACAGAAGAGAGAGGCATAGGGGGAGAGGGATGGCGATAGAGGCACAGGGAGAGAGGGACTGCGGAGAGAGGCACAGGGGAAGAAGAATGGGGGAGACAGGCACAGGGAAGAGGGATGGGGAGAGATGCACGGGGGAGAGGGATGGGGGAGCAAAGCAAAAGGTGGGAGTGATGGGGAGAGGCACGGGGGGGAAGAGGCATGGAGTAAAGTCGTGCAGGGGGAGAGAGGCACAAGGGGAGAGAGACAGGGGAGAGAGTCCCATATAAATAGAAGGTCTGGACAGGTTGGGGTGGGGTCATATTATGGCTTTGCCCCCACCCTGAAAAACCTTCTGTGGATGCCCCTGGGCACAAGGGGAGAGATGGGGCAGAGAGTAATGGATAGAGAGACTGGGGGGAAAGGACAGGGAGGATGAAGGACAGGGGGAGAGAGATGGGGAAAACAAGGACAAGGGGACAATGGGAGAGAGGCACAGGGAGAGAGAGGAACAAAGGAAGAGAGGGAGAGATTGATGGGGCGAGAGGGACAGAGGAAGAATGGGAGAGAGGGGCACGAATAGAGAAAGGCAAAGGGGGAGAGGGATGTGGGAGAGGGGACACAGATAGAGAAAGACAATGAGAGAGAGGGAAGAAAGAGAGAGGAAAATGAAGAAAGGGGGACAGAGGAATGGGGAAGAGAAGGAGAGAGACAAAGAGGGAGAAAGTGACAGGAGACAGAAGGAGAGGGAGAAAAGCAGAGGGGGGAGACACAGGGCCGGATTTACATCTCAGGAGCCTGTAGGCACAGAAATCTGAAGCTCCTTTCCCCCTTGGCCATCTCCACTGGAACCTCCCCCATCATCTCCATATTGCCCTTACATTGCCCCCATCAGTTTCAACTTGCCCCCCATCAGCTCCACATTGCCCCCACCATCTCCATGTTGCCCTCGCAATGCCTCCCCCTCCATTGTTCGTTTCCTACCTCCCTGGCAGGAGAAATCTGTCACCTGTGCCTCCTTCTGTGCAGACCTGTAGCTGCTGTTGCTCCCGCGTGGTCTTCTCTTCAAGAATGCAGATGCGCTGGGAGATGATGTCATGGAGATGATGTCATCTCCCAGCGCTCTGCATTACTAAAGAACTGACGAGGGAACTCAGCAGCTACAGCACTGTGCCAAAGGAGAGACAGATGACAGATCTCTCCTGCCAGGGAGGTAGGAAATGGACAACGGAGAGGAGGGGGCTATGTGAGGGCAAAATGGAGCGGGCGCTGGGTGGGGTGATTATTGTTATGCCACTGAGCAGCCAGTGAGGCTAATTAAAAAAAATAAAAAAAGTGATCCCAATGACAGGCGCCCCTCTGTGGGGTGCACCTGTAGGCAGATGCCTGCTCTGCTTATTGTAAATCTGGCCCTGGGGAGACAGGGAAAGAGGGACAAGGGAGAAAGACCCAGGGAGAGAGACTAAGGAAGAGAGGGATGGGGAGAAGAGGAACAGGGGACGATGAAGAGAGAGGGACAGAGAGGAACAGGGGTGACCAGGAGAAAGGGAAGTGGGGTGAGGAACAGGGGCAATGAGGAGAGAGGGACAGGGAGGAACAAGGGGCAATGAGAAGAAAGGGATGGGGAGGAACAAGGGGTGATGAGGAGAGAGAGATGGGGAGAGGAGGAACGGGGGTGATGAGGAGAGAGGGACAGGAAAGGTGAGGAACAGGGGGTAATTAGGAGAGAGGGACAGGAGAGGTGAGGAACAGAGGGTGATGAGAAGAGAGGGATGAGGAAGGACATGGATGAGAGGAACAGGGAGCAATGATGAGAGAGGAACAGGGAGGAACAGGGGGAGATGAAGAGAGAGGGATGAGGAGGAACAGGGGGCGATGAGGAGAGAGGGATGGGGAGGAACAGGGGGAGATGAGGAGAGAGGGATGGGGAGGAACAGGGGGAGATGAGGAGAGAGGGATGGGGAGGAACAGGGGGAGATGAGGAGAGAGGGATGGGGAGGAACAGGGGGAGATGAGGAGAGAGGGATGGGGAGGAACAGGGGGCGATGAGGAGAGAGGGATGAGGAGGAACAGGAAGCGATGAGGAGAGAGGGATGGGGAGGAACAGGGGGTGATGAGGAGAGAGGGATGGGGAGGAACAGGGGGCGATGAGGAGAGAGGGATGAGGAGGAACAGGGGGAGGTGAGGAGAGAGGGATGGGGAGGAACAGGGGGTGATGAGGAGAGAGGGATGGGGAGGAACAGGGGGAGATGAGGAGAGAGGGACGGGAAGGAACAGAGGGAGATGAGGAGAGAGGGATGGGGAGGAACAGGGGGCGATGAGGAGAGAGGGATGGGGAGGAACAGGGGGCGATGAGGAGACAGGGATGGGGAGGAACAGGGGGAGATGAGGAGAGAGGGATGGGGAGGAACAGGGGGAGATGAGGAGAGAGGGATGGGGAGGAACAGGGGGAGATGAGGAGAGAGGGATGGGAAGGAACAGAGGGAGATGAGGAGAGAGGGACGGGAAGGAACAGAGGGAGATGAGGAGAGAGGGATGGGGAGGAACAGGGGGCAATGAGGAGAGAGGGATGGGGAGGAACAGGGGGCGATGAGGAGAGAGGGATGGGGAGGAACAGGGGGAGATGAGGAGAGAGGGATGAGGAGGAACAGGGGGAGGTGAGGAGAGAGGGATGGGAAGGAACAGAGGGAGATGAGGAGAGAGGGACGGGAAGGAACAGAGGGAGATGAGGAGAGAGGGATGGGGAGGAACAGGGGGCAATGAGGAGAGAGGGATGGGGAGGAACAGGGGGCGATGAGGAGAGAGGGATGGGGAGGAACAGGGGGCGATGAGGAGAGAGGGATGGGGAGGAACAGGGGGCGATGAGGAGAGAGGGATGAGGAGGAACAGGGGGAGGTGAGGAGAGAGGGATGGGGAGGAACAGGGGGTGATGAGGAGAGAGGGATGGGGAGGAACAGGGGGAGATGAGGAGAGAGGGACGGGAAGGAACAGAGGGAGATGAGGAGAGAGGGATGGGGAGGAACAGGGGGCGATGAGGAGAGAGGGATGGGGAGGAACAGGGGGCGATGAGGAGAGAGGGATGGGGAGGAACAGGGGGAGATGAGGAGAGAGGGATGGGGAGGAACAGGGGGAGATGAGGAGAGAGGGATGGGGAGGAACAGGGGGAGATGAGGAGAGAGGGATGGGAAGGAACAGAGGGAGATGAGGAGAGAGGGACGGGAAGGAACAGAGGGAGATGAGGAGAGAGGGATGGGGAGGAACAGGGGGCAATGAGGAGAGAGGGATGGGGAGGAACAGGGGGCGATGAGGAGAGAGGGATGGGGAGGAACAGGGGGAGATGAGGAGAGAGGGATGGGGAGGAACAGGGGGAGATGAGGAGAGAGGGATGGGGAGGAACAGGGGGTGATGAGGAGAGAGGGATGGGGAGGAACAGGGGGAGATGAGGAGAGAGGGACGGGGAGGAACAGGGGGAGATGAGGAGAGAGGGATGGGGAGGAACAGGGGGAGATGAGGAGAGAGGGACGGGGAGGAACAGAGGGAGATGAGGAGAGAGGGATGGGGAGGAACAGGGGGCAATGAGGAGAGAGGGATGGGGAGGAACAGGGGGCGATGAGGAGAGAGGGATGGGGAGGAACAGGGGGAGATGAGGAGAGAGGGATGGGGAGGAACAGGGGGAGATGAGGAGAGAGGGATGGGGAGGAACAGAGGGAGATGAGGAGAGAGGGATGGGGAGGAACAGGGGGAGATGAGGAGAGAGGGATGGGGAGGAACAGGGGGCGATGAGGAGAGGGGGATGGGGAGGAACAGGGGGCGATGAGGAGAGAGGGATGGGGAGGAACAGGAAGCGATGAGGAGAGAGGTATGGGGAGGAAAAGGGGGTGATGATGAGAGAGGGATGGGGAGGAACAGGGGGAGATGAGGAGAGAGGGATGGGGAGGAACAGGGGGCGATGAGGAGAGAGGGATGGGGAGGAACAGGGGGCGATGAGGAGAGAGGGATGGGGAGGAACAGGGGGCGATGAGGAGAGAGGTATGGGGAGGAAAAGGGGGTGATGATGCGAGAGGGATGGGGAGGAACAGGGGGAGATGAGGAGAGAGGGATGGGGAGGAACAGGGGGCGATGAGGAGAGAGGGATGGGGAGGAACAGGGGGCGATGAGGAGAGAGGGACGGGGAGGAACAGGGGGCGATGAGGAGAGAGGGACGGGGAGGAACAGGGGGCGATGAGGAGAGAGGCACAAGGGAAGAGTGGGAGACAGTGAAAGGGGAGAGAATGACAGGGAGGTGGAAGGAGAGGGGGGAGAGAGGGAAAAGGGAAGAGAGAGAAGGATTGGGAGGAAGACAAGGATGGAGAGAAGTATGGCAGAGTGAGAGTGACGGGGGGGAGGAGGAACAGAGATGAAAGGTAGAGAGTGACAGGGGGAGAGGAACGGGGAGAGGAGGAGAGAAGGACGGGAGAGAGGGGGAACGGGCACAGAGGAAGCGAAGGATGTGAAGGGAAAGAAGGAGGGAGGGATAAAAAGGAGGAGAGAGACCTCTAACAGTGCTGCCTAAGTCCTAAATGACAGTAACTAAATGAAGCCTTTTCCCTGATTTGTTGAGACTAGTAGTGAACAGTTTGCAGGCTGAGGATCATGGGAGTTGTAGTGTAACCACAGTAAAGTTAAAGACTGCCCTTTCCTGCTTCAGCGGTTTTTTGGTACCAGCAAATATAAACCATTTAATCAATATAATGCGTAAATCGCTTAATTCCTTTAATTCCTTAAAAGATACAGATTTGAACATAAAGGAAGGACAAAGGGCATCCAGGAGGAAAGAGCAGTAAAGTACAGGAACGCAATCAGCTTTATTCAGAGCGACGCTGAGCACATCCACTTATCATTTCAATAGGCCTATAGAGTAAATCTGCTAATTTCTAGCGCTCCCGCTGATGAGCATTGAGCTGGGGGCCCACTTCTTCAATTACACAGCGGTGTCAAAAAACTCCATAACAATACACTAAAGAAAATGATATACAATTCACAGATTTTCATCTTTTGTCCATAAAAATACACACCAGATGACCTAGTCACCTCCCTGCAACAAGCAACAAAGACCACAAAATAGAAAACAATTTGTGACTAATTCACTGTACCTCTATGGAGACATTTCAGGGCTGATGCACAGAGGCAAGAGGATAAAGTCTTGAGCAAACCACAAATTTCTCATACTCCCATTGAACTAAAGCGGGCCTGTCCCCTTAAGAAAAGTTTAGTTAATTCAAAGAGAAGTAAAAACTTCCTAAATCCTGTACAGGCCATTTGTTTGAAACATAAAAACTTTGTGATAAATGAACATTTATTTATCATTGACAAAGTCTGGCACGTTATGCTAATTAGTCTATGTGCTTGACAAAATCACCATACACACACTGTGATATGAATGGATCTAGTCCACACACTGTGATATGAATGGATCTAGTCCACACACTGTGATATGAATGGATCTAGTCCACACACTGTGATATGAATGGATCTAATCAGAGTCCACACACTGTGATATGAATGGATCTAGTCCACACACTGTGATATGAATGGATCTAGTCCACACACTGTGATATGAATGAATCTAGTCCACACACTGTGATATGAATGTATCTAATCAGAGTCCACACACTGTGATATGAATGGATCTAGGCAGAGAACACACTGTGATGTGAATGGATCTAGACATAGTCCACACACACTGTGATATGAATGGATTTAGTCCACACACTGGGATATGAATGGATCTAATCCACACACTGTGATATGAATGAATCTAGGCAGAGTCCACACACTGTGATCTGAATTGATCTAGTCTACACACTGTGATATGAATGGATCTAGTCCACACACTGTGATATGAATGGATCTAGGCAGAGTCCACACACAGTGATATGAATGGATCTAATCCACACACAGTGATATGAATGGATCTAGTCCACACACTGTGATATGAATGGATCTAGTCCACATGCTAGGATATGAATGTATCTAGGCAGAGTCCACACACTGTGATATGAATGGATCTAGTCCACACACTGTGATATGAATGGATCTAGTCCACACACTGTGATCTGAATTGATCTAGTCTACACACTGTGATATGAATGGATCTAGTCCACACACTGTGATATGAATGGATCTAGGCAGAGTCCACACACTGTGATATGAATGGATCTAGTCTACACACTGTGATAAGAATGGATCTAGGCAGAGTTCACACACTGTGATATGAATGGATCTAGACAGAGTCCACACACTTTGATATGAATGGATCTAGTCCACACACTGTGATTGAATGGATCTAGTCCACACACCGTGATATGAATGGATCTAGGCAGAGTCCACACACTGTGATATGAATGAATCTAGGCAGAGTCCACACACTGTGATGTGAATGGATCTAGGCAGAGGCCACACACTGTGATATGAATGGATCTAGGTACAGTCCACACACTGTGATAAGAATGGATCTAGGCAGAGTCCACACACTGTGATATAAATGGATCTAGGTACAGTCCACACACTGTGATATGAATGGATCTAGGCAGAGCACACACACTGTGATATAAGTGGATCTAGGCAGAGCACACACACTGTGATATGAATGGATCTAGTCCACACACTGTGATATAAATGGATCTAGTCCACACACTGTGATATGAATGGATCTAGTCCACACACTGTGATATGAATGGATCTAGTCCACACACTGTGATATGAATGGATCTAGGCCACATACTGTGATATGAATGGATCTTGGAACAGTCCACACACTGTGATATGAATGGATCTAGGCCACACACTGTGATATGAATGGATCTAGGCCACACACTGTGATATGAATGGATCTTGGAACAGTCCACACACTGTGATATGAATGGATCTAGGCCACACACTGTGATATGAATGGATCTTGGAACAGTCCACACACTGTGATATGAATGGATCTAGTCCACACACTGTGATATGAATGGATCTAGGTATAGTCCACACACTGTGATATGAATGGATGTAGTCCACACACTGGGATATGAATGGATCTAGTCCACACACTGTGATATGAATGGATCTAGTCCACACACTGTGATATGAATGGATCTAGTCCACACACTGTGATATGAATGGATCTAGGTATAGTCCACACACTGTGATATGAATGGATGTAGTCCACACACTGGGATATGAATGGATCTAGTCCACACACTGTGATATGAATGGATCTAGTCCACACACTGTGATATGAATGGATCTAGTCCACACACTGTGATATGAATGGATCTAGGCAGAGTACACACACTGTGATCTGAATGGATCTTTTTTTTTCAAACAAAAATTTTATTTTTTATTTAGAACAAAGAAAACAGAGAAAATAAGGAAATACAACATATAATTATCTGAACATTGATAAGGAGAAATACAGGAAATTTTTATAATTTAAAATAGACAGTGAGAAGAAAATCTCTGTCAATACCAGTACTGCTTTGTAACCAGGGAGACCAAATAAGAGAAAAATTGTTAAAACAACCCATTTCAATAGAACATAGACGCTCCATTTTGCAGACATGAAAGATTTTATCTAGGGCATTGTTCCAGGAGAAGTTTAACATTTTCCATTGCGAGCCAATACTCGGACGGACAGCAGCACAAATTCTTTGGATTAGTTTATCTTGATATTTGTTGACATTAATAAATTTATTACCAAGAAGGGCTTCAGAACAGTGGAGTTTAATATTTTTCTGCAAAATTTGGGAAAGAAGGGTTTCCGTTTTATTCCAAATTATTTTCACTTTGGGGCAAAACCACCAAATGTGTAAAAAGGATCCCGACTCTAAGCAGCCCCGAAAGCAAAGATCCGAGGCACCGCAATACATAGATGCAATTCTAGCTGGAACTAGGTGGTATAAATGTAACATTTTGAAAGTTTGTTCAATAAGGTTTATGTTTAAGCTACTTTTATGGATACGAAGAATTAAGTGCCGCCATTGTTCATCAGACCAGGATTGGTTTAGCATAGATTCCCAAAAGAATTGACATTTAAGTTTCGAGGTGTCATAAAGTAGGATTCTATATATAGGAGATATTGATTTGTTAGAGGGAGTCCAAATTAAAAAGAAGAATTCAAAATTAGTCAGTGGCATTTTAATGTAATTACCAAGAAAGTGAAGCAGAATTTTGCGAATAGAGTCATAAACCTCTCCCTCTTCTGGCGAGCCGCCGATTTTATCTTTTAAATCTAGCCAATCGAGGAAATTGTCTCTGAACATTATGTTTTTTAAAAATTCTATATTTCCGTTGAATAATTTTATTGCTAAATGTTGTTGTCTCGGATTCCAGCCAAAGAAGGGAGAAGTAATAGGTAGAAGCTTAGATCGAAAGTCAATGAGTTTAAACTTTAATCTATTAGAGTCCCAAAGCAATAATCGTTTTTCGTGCTATAAAAAAGATGGGGGGTGATATGGGATCTTTGATGGGGGAAAGAACAGATCCATTCTGAAAGCTGTTGTCTAGGGATAAAACAAGTTTCCATTCTTATCCAAATAGGGATTGTAGAAAGGAGATCGTATCTCGCAGAAAGAGCAATCAGTTGAGAAAGTCTAGAAGCTAGATAATAGTTATATAAATTTGGCATAAGCAGACCTCCAAATTGTTTGTCTCTGTAGAGAGTCTCTCGACGAATTCTAGGATAATGCCCTCACATTGCTCCCTATCAGCTTCATATTGCCCCCATCAGCTCCAACTTACCCTCACATCACCCCCATCATCTCCACATTGCCAATTTGCCATCATCTCCATATTGCCCTCCATCAGCTCCATATTGCCCTCACATTGCCCCATAATTTCCACATTGCCCCCCCAGTGTCTGTTTCCTACCTTTTCCTTGGTGGTCCAGCAGCAGGAGAAACATAGAAACATAGAATTTGACGGCAGATAAGAACTATTTCGGCCCATCTAGTCACCCATTTTCCTACAGTAAAAACCTCAAAACTTTTTGGTCCTTGGTCTTTTCTTAAGTTAAGGACAATGCCTATCCCATGCATGCTTAAATTCTGTCACTGTATTAACTTCTACCACTTCTGCTGGTAGGCTATTCCACTTATCTACTACTCTCTCAGTGAAGTAAAACTTTCTTACATTACATCTAAACCTGTATCCCTCTATTTTTAGACTATGGCCTCATGTCCTAACATTTTTACTCCTTGGAAATATACTTCCATCCTGCACTTTGTTGAATCCCTTCATGTATTTGAATGTTTCAATCATATCCCCTCTCTCTCTTCTCTCCTCCAAGCTATACATGTTCAGATCCTTTAAGTCTATCCTCGCCATTTTAGTAGCCCTTCTTTGAATTTTCCCTAGAGTATCTATATCCTTCTGGAGATGGGGTCTCCAGTACTGTACACAATACTCTAGAGTATCTATATCTTTGTGGAGATGGGGTCTCCAGTACTGTACACAATACTCTAGATTATCTATATCCTATTGGAGATGGGGTCTCCAGTACTGTACACAATACTCTAGGTGATGTCTAACTAGAGATCTGTAGAATGGCGTGACCACTTCCCTTTTTCTGCTACTAATGCCCCTAGCTATACAACCCAGTCCCCTGCTTGCATTCCCCACCTCTTTATTACATTGCCTGCCTACCTTTAAGTCATTAGAGACAATTGCTCTCAAATCCCTTTCCTCTGTTGTCTCTGACAGTACAGTACCCTTAATAGTAGAGGGAAACTCTGAATTACACAAGGGTAATCCACTGACAACTCCAGAAGCACTGGAAACCAAGGTTGAGTCGGCCATAATGGTGTAATCAAAACCACCATCTCCGACTCTCTCCTGATCTGCAGGATAGTCCTCTGGATTAATGCAAATGGAGGAAACACATAATTCCTCCCATGACCCCGGGTTTGAGATAACGTGTCCATCGCTAATGCCTCTTGATCCGGTCTCCAACTGTAAAATTTGACCACTTGATGATTCAACAGGAAGCAAAAAGTTCCACTTCCAATGGACCCCCCTAGACCCAAAATGCAGGGAAAAATGCCCTTGTTTAGCAACCAGTCGCTGAGGTCCAAAAGGTAATGTGAATTCCAATCTGCCACCGCATTGGACAAACCTGGTAGATACTCCGCCTGAAGCATGATATTCCAATCAAGCCAAAAATGCCAAAACTCCTTTGCCAAGTCTGGTAACTGCTTGGACTGGTATCTCCCATGCGATTTATGTATCTGACTGCTGAAATGTTGTCCATCTTGATCAGAATACAATAATTCACCTCGTCCTTCACTAAACTCCTCAGAGCGAAGGATCCTGACAAAAGCTCCAAACACTTAATGTGCAGGTTCAACTCCTGTGGAGACCATTTCCCTCTTGTAGAAATGTCTCCTTCTCTTGACCTCCAACCTAACAGGCTGGCATCAGATTCTATGACAATGTATGGGCCCATACCGAAAATGGCTTTGCCATTCCACGTGTCGAGATGCTTTAACCACCATATTAACTCTTCTCTTGCGGCTGACGAATGCAATACCAGATCATTGTACCTTAAGCCCCTGCGAAGATGCAAGGCTTTCAATCTCTGTAACGCTCTGTAATGTAGTGGTCCCTGGAATATTGCCTGAATAGAGGTAGACAGTTGCCCACTATGACAGCTAACATCTGTAAAGAGATTTAATCCTTCCGTAGAACCGATCGTATCTCTTTGCGAATTGAATTTACCTTGATAGTTGGAAGACTTAAAGATTTGAGTTCAGAATTCACCTGAAATCCCAAGAACGCTATCTTTTTGGTCGGACTTAACTTCGACTTCTTCCAAATTTTCAAAAATCAAACAGATTGATGGTCTAATCTGAATGCCTCTGAAGGGTTCCCTGCTTCTGCGACTTGATCTACATGTTGTCCAAATAAATAATCATTCACACACCTCTACTCCTTAAGTTATTTATTATAGGATTCATAAACTTTGTGAAGCACCATAGAACTGAGGAGAGTACAAACGGAAGACAAGTAAACTGCCATTTCTCGCCTTTCCAAAGAAACTGAAGAAAGCTCTGAGAGAGGGGAATCATGAGTTATGAGTCTTTCAATCTATCTTTACCGTCCAATCAGAGGCAATAGCAGGTCTCTCAGGTTATGGATTCCCTCTATTTTGAAATGTCGATACATTACAAAATCATTGCGATTCCACACATTTATCACCGGTCTGAGACCTGACCCTTTCTTCCGAACTAGGAAGATATTGTTTACAAACCCTGGAGACTCCATAGGAATGTGTAAAATAGCCTGTTTTTAAGCCAATTCTTTGACTTCCGCTTCAACCAATTTTTCATCCTCCCTTGAATAATTGAAGGGAGTCGGAATATTTGATTAAATGGAATAGTAGTAAAACTCTATTACATATCCTTGAACCATTTGTAACACCCATTAGTCTAATGTAAGTTGAGACCAATGATGGAAAAAACAGGATAGTCTGCCTCCCACTTTCCCTGAAAAGAAACCGTTTCTTGACTTATGCTTACCTGCATACCCAGGGGATCTGAATTGACCACTGTGGCTCCTAGCCCTCCATGGTCTCCCTTTCTGGGGGAAAATGGTCCTGAACTTCTATGGACCTGGTAAGATTGCCCCCTGAACATTTGGAAATTAGGGCCTTGAAATCAATTCCCTGACTGACCTGAGTTGCAGGAAGAGCGACCTCGCCTCTCCCGGCCCTGCCAAAAACGCGGTTATTAAAAACCTTCTTCATGGAGGACTGAGCCTTCTCTAGGGCCGTAAATGATGTAACAAACCTTCCCAGGTCTTTAATAAATATATCTCCAAATAAATGACCCTGAGCTGAAGGACCAGGCTCAGAAGTGGCCATTTCAGCCAATTTGGGGTCCAACTTTAAATGAATGGCCCTTCGTCTCTCAGATGCTATAGTCGATTTAGCATCCCCCAATAGACATATGGTCATTTATGTCCAGCTCTTAAGGACATGAACATCAATGATAGAATCCTTTTGCAAAGCTTCCTCAGCCAACTCAAAACATTTTCTGAGTGGACCCAAAATGTCCAATAATTTATCCTGAGAGGATTTTAAAGATGTATTGATCCTCTTTCTTGGCCCTTTACCGGACTTGCTTAAAAATTTAATTAATTTTGGATCCAGCTCCGGAGTCTCACAAGCCTTATTGCTCACAGAGGGCCTAGAGCATTCCGCCCTCAATTTATTCCATGCACTATTGGACATGGTTTTCCTAACCCACATCTCAATATACTTGCCAACGTAATTAATAAGGGACCATTCAGAGGACCTTGGATGCTTTATGTCATCTGGATTGAACAAGAAATTGCCCTGTACATCCAAAATCTTAGCGGGGTCCATAATAGCATCTAAATCTACTTTAGACTTGGATGGTAACTCAATAGAGTCTTCCATAAAGGTATCTTCAAAAGACAGAGCCCAGTCCTCATCATTACTATCCTCGCTAGACAAGGAATAATATGAATCAGGCGTCATCCACTTAGATTTTCTCTTTCTCATTTTTTCCCCTTGAGAGAAGGGTCTAACGTGTGTGCCAGAATCACACAGGTATTATTGCCGTCATGTGGCAAGGTCAATTGGGGTATATCAATATCACCCCCAGTCATGCTATGCACATCGGCCCTAAATTTGGGTATTTCAGGATCAATATGTTTACGCTTGTGAGAGTGTTTACCACTAGTCTCTACTAAGGAACCATCTCTAGCTGGTTGAGGATCCTCAGCCAGCCCCATAGAATCCCTTTGCCCAGCAGGGTCCTGAAGCTCATTACCCAAAGCAAGGGTCTTAATGGTATCACTCCCCATTCCAGGGGTCTTATCCTTCATTGCCATCACAAAGGACTCCAGAAATGAATCACATAACTGCTTCATATCAGAACTCATCACCATAGTCATGGTTATTGACACAGAATTCTCCATAAACTTTGAAAATTGTAGTTTCTGTGCACTGAAAGGGAAACCCAGTACACTAATATAGTATCCCAGGAGATAGTATCCCAATACAGAGGACCAAATAAAAGCAAAATAATAACTTATTCACTGATATTCTATTAACTAATATATGGTGTTCTAGGGGATAGAATCCATATAGGCAATATTCTCCTCTAGAATCAGACAGCAAATAATATTAAACAGCACTAAACCGGACAGTAAGTAATGTAAAACAACGGAATAAGATATTAATATTACGTATCCTATATAATAATTTGCTAAGAATGTTTGTCAGAAGCCATCATGCGCAGTAGAGACAGCTGCGTGCGCTGCAGTCATGCGCAGTATAGACTACCTGCGGCGCGGCTGATAACGGAGAGGAGAGCTCCGAATTCAGACCGTAGTCCTCTCTGAGCACCTTCCTGGGACCTCTGGGTCCCAGGAAGGTTCTCAGAGAGTACTCCGTATGAATTCGGAGCTCCCCGCTCCGTTATCAGCCTCGGTGTGGGCAGTCAGTTCTGCACATGACTGCAGCGCCGCCAGAGTTGGCCCATGTACACGGGCTTTAAAACTAGTATTAATATAAATATCGTAGCTCTCCAAAGTTGAACCACTTGCCAAGAGATCCCAACACGACTGTGTATACAATACGGCAGCTCGCATAAGGTCCGAATCGAATGCCAATGGCTATGCTACCATCACTGCACATGTGCAAAATACGCAGTCAGAGAAAACTTGCGCCATAGAGAGCTGCTGTCAATGCGCATGCGCGGGCACAATCAATCAAACTTTGTTACTGTTCTTCAGTGCGCATGCGTGACCACAGTGATGGGAAAAACCGCTCCGATCTGCCGTCTCAAGTCAGTCTAAGAGCGGATGGAACTGAAGCAAACACAGAGCAGGCATCCACAATACAATAAAAAAGGTCTCAAAGAGCAAGCGGTCCCAACCTGAAGCCCAGAGGAGCGATTAGGGTCTCTACAAACCCCCAGCACAGTATAAACTAACTACTTTCACACAAAACACACCTATAAATATAAATAACAGATAGGACACTTGGCCTCCAATCAAGCAAAAAACAAATTTATTTTAAAATAATATATATTTCACAGCAAACCAAACGTAAAGTAAGACATAACATGTAATACTTAGCTTAGCCATAGGAGCAGCAAAGAAAGAGTCTGTTGATGCATCATAATATATAGGAATGGAATCATTGTGATTGAAGGAGCAGTGTTGGTTTACTACCAGCAAGTTTTTACATGCTTTATTTGGAATTTCAATAAAGTTTTCTATGCTGCTGAAGGTTGCAGTGGAGAGAGTTTAAGCATAAAATGAAGCTTCCTGTCTGATATAAAATTACTGTGTGTAACAGAAGGACTTACCTATGTAGGAGTCCATTATTCCATCATTGTAGGTAAAAGTCATCTGTATAATTACTGTGTGTGTGTAGCAAATTGACTTACTTAGGTAGGTGTCCTTCAAATAGTAGTAATTAATATCTATATAACATGGAAAGTGTATATCATATTTGAATTTGGAAGGCTTGAATAGGCAGCTCTAAAATGAAGGCCTGTTTTTATTTTTGTTTTTACTTTATACTTAAAAGAATCATATGTGGGTTTTTAAAATTAAATGATATATGGTCTGGCTTTTACTACCAAATAAAACACAGGTAACCCCATCGCCTCTTTGAAAAGATATTACAATTAACATCAAACAACACAATGCACCTGTCCTGTTCTGTCTTTAGAAATATTCTGCTTATTGAATTGCTGCACAGAAACTAGTAGCAACAGCGCCAGCTAGCGGTGGCTTTTCATTAACTCTTTGAATGCCAGTTGGGTATGCATTCACTGAGAAGCAAGGCATTGCAACCTCTCTATTACTCAAAGTTTTCTTTTTTATTAAATAAATTGTCAGCTATTGTAACTTCTGAATGAAGCATAATGTAAAAAACAAAATTGTTGTTGTTACTTTAATTGAAATTGGTGAGAATTTAATGTGTCCCATATAGTACAATTTTTGGCCCAGAATACACTGAGTACACCAGCCTCACTCCCTCAATATTCCTTCTTTCTAATAAGACTTTCATACCATGACAGTCATAGTTCCTCTTTACCATCTCCCCTCTCCATCTCCCCTGAACTTCAATCTTTCTCTCTTTTACATTTCTTTTTAATGTATAATTATTCTCCCGTCTGTCAGAGCAGGAATCACCATATCTCAGTCAAGTGCAGCTTCAGTAGAACGTGAGATTTTTAATGTCTCTCTGAAATTTCTTATAAATCTCTGTAAGATGGCACAAGACAATTAGAAGTAAATTTGTCGTAGGTGTCATTTTCATACCCACAGAATTTCATTCATGATGGTGCCTCGTTTACTTTTACTATGTCACTGAATGGATCAAATTGAGGAATAAAAGTGACAAATGATTTTTATACCCATGGAAATTGCTACAGATGTAGAAGCTTAGAAGTTGATGCTAATGGATTTGTACCTCTGGTGTTCCACTGGGATGGGAAGATGAATGCATATGAGGCCACAGACCATGAAAGAGCTATAGGTGATATTATCCGAGTTAATAATGTTTGAAATGTCTATATCACAGTGACACAGTTGATGAGACTGAAAAATGACCTGCACCCATCAAGTCCAACCTTTTACCGTATCACCTTTTTTTTCTTGACAAAAAATTGAAAAAAATCATTGGAACCATTTCTATTTAGGCACCAACTGCGTAAAACAATTCCGTTCATCCAGGATCAACATCATATCTGCACTGAACCCAACTGTCATAATTATCTGAATTGTTCTGAGCTGGGAAGGCATCCATCACTTTTTTTAAAGTATCTACAGTATGTACAAGCACAGCCTCTTGGAGCAAGGAATCCACATTCTGTCAGCCCTTACTCTACAGTATCCCTTGACTTTGTTTTAATCGAAAGCACCTTTCCTCCAGTCTTGTCACATTCATCAATATATAGTGATTTGCAGGCAGAAACATGTCATCTTTCCACTGCTATGAGTTGTGAAAGATGATCACGCTTTCATGTATGATTATATGAACAAAATAGCAAGTCAAGCAATTTTTGTGCATACCTTCTTTACCAAGAATGGACCACCTAGAGCTCTCCAGATGTTCAGGATCATAATTCCCATGAAGCCCAACCAGCCAAGGCATGATGAGAATTGTAGTCTTGAACAGCAGCAAGTTGCCCATCCTAAACTATTCCACAAGGGACATATCCTATATAATAATTCGCTAAAATGTGTGTTACGATGCAGTCATGCGCAGTAGAGACTGTTGCGCATGCTGCAGTCATGCGCAGTAGAGACTGCCCGCGCCGCGGCCGGCATCCAGCTTTGTATCAGCCGCGGCACGGGCAGTCTCTACTGCGCATGACTGCCCCGCGACCGGCTGGCAGTGGCACTGTGGCCCGTGTAACTGTCTCTTCAACTCGTAAAATATAGACAACCGGTAGCACAATTAATCAGAGGAGACCCGTAGGGCAAACAACTTTTTGGACCATCTAACACAAATATTTTCTTCCAGGGGAGTGATTAGAAAATATTGGCTGCTGGGGTAAATCCCACCCCCACTGGATGCTAGACCCAGTCGCAAATATATCCCCCCCCAGTTACGCCTCTGTAGAAAGCAAAACCTTAATAACGAAGTAAAAAACTAATATCCGTGAAAGCTATTATAATAAAATCCAAAGGAAGCATATGGAGGCTGTTTTCACATTGATAGGAAAATGAAGTTCTATTTTACCAAGATGCAATACCCTGTAATTGAAGTATTGATTCTAAACAGCTACAACATAATGAAAAAGAATATTTAGTGCTATGCAAATTATATTTTTGTTATTGAAATCTCTTACATTTGTTCCATGCACTTTATGATTTACCATGTCCTCAGCAGCTGTGTTCCCAATTTTTTCCAGCTCAGAGTTATTATCCAGCTAAACATTTTGCAGAACCCTCCAGTTAGCTGTTCAATTGAAAAATGACCTTCATAACCAATTCTCTTGCCCTCCCCTCCTCTCCCCTCCCAAACATTCAGAGGAGTTACAACTGAGACTAAACCAGAAGGCTTGGAGGCCACGATCCACTAAGGGCCATCATGTACAAACTGTATCTGGAACAGGGCTGGGGCATACTAACCAGGACATAAGGGAGAAAGAACGATTATCCTTCATTTAAATTGGGCTTTTGAACCTTTCAATGCTAGAGAGGCAAATAATTGGTTAAAACCCCATAGAACTCAATGGGCATTTGGTGAATTTGTAATTGATTAGTACGATGCGGATGGAATGTCACAGAATTACTATGTTTTACTTTGTGAATGTGGCCCTAAATCAGGGCCTGTTAAGTTACTTGATTCAATGTTATGACAAATAAAGGATATGGATTTTAATGACTAGGGATGGACAAAAAGTGTCATTTTTTTTCCCTTTGTGAATCTTGCAGAAAACTGGCAGTTTGACACCTTTTAAGACAAAGTTCCCGCATATATAGACACCTTATCAAAATACTCTTTTTACTAAGACACTTTCCACAGGAACGTTGCCAATTTCCACTGTGGTGTTTGTGTGATTTTAAACAAAGTATGTGTGGTTCTATGGATACCAGTGCAGTAGGACAAGGCTGGGTGTCAGTATGTGTAGTTCTATGGATACCAGTGCTGTAGGACAAGGCTGGGGGTCAGTATATGTGGTTCTATGGATACCAGTGCTGTACGACAAGGCTGCGGGTCAGTATGTGTGGTTCTATGGATACCAGTGCAGTAGGACAAGGCTGGGGGTCAGTATGTGTGGTTCTATGGATACCAGTGCAGTAGGACAAGGCTGGGGGTCAGTATGTGTGGTTCTATGGATACCAGTGCAGTGGGACAAGGCTGGGGGTCAGTATATGTGGGTCTATGGATACCAGTGCAGTGGGACAAGGCTGGGGGTCAGTATGTGTGGTTCTATGGATACCAGTGCAGTAGGACAAGGCTGGGGGTCAGTA
>CM074722.1:505517485-505752879 GCA_037306005.1 Rhinophrynus dorsalis | reverse complement strand
TGTGTGGTTCTGTGGATACCAGTGCAGTAGGACAAGACTGGGGGTCAGTATGTGTGGTTCTATGGATACCAGTACAGTGGGACAAGGCTGGGGGTCAGTATGTGTGGTTCTATGGATACCAGTACAGTGGGACAAGGCTGGGGGTCAGTATGTGTGGTTCTATGGATACCAGTGCAGTAGGACAAGGCTGGGGGTCAGTATGTGTGGTTCTATGGATACCAGTGCAGTGGGACAAGGCTGAGGGTCAGTATGTGTGGTTCTATGGATACCAGTGCAGTGGGATAAGGCTGGGGGTCAGTATGTGTGGTTCTATGGATACCAGTACAGTGGGACAAGGCTGGGGGTCAGTGTGTGTGGTTCTATGGATACCAGTGCAGTGGGATAAGGCTGAGGGTCAGTATGTGTGGTTCTATGGATACCAGTGCAGTGGGATAAGGCTGGGGGTCAGTATGTGTGGTTCTATGGATACCAGTGCAGTGGGATAAGGCTGGGGGTCAGTATGTGTGGTTCTATGGATACCAGTACAGTGGGACAAGGCTGGGGGTCAGTATGTGTGGTTCTGTGGATACCAGTGCAGTGGTACAAGGCTGGGGGTCAGTATGTGTAGTTCTATGTATACCAGTGTAATGGGACAAGGCTGGTGTCAGTATGTGTGATTCTATGGATACCAGTGCAGTAGGACAAGGCTGGGGGTCAGTATGTGTAGTTCTATGTATACCAGTGTAATGGGACAAGGCTGGTGTCAGTATGTGTGATTCTATGGATACCAGTGCAGTAGGACAAGGCTGGGGGTCAGTATGTGTGGTTCTATGGATACCAGTGCAGTAGGACAAGGCTGGGGGTCAGTATGTGTGGTTCTATGGATACCAGTACAGTGGGACAAGGCTGGGGGTCAGTATGTGTGGTTCTGTGGATACCAGTGCAGTGGGACAAGGCTGGTGTCAGTATGTGTAGTTCTATGGATACCAGTGCAGTAGGACAAGGCTGGGGGTCAGTATGTGTGGATCTATGGATACCAGTACAGTAGGACAAGGCTGGGGGTCAGTATGTGTGGTTCTATGGATACCAGTGCAGTAGGACAAGGCTGGGGGTCAGTATGTGTAGTTCTATGGATACCAGTGCAGTGGACAAGGCTGGAGGTCAGTATGTGTGGATCTATGGATACCAGTACAGTGGGACAAGGCTGGGGTCAGTATGTGTGGGTCTATGGATACCAGTACAGTAGGACAAGGCTGGGGGTCAGTATGTGTGGTTCTATGGATACCAGTGCAGTGGGACAAGGCTGGGGGTCAGTATGTGTGGTTCTATGGATACCAGTACAGTAGGACAAGGCTGGGGGTCAGTATGTGTGGTTCTATGGATATCAGTGCAGTGGGACAAGGCTGGGGGTCAGTATGTGTAGTTCTATGGATACCAGTGCAGTGGGACAAGGCTGGGGGTCAGTATGTGTAGTTCTATGGATACCAGTACAGTGGGATAAGGCTGGGGGTCAGTATGTGTGGTTCTATGGATACCAGTACAGTGGGACAAGGCTGGGGGTCAGTATGTGTGGTTCTATGGATACCAGTGCAGTAGGACAAGGCTGGGGGTCAGTATGTGTGATTCTATGGATACCAGTGCAGTAGGACAAGGCTGGGGGTCAGTATGTGTGGGTCTATGGTACCAGTGCAGTAGGACACGGCTGGGGGTCAGTATGTGTGGTTCTATGGATACCAGTGCAGTGGGACAAGGCTGAGGGTCAGTATGTGTAGTTCTATGGATACCAGTGCAGTGGGATAAGGCTGGGGGTCAGTATGTGTGGTTCTATGGATACCAGTGCAGTGGGACAAGGCTGGGGGTCAGTATGTGTGGTTCTATGGATACCAGTACAGTGGGACAAGGCTGGGAGGAGGTCAGTATGTGTGATTCTATGGATACCAGTGCAGTGGGATAAGGCTGGGGGTCAGTATGTGTGGTTCTATGGATACCAGTGCAGTAGGACAAGGCTGGGGGTCAGTATGTGTGGTTCTATGGATACCAGTGCAGTAGGACAAGGCTGGGGGTCAGTATGTGTGGGTCTATGGTACCAGTGCAGTAGGACAAGGCTGGGGGTCAGTATATGTGGGTCTATGGATATCAGTGCAGTGGGACAAGGCTGGGGGTCAGTATGTGTGGTTCTATGGGTACCAGTACAGTGGGATAAGGCTGGGGGTCAGTATGTGTGGTTCTATGGATACCAGTGCAGTGGGACAAGGCTGGGGGTCAGTATGTGTGGTTCTATGGATACCAGTGCAGTAGGACAAGGCTGGGGGTCAGTATGTGTGACTCTATGGATACCAGTGCAGTAGGACAAGGCTGGGGGTCAGTATGTGTGGGTCTATGGATACCAGTGCAGTAGGACAAGGCTGGTGTCAGTATGTGAGGTTCTATGGATACCAGTGCAGTAGGACAAGGTTGGGGGTCAGTATGTGAGGTTCTATGGATACCAGTGCAGTAGGACAAGGTTGGGGGTCAGTATGTGTGGTTCTATGGATACCAGTGCAGTGGGACAAGGCTGGGGGTCAGTATGTGTGGTTCTATGGATACCAGTACAGTGGGACAAGGCTGGGGGTCAGTATGTGTGGTTCTATGGATACCAGTGCAGTAGGACAAGGCTGGGGGTCAGTATGTGTGATTCTATGGATACCAGTGCAGTGGGACAAGGCTGGGGGTCAGTATGTGTGGTTCTCTGGATACCAGTGTAATGGGACAAGGCTGGGGGTCAGTATGTGAGGTTCTATGGATACCAGTGCAGTGGGATAAGGCTGGGGGTCAGTATGTGTGGTTCTATGGATACCAGTACAGTGGGACAAGGCTGGGGGTCAGTATGTGTGGTTCTATGGATACCAGTGCAGTGGCATAAGGCTGGGGGTCAGTATGTGTGGTTCTATGGATACCAGTGCAGTGGGATAAGGCTGGGGGTCAGTATGTGTGGTTCTATGGATACCAGTGCAGTGGGACAAGGCTGGGGGTCAGTATGTGTGGTTCTATGGATACCAGTGCAGTGGGACAAGGCTGGGGGTCAGTATGTGTGGTTCTATGGATACCAGTACAGTGGGACAAGACTGGGGGTCAGTATGTGTAGTTCTATGGATACCAGTACAGTAGGACAAGGCTGGGGGTCAGTATATGTGGTTCTATGGATACCACTACAGTGGGATAAGGCTGGGGGTCAGTATGTGTGGTTCTATGGATACCAGTGCAGTGGGACAAGGCTGGGGGTCAGTATGTGTGGTTCTATGGATACCAGTACAGTGGGACAAGGCTGGGGGTCAGTATGTGTGGTTCTATGGATACCAGTACAGTGGGACAAGTCTGGGGGTCAGTATGTGTGGCCCTATGAATACCAGTGCAGTGGGACAAGGCTGGGGGTCAGTATGTGTGGGTCTATGGTACCAGTACAGTGGGACAAGGCTGGAGGTCAGTATGTGTGGTGCTATGGATATCAGTGCAGTGGGACAAGGCTGGGGGTCAGTATGTGTGGTTCTATGGATACCAGTGCAGTGGGACAAGGCTGGGGGTCAGTATGTGTGGTTCTATGGATACCAGTGCAGTCGGACAAGACTGGGGGTCAGTATGTGTGGTTCTGTGGATACCAGTGCAGTAGGACAAGACTGGGGGTCAGTATGTGTGGTTCTATGGATACCAGTACAGTAGGACAAGGCTGTGGGTCAGTATGTGAGGTTCTATGGATACCAGTGCAGTGGGATAAGGCTGGGGGTCAGTATGTGTGGTTCTGTGGATACCAGTGCAGTAGGACAAGACTGGGGGTCAGTATGTGTGGTTCTATGGATACCAGTACAGTGGGACAAGGCTGGGGGTCAGTATGTGTGATTCTATGGATACCAGTGCAGTCGGACAAGTCTGGGGGTCAGTATGTGTGGCCCTATGAATACCAGTGCAGTGGGATAAGGCTGGGGGTCAGTATGTGTGGTTCTATGGATACCAGTACAGTGGGACAAGGCTGGGGGTCAGTATGTGTGGTTCTATGGATACCAGTGCAGTAGGACAAGACTGGGGGTCAGTATGTGTGGTTCTGTGGATACCAGTGCAGTGGGACAAGGCTGGGGGTCAGTATGTGTGGTTCTATGGATACCAGTACAGTAGGACAAGGCTGGGGGTCAGTATGTGTGGTTCTATGGATACCAGTACAGTAGGACAAGGCTGTGGGTCAGTATGTGAGGTTCTATGGATACCAGTGCAGTGGGATAAGGCTGGGGGTCAGTATGTGTGGTTCTATGGATACCAGTGCAGTGGGATAAGGCTGGGGGTCAGTATGTGTGGTTCTATGGATACCAGTACAGTGGGACAAGGCTGGGGGTCAGTATGTGTGGTTCTATGGATACCAGTGCAGTGGGACAAGGCTGGGGGTCAGTATGTGTGGTTCTATGGATACCAGTGCAGTGGGACAAGACTGGGGGTCAGTATGTGTGGTTCTGTGGATACCAGTGCAGTAGGACAAGACTGGGGGTCAGTATGTATGGTTCTATGGATACCAGTGCAGTAGGACAAGACTGGGGGTCAGTATGTGTGGTTCTATGGATACCAGTGCAGTGGGACAAGGCTGGGGGTCAGTATATGTGGTTCTATGGATACCAGTACAGTGGGACAAGGCTGGGGGTCAGTATGTGTGGTTCTATGGATACCAGTACAGTGGGACAAGGCTGGGGGTCAGTATGTGTGGTTCTATGGATACCAGTACAGTGGGACAAGGCTGGGGGTCAGTATGTGTGGTTCTATGGATACCAGTACAGTGGGACAAGGCTGGGGGTCAGTATGTGTGGTTCTATGGATACCAGTGCAGTGGGATAAGGCTGGGGGTCAGTATGTGTGGTTCTATGGATACTAGTGCAGTGGGATAAGGCTGGGGGGTCAGTATGTGTGGTTCTATGGATACCAGTACAGTGGGACAAGGCTGGGGGTCAGTATGTGTGGTTCTATGGATACCAGTGCAGTAGGACAAGGCTGGGGGTCAGTATGTGTGGTTCTATGGATACCAGTACAGTGGGACAAGGCTGGGGGTCAGTATGTGTGGTTCTATGGATACCAGTGCAGTGGGATAAGGCTGGGGGTCAGTATGTGTGGTTCTATGGATACCAGTACAGTGGGACAAGGCTGGGGGTCAGTATGTGTGGTTCTATGGATACCAGTACAGTGGGATAAGGCTGGGGGTCAGTATGTGTGGTTCTATGGATACCAGTGCAGTGGGATAAGGCTGGGGGTCAGTATGTGTGGTTCTATGGATACTAGTGCAGTGGGATAAGGCTGGGGGGTCAGTATGTGTGGTTCTATGGATACCAGTACAGTGGGACAAGGCTGGGGGTCAGTATGTGTGGTTCTATGGATACCAGTGCAGTAGGACAAGGCTGGGGGTCAGTATGTGTGGTTCTATGGATACCAGTACAGTGGGACAAGGCTGGGGGTCAGTATGTGTGGTTCTATGGATACCAGTGCAGTGGGATAAGGCTGGGGGTCAGTATGTGTGGTTCTATGGATACCAGTACAGTGGGATAAGGCTGGGGGTCAGTATGTGTGGTTCTATGGATACCAGTGCAGTGGGACAAGGCTGGGGGTCAGTATGTGTGGTTCTATGGATACCAGTACAGTGGGACAAGGCTGGGGGTCAGTATGTGTGGTTCTATGGATACCAGTACAGTGGGATAAGGCTGGGGGTCAGTATGTGTGGTTCTATGGATACCAGTGCAGTGGGATAAGGCTGGGGGTCAGTATGTGTGCTTCTATGGATACCAGTACAGTGGGACAAGGCTGGGGGTCAGTATGTGTGGTTCTATGGATACCAGTGCAGTGGGACAAGGCTGGGGGTCAGTATGTGTAGTTCTATGGATACCAGTGCAGTGGGATAAGGCTGGGGGTCAGTATGTGTGGTTCTATGGATACCAGTACAGTGGGACAAGGCTGGGGGTCAGTATGTGTGGTTCTATGGATACCAGTACAGTGGGACAAGGCTGGGGGTCAGTATGTGTGGTTCTATGGGTACCAGTACAGTGGGACAAGGCTGGGGGTCAGTATGTGTGGTTCTATGGATACCAGTACAGTGGGACAAGGCTGGGGGTCAGTATGTGTGGTTCTATGGATACCAGTGCAGTGGGATAAGGCTGGGGGTCAGTATGTGTGGTTCTATGGATACCAGTGCAGTGGGATAAGGCTGGGGGTCAGTATGTGTGGTTCTATGGATACCAGTGCAGTGGGATAAGGCTGGGGGTCAGTATGTGTGGTTCTATGGATACCAGTGCAGTGGGACAAGGCTGGGGGTCAGTATGTGTGGTTCTATGGATACCAGTGCAGTGGGATAAGGCTGGGGGTCAGTATGTGTGGTTCTATGGATACCAGTGCAGTGGGACAAGGCTGGGGGTCAGTATGTGTGGATCTATGGATACCAGTGCAGTGGGACAAGGCTGGGGGTCAGTATGTGTGGTTCTATGGATACCAGTACAGTGGGACAAGGCTGGGGGTCAGTATGTGTGGTTCTATGGATACCAGTACAGTGGGACAAGGCTGGGGGTCAGTATGTGTGGTTCTATGGGTACCAGTACAGTGGGATAAGGCTGGGGGTCAGTATGTGTGGTTCTATGGATACCAGTGCAGTGGGATAAGGCTGGAGGTCAGTATGTGTGGTTCTGTGGATACCAGTGCAGTAGGACAAGACTGGGGGTCGGTATATGTGGTTCTATGGATACCAGTGCAGTAGGACAAGGCTGGGGGTCGGTATGTGTGGTTCTATGGATACCAGTGCAGTAGGACAAGGCTGGGGGTCAGTATGTGTGGTTCTATGGATACCAGTGCAGTGGGACAAGGCTGGGGGTCAGTATGTGTGGTTCTCTGGATACCAGTGCAGTGGGACAAGGCTGGGAGTCAGTATGTGTAGGTCTATGGATACCAGTGCAGTGGGACAAGTCTGGGGGTCAGTATGTGTGGTTCTATGGATACCAGTGCAGTAGGACAAGGCTGGGGGTCAGTATATGTGGGTCTATGGATACCAGTGCAGTGGGACAAGGCTGGGGGTCAGTATGTGTGGTTCTATGGGTACCAGTGCAGTAGGACAAGGCTGGGGGTCAGTATATGTGGTTCTATGGATACCAGTGCAGTAGGACAAGTCTGGGGGTCAGTATGTGTTTTTCTATGGATACCAGTGCAGTAGGACAAGGCTGGGGGTCAGTATATGTGGGTCTATGGATACCAGTGCAGTGGGACAAGGCTGGGGGTCAGTATGTGTGATTCTATGGATACCAGTGCAGTAGGACAAGGCTGGGTGTCAGTATGTGAGGTTCTATGGATACCAGTGCAGGTGGACAAGGCTGGGTGTCAGTATGTGAGGTTCTATGGATACCAGTGCAGTAGGACAAGGCTGGGGGTCAGTATGTGTGGTTCTATGGATACCAGTGCAGTAGGACAAGGCTGGGGTGTCAGTATGTGTGTCTATGGATATCAGTGCAGTAGGACAAGGTTGGGGGTCAGTATGTGTGGTTCTATGGATACCAGTGTAGTAGGACAAGGCTGGGGGTCAGTATGTGTGACTCTATGGATACCAATGCAGTAGGACAAGGCTGGGGGTCAGTATGTGTGGTTTTATGGATACCAGTGCAGTGGGACAAGGCTGGGGGTCAGTATGTGTGGTTCTATGGATATCAGTGCAGTAGAACAAGGCTGGGGGTCAGTATGTGTGATTCTATGGATACCAGTGCAGTAGGACAAGGCTGGGTGTCAGTATGTGAGGTTCTATGGATACCAGTGCAGTAGGACAAGGCTGGGGGTCAGTATGTGTGGTTCTATGGATACCAGTGCAGTAGGACAAGGCTGGGGTGTCAGTATGTGTGTCTATGGATACCAGTGCAGTAGGACAAGGTTGGGGGTCAGTATGTGTGGTTCTATGGATACCAATGCAGTAGGACAGGCTAGGGGTCAGTATGTGTGATTCTATGGATACCAATGCAATAGGACAAGGCTGGGGGTCAGTATGTGAGGTTCTATGGATACCAGTGCATTAGGACAAGACTGGGGTTCAGTATGTGTGGTTATGTGGATACCAGTGCAGTGGGACAAGGCTGGGGGTCAGTATGTGTGGTTTTATGGATACCAGTGCTGTGGGACAAGGCTGTGGGTCAGTATGTGTGGTTCTATGGATGACAGTGCAATAGGACAAGGCTGGGGTCGGTATGTGTGGTTCTATGGATACCAGTACAGTGGGACAAGGCTGGGGGTCAGTATGTGTGGTTCTATGGAAACCAGTGCAGTAGGACAAGGCTGGAGGGTCAGTATGTGTGGTTCTATGGATAGCAGTGCAGTGGGACAAGGCTGGGGGTCAGTATGTGTGGTTCTATGGATACCATTGCAGTAGGACAAGGCTGGAGGGTCAGTATGTGTGGTTCTATGGATACCAGTGCAGTAGGATAAGGCTGGGGGTCAGTATTGTGGTGCTATGGATACCAGTGCAGTGGGACAAGGCTGGAGGGTCAGTATGTGTGGATCTATGGATACCAGTGCAGTAGGACAAGGCTGGAGGGTCAGTATGTGTGGTTCTATGGATAGCTGTGCAGTGGGACAAGGCTGGGGGTCAGTATGTGTGGTTCTATGGATACCATTGCAGTAGGACAAGGCTGGAGGGTCAGTATGTGTGGTTCTATGGATTCCAGTGCAGTAGGATAAGGCTGGGGGTCAGTATTGTGGTGCTATGGATACCAGTGCAGTAGGACAAGGCTGGGGGTCAGTATGTGTGTCTATGGATACCAGTGCAGTAGAACAAGGCTGGGGGTCAGTATGTGTGGTTCTATGGATACCAGTGCAGTGGGACAACGCTGGGTGTCAGTATGTGTGGTTCTATGGATACCAGTACAGTAGGACAAGGCTGGGGGTCAGTATGTGTGGTTCTGTGGATACCAGTACAGTAGGACAAGGCTGGGGGTCAGTATGTGTGGTTCTATGGATACCAGTGCAGTGGGATAAGGCTGGGGGTCAGTATGTGTGGTTCTATGGATACCAGTGCAGTGGGAAAATGCAGGGGGTCAGTATGTATGGTTCTATGGATACCAGTACAGTAGGACAAGGCTGGGGGTCAGTATGTGTGGTTCTATGGATACCAGTGCAGTGGGACAAGGCTGGGGGTCAGTATGTGTGGTTCTATGGATACCAGTACATTGGGACAAGGCTGGGGGTCAGTATGTGTGGTTCTATGGATACCAGTGCAGTGGGATAAGGCTGGGTGTCAGTATGTGTGGTTCTATGGATACCAGTGCAATAGGACAAGGCTGGGAGGAGGTCAGTATGTGTGGTTCTATGGATACCAGTGCAATAGGACAAGGCTGGCGGTCAGTATGTGTGTCTCTATGGATACCAGTGCAGTAGGACAAGTCTGAGGGTCAGTATGTGTAGTTCTATGGATACCAGTGCAGTAGGACAAGGCTGAGGGGTCAGTATGTGTAGTTCTATGGATACCAGTGCAGTAGGAGAAGGCTGGGGGTCAGTATGTGTGGTTCTATGGATACCAGTGCAGTGGGACAAGGCTGGGGGTCAGTATGTGTTGTTCTATGGATACCAGTGCAGTAGGATAAGGCTGGGGGTCAGTATGTGTGATTCTATGGATACCAGTGCAGTAGGACAAGGCTGGGGGTCAGTATTGTGGTTCTATGGATACCAGTACAGTAGGACAAGGCTGGGGGTCAGTATGTGTGGTTCTATGGATACCAGTGCAGTGGGACAAGGCTGGGGGTCAGTATGTGTGGTTCTATGGATACCAGTGCAGTGGGACAAGGCTGGGGGTCAGTATGTGTGGTTCTATGGATACCAGTGCAGTGGGACAAGGCTGGGGGTCAGTATGTGTGGTTCTATGGATACCAGTGCAGTGGGACAAGGCTGGGGGTCAGTATGTGTAGTTCTATGGATACCAGTGCAGTGGGACAAGACTGGGGGTCAGTATGTGTGGTTCTATGGATACCAGTGCAGTAGGACAAGGCTGGGGGTCAGTATGTGTAGTTCTATGGATACCAGTGCAGTAGGACAAGGCTGGGGGTCAGTATGTGTGATTCTATGGATACCAGTGCAGTGGGACAAGGCTGGGGGTCAGTTTGTGTGGTTCTATGGATACCAGTGCAGTGGGACAAGGCTGGGGGTCAGTATATGTGGTTCTATGGATACCAGTGCAGTAGGACGAGGCTGGGGTTCAGTATGTGTGGTTCTATGGATACCAGTGCAGTGGGACAAGGCTGGGGGTCAGTTTGTGTGGTTCTATGGATACCAGTGCAGTGGGACAAGGCTGGGGGTCAGTTTGTGTGGTTCTATGGATACCAGTGCAGTGGGACAAGGCTGGGGGTCTTGAGTCTCCGGTGCACAGATTGGGAGCGCTGATACTGCAGACAGCACACCCAGTCCTTGTAAAGCTTTTCCACAGGGTGAATGTGCCAAAAAAGGTGTAATTTATAAACAGAGGTAAGATCTTTAAACTGGACCTCTCACCTTTACATATCTGAAGACTTCAATCAAACGCATACCTCCCAACATTTTAAATTGCCAAAGAGGGACACTTGTGTTTTAGGGGGTGTTGCTGCAGATGTGGCTGGTGGGCGGAGCATTGGCAAGAATTTGTAGTCTATTCCATGACCTATTGACACCTCCTTGTGTTACCTAATAAATGACTTATAACAAGACCAAAGTATTTTATGTACACAGACTAATTTATAAACACATATACAGACATTTAAACAAACAGTAATGTGAGTTTTATTGCTGTAGAGCAATGTGATACATCCTATATAATAATTCGCTAAATCGCGTGTAACGCCCGACATGCGCAGTAGACACTGCTGCGCGTGCGGCAGTCATACGCAGTAGACACTGCCTGCGCCGTGGCGGATACAGAGCTGGGCGCTCCGAAGGAGCATCCAGCTTTGTATCAGCAGTGGCGCGGGCAGTCTCTACTGTGCGTGACTGCCCCGCGACCGGCTGTCAGAGGCACTGCGGCCCGTGTAACGGGCTCTTCAACTAGTATATATATATATATATATATATATTTATATATATATACACCCAACAATCTGATCTCCTAAAAAGAGGGACATCAGGGTGGGAAAGAGGGACAGTGTGATTTGGGTCTAAAAGAGGTACTGCCCCTCCTAAAGAGGGACACTTGGGAAGTATGCAAACCTCTTTGTGTTCTGTTGACCAAAAGACCAGCACATGCAGTTTGGTGAATATTGATAATTTTATTTCTGAAAATGTGAAAGTGAAATTGTCTCTTATTGTGGCACTGTATGACTTTTAAGCTGTGTGTTGCACTTAGTACTTCACGTGCACAAATTAACATGTGACACTGCGTTCAGAGATCTCATCGGACAGAAATGATTATATGAATTTCTACTGAATTAGGTATGTGCTCCTGCTTTGGGGAACATGAGACATAGGGGCGTCTGTATCAATGTGTTTGTCAAAGTTACTGAGTTCTTTAATATAGTCAGTGAAAAGTCCATATTTATCTTTCTTACATATAAAAAAATAACCCACAGGGGTATTCAAATCATGCATACTTCTCTGGTACTCAAAGGGTTATTTTATTTTTTTTTAATAAGAACAATACAAATGGACTTTTCACTCCTAAGGACCCATGACGGTCCTGGCACGTCATGAAATTCAGGGGTCCCCACACAGTTCCATGCCGGATGGGGACCCCTGAATACATTTTGCAAAAAAAAAAAAAAAAAATTGCTCAGTGGTCCTTAAAGGGACAGTAATTTTCCATAAAAAATGCTTAGAGTTTTGTAGAGATTAAAAAATAAACGATATGCCACAAATCCTATCTCCCTGACCACTATAGTTTGAGAGATATCCTCCGCTAAAGTTCCTTTTTTCCTGACGTCAGCTGTAAAGCTGACAGAAGGAGATCTGTGTCGGCCGACACGAGGTGGCTCTTCAGCAGAGACACAATAGAGCGATTTAAAAAGTAATATTTCTTTGGATTGGCCTAAAAAGTGTGCTTGCAAACCAGGTACACTTTGTAGACCATTCCAAAGAAGTAATTCTTTTTAAATTGCGCTATTGCGGCTCTGCTGAAGAGCCATCTGTCTGTCACTGGACCAGAAACTCCTGCTGTATGCTTACAGCTGACGTCAGGAGAAGAGGAGGGAGAGGGGAACATTAATGGAGGAAATCTCTCAAACCATAGCCGTTTGAGAGATAAGATTTGTGTCATATCTTTTATTTTTTTAATCTCTACAAAACTCTAAGCATTTTTTATGGGACATTACTGTCCTTTTAACTGCCAGCCACTTGGCCGGGCTTTATTAGTTTAAAGAACTCTGCAACATAGCAGCGCATTGCATACCCCTCTGGCACCCAGATGGTTAATATATAGTCACACTATACATGATACGTTTGTCTCTAAGGGGTGTTTTCCTTCTTCTGCAAAACTGCATTTCCTCTGTCTTATATGTCACTAATTCTACATTATTTTGTTTACTACACTATACATTATTTTAGTTACTACAGGATAAATTATTTTGCTTAATAATTAGGTGCAAATTAGTCACAATTCCATCTATTTTTGAATTTGTGACACTTTAATTCATAAGCTCCATAGTTTTTATACAGTTTTCATAGACTCAAACTTGAATTCATGGTGACGGACGGTCTGTCTGTCTGTCTGTGAGCACAGATTTTATATGATCCATTATGCCCAGCTCCATTCTCTGTAAAGTGTTAAGTCCGCCTCTGGCACTCAAGAGTTAAAATTAGATGATAAAAAAGGCCAATTGGAAGGGCCAAGTGGCTTTTATCTGTGTCACATTTTGTGTTTGTGTATCAGCTTTTGTTTCTAATCTGTGGTATAATCTCCGGACCTCTGTAATGATTTCCTATCTGCGCGATATAAATTCATTACTAGAATTGTCGGTTTGCGGTTTGATAACCCGTCAGCTACAAGCCCTCCTGCTGTGTTGCTGCTGCTAAGAAACAAACATTTTATACCATTTTCTACTTCACCAGTTTTGATTAAAATTAGCAATTCCGATTGAGCTTCTGTTCATTTACAAAGAATATGATTATCTTTTTTAAAAATCCCGAGGAACTTCACAGTGCAAATATCATGCCTCCCAACATTTTAAATGGCCAAAGAGGGACACTTGTGTTTTAGGGGGTGTTGCTGGGGGAGTGGTTGGTTGACGGAGCATTACCTAGAATTTTTAGGTTATTTCATGACCTATTGAAACTTTGTGTAAGTGAATAAATTATTTACACCAAGATCGAAGGATTTTATTTACACAGACTAATTAATAAACACATATACTGAAGTTTATACATTAATTTGAGTTTTATTGCTGTGGAGCAATGTGATACACTTATATACACCACACAGTCTGATCTCCTAAACACAGGAACACCAGGGTGATACACTTCTATACACACCACACAGTCTGATCTCCTAAACACAGGGACACCAGGGTGATACACTTCTATACACACCACACAGTCTGATCTCCTAAACACAGGGACACCAGGGTGATACACTTATATACACACCGCACAGTCTGATCTCCTAAACACAGGGACACCAGGGTGATACACTTCTATACACACCACACAGTCTGATCTCCTAAACACAGGGATACCAGGGTGATACACGTATATACACACCGCACAGTCTGATCTCCTACACACAGGGACACCAGGGTGATACACTTATATACACACTACACAGTCTGATTTCCTAAACACAGGGACACCAGGGTGATACAACTATATACACACACCACACAGTCTGATCTCCTAAACACAGGGACACCAGGGTGATACACTTCTATACACACCACACAGTCCGATCTCCTAAACACAGGGACACCAGGATGATACACTTCTATACACACCACACAGTCTGATCTCCTAAACACAGGGACACCAGGGTGATACACTTCTATACACACCACACAGTCTGATCTCCTAAACACAGGGACGCCAGGGTGATACACTTCTATACACACCACACAGTCTGATCTCCTAAACACAGGGACGCCAGGGTGATACACTTCTATACACACCACACAGTCTGATCTCCTAAACACAGGGACGCCAGGGTGATACACTTCTATACACACCACACAGTCTGATCTCCTAAACACAGGGACGCCAGGGTGATACACTTCTATACACACCACACAGTCTGATCTCCTAAACACAGGGACACCAGGGTGATACACTTCTATACACACCACACAGTCTGATCTCCTAAACACAGGGACATCAGAGTGATACACTTATATACACACACCACACAGTCTGATCTCCTAAACACAGTGACACCAGGGTGATACACTTATATACACACCTCACAGACTGTTCTCCTAAACACAGGGACATCAGGGTGATACACTTATATACACACCACACAGTCTGATCTTCTAAACACAGGGACACAAGGGTGATACACTTATATACACACCACACAGTCTGATCTCCTAAACACAGGGATACCAGGGTGATACACTTATATGCACACAACACAGTCTGATCTCCTAAACACAGGGACACCAGGGTGATACACTTCTATACACACCACACAGTCTGATCTCCTAAACACAGGGACACCAGGGTGACACACTTCTATACACACCACACAGTCTGATCTCCTAAACACAGGGACACCAGGGTGATACACTTATATACAAACACCACACAGTCTGATCTCCTAAACACAGGGACACCAGGGTGATACACTTATATACAATCACCACACAGTCTGATCTCCTAAACACAGGGACACCAGAGTGATACACTTATATACATATCACACAGTCTGATCTCCTAAACACAGGCACACCAGAGTGATACACTTATATACACACCACACAGTCTGATCTCCTAAACACAGGGACACCAGAGTGAAACACTTATATACACACCACACAGTCTGATCTCCTAAACACAGGGACACCAGAGTGATACACTTATATACAAACACCGCACAGTCTGGTGTCCTAAACACAAGGACACCAGGTCAGAAAAGAGGAACAGAGGAATTTGGGTCTCAAAGAGGGACTGTCCCTCCTAAATAGGAACACTTGGGAGGTATGGACCTCTAATATCTCCTAAAGAGGGACACATGGGAGGTATGGACCCCTAATATCACCTAAGGAGGGACACTTGGGAGGTACAGACCCAAAATATCTACTAAAGAGGGATACTTAGGAGGTACGGAGCCTTAATATCGCCTAAAGAGGGACACTTGGGAGGCACTGACAACTACTATCTCCTAAAGAGGGGCAGTTGAGAGGTACGGACCCCTAATATCCCCTACAGAGGGAAACTTGGGAGGAATGGACCCTAATATCGCCTGAAGAGGGACACTTGGGAGGTACAGACCCCTAATCTATATATCTGAAAGAAGACTTTGTGTCTGGCAAAACACACCCAGTGGTGGCAGTAAGGAGGTTTACTACTCCCATTGGGTGATCCAGTCCACCTACCACTATTTAAGGCAGAAAAATATAATGGCTGCCACTCACTCCTACACCACAGACACACACTTGCCAGAGGGAATGCAATGCATTGCTTACACCATGACACTCAAAGGGTTAAACATTCTCCCCAATGGTCTGACACTGTATAGCAGTGGTTCTCAACCCGTGCTCTCAGTGGCTACTAACAGGCCAGGATTTTAGAATTTCCTTTTAAGAGCACAGGTGAGTTAATCAATACGAATGAGCCTCTGATCAACACACTTGTGTTCTAGCAGTGAAATTCCTAAGTCCTGGCCTGTTAGTGGCCACTGAGGGCATGGGCTGAGAAC
Source organism: Rhinophrynus dorsalis (assembly GCA_037306005.1). NCBI lineage: Eukaryota > Metazoa > Chordata > Amphibia > Anura > Rhinophrynidae > Rhinophrynus > Rhinophrynus dorsalis. The sequence continues at coordinate 505,737,077 of CM074722.1, read as the reverse complement.
CTCTGCTGTATAGTATACAGTCTGCATGTGTCTGTGTATAAGGACTGGCACTATACAGTATAGGAGGGACAGTCCCTGTTTGACACCCAAATCCCTCTGCTCCTCTATTTAGGAGATCACATTGTGTGGTGTATATACCAGTGTATCAGATTGCTCCACATCAATAAAACCCACAGTAATGTGGGTATAAATTTCTGTATTTATCTTATAAATTAGTCTGTGTAAAAAAATACTTTCATCGTCTTCTAAATCATTCACTTACAGAAAGAGTAACTTAACCATTTCAATGCCAGAGGGGATGCAATGCATTGCTTCCCCCTGGCACTCAAAGGGTTAAAAATTTTCTAAAATACACCACCAGCCACGCCCCCAGTAACACCACCTAAAACACAAGTGTCCCCTCTCTGGCCATTTGAAATGTTGGGATGTATATTACTTACACTGCTCACACTGTATGTATGTATGTTCTGCTTTGCATCTGTGTGTCACTGTTTGTGTATGTCAGTGCATGTGTGTGTGTGTATGTATGTGTGTTGCATGTGTCTCTGTCTATCACTGTGTGTCCCCCCTGTATATGTGTGTTTGCACATGTGTCTGTGTATCACTGTGTGTACCTTTCTGATACACCCTACGCTATGTTTCACTAACATTTATTAAAAAAACAAACAAACAAAAAAAAACATTCCCTGCATAACATGACGGGCAACTCATTGCTAATATATTTATATATAGTTGTATTGTAGGACTAGTGAGTATTTGGGTTAAGTTAGGTAGGATTAGGGTTGACGTGGGTTAGGGTAAGGTTTAGGGTACGGTTTAGGGTTAGAGCTAGGCACAGAAAAAAAAAAAAAAAAAAGATGACCTTGAGAGACCTATGCGTATGGGGTATTGCCGTACTCAGAAGAAGGAGTTGAACACTAAACAATGCATTTTTAAAAATCTTCTCCTATCCTGTGCTTGAAAATCACATCAACATTGAAACCTAAGTGTGAAAAATGATGCATTTTTTACTTAAGTCAAGTTTTACTAAGGATTTGTGGTAAAATGGCTATGTAAAAAATTTGAAAACATACATAAAATGAAAGCCTGGGGTGTCTACTTTCCCAAAATATACACTTTTGGGGGGAAATCTTACAGTGGAGCACTGTTACACAGCCCCAAATGAGACATGGCACCAGTGATGCAAGCTGTGAAAATTCAAAGTGTGAAACTGGAAACGCGCATGTTCCAATTTGGGCCCCGTAGGTCCCCCAAACCTTGAGAAACCTATGCATATGGGGTATTGCCGTACTTAGAAGAAGGAGCTGAACATAAACAATGCATTTGTCAAAATCTTCAACTATCCTGTGCTTGATATCAACAGTAATATTGAAACGTAAGTGGGAAAACTGCAATAAAACTAAATATTACCACAATTTTGGAACATATTTCTGGAAAAATAGCTGCATAAAAAACTCCAAAATTCTCCTGATTATTTACCTTATGTTTTCTACTTTTCAGAAACATATACCTTTGTGAGACATTTTTGGGTTCTGGCACCGTCAACTAAGCTATGATGCTCACATACTAATTGTTGAAAAATTTCAGGTTGGAAATAATGGGGTCCATCTTGAAATATTTACCTTGTAAATGTGAGAAAGGGGTTGAAATACTAGGCATATGGGGTATTCTCATATTTAGGAGAAGCAAATGATTATATTTAGGGGTATTTTTTTTGTAATTAACTAATAGTATACAAATCCTGACAGGAAAATGTAAGCAAAATGTTAGTTTTTTTATTTTTGTCCTCTTTTTTTCTATTTTAATCAAATTAAACAATGAGGTATTCATATAATTGTGTCATCAAAAGAAAGCCCTACTTGTGCTTTAAAAAACTGAATATAATTTGTGTGGGTGTATTAAAGGAAATAAAGAGAAAATATGGTTGAACAAAGACATAGTCAAAAAAGTCAAAACTGCTCCGGTCCTTAAGTAAAATCCGTCTCAGATTTGACGGTCCTTAAGGGGTCAAATAAACATTTCATATAAACATTAATATTGCCTTAAAACATTGAAAAGGACATGAAGTTACAAATTCCACTGAAATCATAGCTGAAGTGGACCAAGCATTTTAACCCCTTGAATGCAAGGCCAGTCACTGGGGATATCTCTAAGATTAAAGGGGTTAAATGGAACTAGTTCTGAACAATTGGCTGAATAAAAGTAAATTAATTTGAAGCTAATCAATGTGTTTTTATTTTTTTAAGTGTGTAAAAATGATTTTTAAGTGTTTTTTTTAATCAGATTAAATTGTCATGTTTAAGCATCAATTTATTATAAATATACGCTACCCCGGTGAAATATGGACTCCAGGACAGACTGCCCATTGATGTAGTTCACGTTTTATCTGTGAGTGACCTTTCTTTGTAACAGCGATTGCTGTCAGAGCTTCGTAACAAACGGCGAGAGGCTGGCTGAAATGGTGGAACTTCCAGACCTGAATTAAACCCCAAATCAAAAAAATAAATAGAAAAACCTCCAATGTTCTTTGAGTTACAACAAGCTAACAAACCGCTGTGTTTGATATATGGAGAACACAATAAATTTCAAGGCATGAGGCACTATTTCCTCTAAAGTAAATAAATTCACTCCGTGCTTCAGCTGTGCCGCAGAAAGCAAATAACTTTAGGAAGAAGAACCACAAGGAAAAATAAAAACTATTGAAAAAATTTTCTGATCGCAGATAGGAACCGAGACTCATTAAAGGGACAGTAATATAAAAAAATAAATGTCCGTACGATTGTTCACCGTAATTTTCTATACTGAATACTAAGTTCTGAGCATTTATCTTCATATTTGGCTTGAAAATCCAATTACAAGTTTCCTCCTCCCATTTCCTTTGTGCACGTCACACAGACTTCCCTCAGAGTAGAAAGCCGGTCTGAATGGATCGCAAGGAGGGACAATATATGTCATCAAGGGGGGCAGGGTTTTCCTTACACTAACAGACACAATATTGTCCCTCGTTGCCAACCGTCCGGTCAAGAGACTGACTTTCCGATCTGTGGGAAGTCAGCTTGACGTGCTCGAAAGGGACAAGAGGAGGAAACTTGTAATTGGATTTTCAAACCAAATTTGAAGGTAACGGATATATTCCGAACATATTTGTCAGTATAGAAAATTAGAGCAAGCAATCAGATGGCCATTATTATATAACAATACTATGTCTTTAAAGGAGCAGTAAACTTTACAGAGCATTTCCTGCTGAATAAAACAAGGTCACTCCCACCGCTGTCAGATGTTTTATTCAAAATTGATAACAATTCAAATAACCAGGAAGTGAATTTACTGTGTTTACTTCCTGATAGTTCTGACAGGAAGTGAATTTACTGTGTTTACTTCCTGATAGTTCTAACTGACAGGAAGTGAATTTGCTGTATTTAGTTCCTGATCGTTCTGACAGGAAGTGACAGGCAGTTTCTATCACATTCTATGGAGAACTGTATGTCTCTGACTTTTCTGACTTTCCTCTCCATTAAAATCTAACAGGAAAACTAATTAGAATTTGACCACTAGAGGGCACTGCTAATGTAAAAAAAAAAACATGGGTTTAAACTGTAATAACTCTGGAAATATGAATCTCTTGGCAGTGGGAGAACCCTCATTTTACTCAATAGGAAAATCCCTACAATATATATTTTTTCATAAAAAAAGTTTACTGCTCCTTTAAGGTAAAAATTTATTAAAGGAGTAGTTTTAAAGCCCGTGTATACGGGCCAACACTGGCAGCTCTGCAGTCATGCGCAGTAAAGACTGCTCGTGCCGCAGCTTATACGGAGTGGGGAGCTCCGAATTCAGATCGGAGTCCTCTCTGCGCACCTGAAGTCTCCAGCACGCTCAGCTATCTCTACTGCACATGACAGCTTCTGACAAACATCCTTAGTGAGTTATAATAGAGGATGATTTATGAATACCCGCGCAAATGCATAATTTAATTGCATTTTTCTAATTTGTTTATCATTAAGGACCTTGGAGCAAACCAACTGCGCTATAGGAGAAAAATGTAAACTCTCCTTGATTTAAATGATGTTTATAACTAGTGATGATCGAGCACCCCGATGCTCGGGTGTTCGGGTGCTCTGGCCGAGCGCCCCCGGAGGCTCGAGTGCTCGGCCGAGCACCCGAGCCCCATTGAAGTCAATGGGAGGACTCGAGCATTACACCAGGCACTGATGAGGGGAGGGTGCCTGGTCCATAGGAAAAGGGCAGAAAATGATGGAAACACCACAGAAATGGTTCAGGGACAGCATAGGGAGGATGTCTGGATGCATCTTGGACTCCAACGTCGCTGCTGGGAATGATGTTTCGCCCGTAGTACGCCATTTTTACAGACTGACCGTAAAACACACAAAAAGGAAGATAAAAACGATTTTAGGCGAAAAATTGTTACCAAACAGTATTTGCTGTATATTTACTTGTATATCATCTGCAAATTCTGCAAAAAATGTCATCGATTTTTCGGAACTGGGGCCATGATTAAGAGGGAAACGTGCGCAGCGTAAAGCAGGTGTTCAACGTGGTTATGGCCCGGGTAAGGTACAGCATTCAGGAACGGAGGCCGCAGCTACCACAGGTTTTACAACATGTCCGTTTGCCCTTGTTAAGTCCAAAATTTATAGTGGGAACAGTGGGGTCTGATCCATTGAGTAAAAGTGACGAAGTGACTTAGTGGATGAAGCCAAGAACTACCTTCTGCTCTGTCGAACACCCCAGCCCTATTTAATTCAATGGGAGGACCTGAGGCACTCCGATACAACCTGTATATCACAAAATGGAGGGCCTCATTCACATTGTGGTACAATAGTTCAGGTAGTGGTCCAACACTCATAAAGCCTATGCACTAAGTGAAAGGGCTGCCAAAAATTAGACTGAAATGTCACTCCAATACACCCTTTATTACACATAAAGGAGGGCATCATGCACACCCTTGAAAAATTAGGATTAATGGCCTGCTGGTGACCCTCTAAAACATTAGGGGCGAGGGCATGCCGCTAAGCTGACCATCTAAAACATTAGGAATGAGGGTCTGCTGCTGAGCCGACCATCTAAAACATTATGGGTGAGGGTCTGCTGCGGAGCTGACCATCCTAAACATTATATGCGAAGGCCCGCTAGTGAGCTGACGCTATAAAACATTATATGAGAGGGCCCGCTAGAGAGCTGACCCAATAAAACATTATATGAGAAGGCCCGCTGGTGAGCTGACCAATACAAAAATTGTCAAACAGGGCCCGCTGGTGAGCTGGCCCTATATAAAAATTATATCACAGGGCCCGCTGGTGAGCTGGCCCTATATAAAAATTATATCACAGGGCATATGGAAGAGGAGGAGGAGGATGAGAAGATTAAGAGTCAACCATATACCCGTTTTTTGGGTGGAAGGGGTGAATGGGAATACAGAGTATTCCCATCATTGTAAATAACATATATAAAGTGAGTTTATGTTCCCCCGGGGCTTTCCTCCAGTGGAGTGGAGAAGTCAGGGGAAATCCAGGCCTTGTTCATTTTTATAAGTGTCAACCTATCAGCATTTTCGGTGGAAAGGCGGATACGCTTATCTGTTATCATGCCACCAGCAGCACTAAATACCCACTCAGACAGAATGCTTGCGGCAGGGCAGGCCAGCACCTCCAAGGCGTAGAGTGCCAGTTCATACCACGTGTCCAGCTTGGACACCCAGTAGTTGTAAGGCACAGAGGGATCATTGAGGACGCTGACACAGTCTGCTACGTACTCCTTCACCATCTTCCAAAACTTTTCCCTCCTTGTGACACTAGGCCGCGCATCAGGGTGAGGGTGCTGGCGGGGTGTCATGAAGGTGTCCCACGCCTTGGAGAGTGTTGCCCTGCCTTAGTCGAAACTGCTGTGTGCTCCCCTTTTCTCCCCTTCTCGGTTGGCCAAGGTAGCACGTACTCTGCCGCCAGCGTTGTCAGATGGAAAATTTTGGAGCAATTTTTCGACAAGAACCTTCTGGTATTGCACCATTTTGCTTGTCCTCTCCACCGGAGGAATGAGAGATGAGAAATTCTCTTTGTAGCGGGGGTCCAGAAGGGTGAACACCCAGTAATCCGTGTTGTCTAAAATGCGTATAACGCGTGGGTCACGGGAAAGGCAGCCTAACATAAAGTCAGCCATGTGTGCCAGAGTACCAACAGGCAAGATTTCGCTGTCCTCACCAGGAGGATGACTCTCAATCTCCTCATCCTCTTCCTCCTCTTCTGCCCACCCACGCTGAAGAGATGGAAATAAAGTTCCATGGCTACCCTCTGTAGCGGAGGCAACCGTGTCTTCCTCCTCCTCCTCCTCCTCCGCCTCCTCCAATTGTCGCTGAGAAGACGAAGTGAGGGTGCTCTGGCTATCACCTTGTGTAAGCTCTTCCTCCCCCATTTCCACCTCTTCCACATGCAAAGCGTTGGTTTTAATTGTGAGCAGCGAGCGTTTCAGTAGACACAGAAGTGGGATGGTTACACTGATAATAGCGTTATCGCCGCTCACCATCTGTGTCGATTCCTCAAAATTGCGTAAAACCTCACAGAGGTCTGACATCCATTCCCACTCCTCACTTCTGATTACAGGAAGTTGAACGGAGAGGCGACGACCGTGTAACAGCTGGTACTCCACTACTGCCCTCTGCTGCTCACAAAGCCGGGCCAACATGTGGAAGGTGGAGTTCCAGCGCGTGCTCACGTCACACAGCTGCCGGTGAGCTGGCAATTGTAAGCGCTGCTGCAGCGTCAACAGGCCGGCTGAAGCTGTAGATGACTTACGGAAATGTGCACACACGCGGCGCACCTTCGTCAAGAGATCATGCAAATTGGGGTAGGTTTTTAGAAATCGCTGAACCACTAAATTAAATACATGCGCTAGGCATGGTACGTGTGTGAGCTTGCCGAGCTCCAAAGCCGCCACCAAGTTACGCCCATTATCACACACAACCATGCCTGGTTGCAGGTTGAGTGGCGAGAGCCACTGCTCGGTCTGGTGACTAATCCCCTGCAACAGCTCTGAGGCCGTGTGCTGTTTGTCCCCAAGGCAGATCAGCTTCAGCACGGCCTGTTGACGCTTCCCCACTGCAGTGCTACACTGCTTCCAGCTACCGGCTGATGGGTGAGTGGCGCTGCGCGCAGAGAATTCGGAGGTGGAAACGGAGGAGGAGGAGCCAATAACGTAGGTGCTGGCGGAAACCCTGATGGAGGTAGGGCCCGCAATCCTCGGCGTGGGTAGCACCTGTGCCATCCCAGGGTCCGAGTCGCTCCCAGCCTCCACGACATTCACCCAGTGTGCCGTCAGGGAAATGTAGGCACTTGTCCATGTGTCAGTCGTTAAGTGGACCTTCCCAGTAACTGCGTTGGTCAGGGCACGGGTGATGTTAAGGGACACATGGTGGTGTAAGGCGGGGACGGCACACCGGGAAAAGTAGTGGCGGCTGGGGACTGCGTACCGAGGGACAGCTGCTGCCATCAGGCTGCGGAAGGACTCAGTGTCCACAAGCCTAAATGGCAGCATTTTGATGGCCAGTAATTTGGAAAGGTGTGAGGTTAGTGCTATGGCCTGTGGGTGGGTGGCTGGGTATTTTCGCTTGTGCTCAAATGCCTGGGGTAACGACATTTGGACGCTGTGCTGGGACAGGGAAGTGGATGTGGTCGCTGATGGTGCTTCAGATGGTACAGGTGCAGGGCGGGAGGTATGAGGGCCTGCGCCTTCGACAGGCGATTGGCCGGCACCGAAAACAGGGGAAGAGGAGGCAGTGGTGTGGCCTGCAGACACAGATTGGCGATCCGGGCGTTCCTCCCACTTATTACGGTGCTTGGATGCCATGTGTCGGATCATGCTGGTGGTGGTGAGGTTGCTAGTGTTCATGCCTCGGCTCATTCTGGTGTGGCACAGGTTGCAAACTACAATTCTTTTGTCGTCCGCACTTTCCTTAAAAAAACGCCATACCGCGGAACACCTAGCCCTTGGCAAGGGAGATTTACGCAAGGGGGTGCTCCGTGGAACATTTGCGGGCCGGTTTGGTGCGGTCCGCCTTCTTTCTTTAGCCACACCACTGCCTCTTCCAGCCTGTTGCGGTGCTGCAGATGGGTCACCCTCAGGACTGCTGTCATCGCTCGGCTTTCCACCTTCCCAGGTGGGGTCAGTGACCTCATCGTCCACCAAGTCCTCCTCCACTTCCTCACTCTGATCATCCTCCTCATTTCTTGATCCCACCACATCCTCAGTCATTGACAACTGTGTATCATCGTCCTCATTTCTTGATCCCACCACATCCTCAGTCATTGACAACTGTGTATCATCCTCCTCATCAAGGTCTTGAGACAGTAATTGTGGTTGATTTGATGGCAACTATGTCTCATCATCATCATCCACTTCCTTTGACCTTAAATGCCGTTCCCCTCTGTCATCTTCTTGTGAATGGGTACCCTCTAGAGGTTGTGAATCAGGGCACAAGATCTCATGTTCCTCTGCAAGCGTGCTTGGAGAGAGGTTCAAATCAAGGATTGGTGATGAGACGAGCTCCTCACTATATCCCAGTGTGGGATCACTTCTTTGGCCAGACCCTCTATGGTGGGAGGAAGGATGATCAGGGTGAGGATTATGTTGACCAGACTCTTGGCTAGTGAGAGTGGACTTGGTGGAAGACAGGGTGGTGCTTAACCGACTGGAAGCAGTATCAGCTGAAATCCAACCGACCACCTGTTCGCAGTGGTCTGACCTCGAGAGTGATGTCCTGCGACGCCCTGTAAACTGAGACATGAAGCTAGGTATGGTGGATGTCTTTCTGTCTTGTGCTCTGGCACCAGGCACAGTTTCTACGCGTCCTGACCCACGCCCTGAACTATCAGGATCACGTCCACTTCCCCGTCCCTTTTTACCCGCCTTCTTCATATTAAACGGAATATATGCCGGTAATCTGCTGCTAGGCACACGAAACAGAATGTGACGCTAATCTGCGGCTAGGCACACTAAACAATATGTGACGCTAATCTGCGGCTAGGCACACTAAACAGAATGTGACGCTAATCTGCGGCTAGGCACAGTGAACGGAATATGTGACGTTAATTTGTGAATTTGCACACTAAACAATATGTGACGTTAATTTGTGAATTTGCACACTAAACAATATGTGATGCTAATCTGCGGCTAGGCACACTAAACAATATGTGACGTTAATCTGTGGCTAGGCACACTAAACTATATGTGACGCTAATCTGCGGCTAGGCACACGAAACAGAATGTGACGCTAATCTGCGGCTAGGCACACGAAACAGAATGTGACGCTAATCTGCGGCTAGGCACAGTGAACGGAATATGTGACGTAAATTTGTGAATTTGCACACTAAACAATATGTGACGTTAATTTGTGAATTTGCACACTAAACAATATGTGACGCTAATCTGCGGCTAGGCACACTAAACAATATGTGACGTTAATCTGCGGCTAGGCACACTAAACAATATGTGACGCTAATCTGCGGCTAGGCACACGAAACAGAATGTGACGCTAATCTGCGGCTAGGCACACGAAACAGAATGTGACGCTAATCTGCGGCTAGGCACAGTGAACGGAATATGTGACGTTAATTTGTGAATTTGCACACTAAACAATATGTGACGTTAATTTGTGAATTTGCACACTAAACAATATGTGACGCTAATCTGCGGCTAGGCACACTAAACAATATGTGATGCTAATCTGCGGCTAGGCACACTAAACAATATGTGACGTTAATCTGCGGCTAGGCACACTAAACAATATGTGACGCTAATCTGCGGCTAGGCACACGAAACAGAATGTGACGCTAATCTGCGGCTAGGCACACGAAACAGAATGTGACGCTAATCTGCGGCTAGGCACACGAAACAGAATGTGACGCTAATCTGCGGCTAGGCACAGTGAACGGAATATGTGACGTTAATTTGTGAATTTGCCACTAAACAATATGTGACGTTAATTTGTGAATTTGCACACTAAACAATATGTGACGCTAATCTGCGGCTAGGCACACTAAACAATATGTGACGCTAATCTGCGGCTAGGCACACTAAACAATATGTGACGTTAATCTGCGGCTAGGCACACTAAACAATATGTGACGCTAATCTGCGGCTAGGCACACGAAACAGAATGTGACGCTAATCTGCGGCTAGGCACACGAAACAGAATGTGACGCTAATCTGCGGCTAGGCACACGAAACAGAATGTGACGCTAATCTGCGGCTAGGCACAGTGAACGGAATATGTGACGTTAATTTGTGAATTTGCACACTAAACAGAATGTGACAATAATCTATGGCTAGGCACACGTTTAAAATGGCCCTTTTTGTCGCTGCGTTGTAAAATATTTGTCCCTGTGCACCTAGTACAATGTCACCTTAGAACATGTCCCCCCCCACAAAAAAATGAAATTCTGCCACCCCCAAAAAAAATTAAATGCTGCCCCCACACACAACAGTCCTAAAAAGGACTTTTGGGTCTTGAAAGAGTTTCAACAATTTTATTCTCCCTACACTTACTTCCTGTGCATCTAGTATTATATGTCACCTTACTAATATCCCCCCCACAAAAAAAAAGGAAATTGTGCCCCCCCAAACAAAATATAAATGCTGCCCCCACACACAACAGTCCTAAAAAGGACTTTTGGGTCTTGAAAGAGTACTAATACTACCAACACTTTTATTCTCCCTACACTGACTTTCCCTGCCTGATCGCATCTCTCCCTGGCTAAGAATGAGCCGAACTCGCGCGTCGGGTGCTATACAGCACCCGATCACGGGTTCTGGCCAGCCAATCAGTGTAATGCCAGCAGCCAACATGGCTGCTGGCATTACACTGATGTCAGAGCCTCCCCGCACGTTTATTGGCTGCGCAGCAGCCGCGAAATGTGCGGGGAGGAGACCCGAACATGGCGGGCGAGCACATGCGGTACTCGTACGAGTACCGCCATGTGCCGAGCAGAGCGATGCTCGAGCCGAACCGAGCTTCGGCCGAGCATGCTCGCTCATCACTATTTATAACACAATGGAGAAGATTCACTAACCAGTGATAAAGAGGTGATAAAGAAGAGATAATTTCTCCAGTGGTATCACTTCCTCAATTCCCATGTTAGTCTATGGAGCCAATGCACTAAGATTTCTTCAACTCTGGAGATTTTAGTGCATCGGCTCCATAGGATAACATAGGATTTGGAGAAGTGATATCACTGGAGACGTTTTCACCTCTTTAACACCTCTTTATCACCACTTAGTGAATCTCTCCCATTGAAAGCTAAAGAGGTCACCAATGCATTGCTTCAGCATTCAAAGGGTCGTATGTTGAAAGGGATAACGACAAAAAATTGTCGTATTAAAGACAAAAATAAGTAATTGTGTGCATGAACAACATATTTTCTATAGAGTATACAACAAAAAACTAGTAATGTCCATTGTGTACGACACAACTCCAGAATTGCTGAGCAAAGGGGCGTGGCCAGGGCGTGTCTAAACTATTCTCCAGTGTCGTATAGAGGAAAAGAAAATTTGTCGTAACTAACGACAAAAAAATGTCTTACAAATGACAAAATTTGTACGTTAAGAAAAAAGTGGAGGTAATGTGTTCTGAATGTGAGAATTTTTGTCTTTAGTTAAGACATTTTTGTTGTTAAGACATTTTTAAGACATTTTTGTCTTTACTTAAGACATTTTTTGTCGGTACATACGACAGTTTCAATCAGGACAAGCAACATATTTCCAATCACAACCGACACTCTCTGAAAATATTAATGATCCCAACAACACTGTACTTTGAAAATTCGTTACAAATGACTACTTCTTTGAACATATGGCCCAAAATGTTAAAAGCCTTGTGGTGGAGTTGGTGTACCCCAAAATTAGTCTGGTTTTTCACAATACGTCATGCCCCAGGTAATGGATTCCGCCATGTACACACCTACCAACTGGTTTTAACCCTTTGAGTACCAGAGATGTATGCAACGCATTGCCTCTGGCACTGCATACAGTTGTTGTCCTTCATCTTTATAGAGATTTGAATACAATTTTCCCACTTGTTTTACTAATCGTTGTTCAGTTTTTTCTGTAGTACTATCTTTAAGTCCTTAAAGGGATAGTAATACTGTCTCCATATACTTTATTTTTTAACATATACAATATTGAATAAACTTAAAGGGACAGTAATACTTAAAATGTAAAAAAATATATGTTGTTGGGTTTATTCCCCTGAGTAAAACAAGGGTAGTCTCACTGCTGAGATATATTTTATAAAACAATTATAATGGCTCAAATTTGAATTTTTTAGCATTTTAACCCTTTGAGTGCCAGAGGGGTACGCAACGCATTACGTACCCCTCTGGCACTCAAAGGATTAAAATGCCACAGCTTTACTGACATATATGACAACCTTCTTATCTGTGGATCCCGGAGAAACACCCAGAGATAGGGATAGTTGTGTCCAAATGGTGATTTTTGCATCATGTGGGTGGGGCTTGATAGGGAGAGTGTCCAAATTAAGCTAACTGTGTCATACTGTGGGTGGAGCGTGCGTGGGATGTCGCTGAGTTGGAGGGATGTGAGGTGGGGTTTGCATTTAAAGGAGCAGTAAACATTTATTTCTTAAAATGTTATAGAGTTTATGTTATAGAGCTTTTCCTGCTGAGTAAAACAAGGTCATTCCCGCCTCTGTCAATTGTTTAATTCAGAAGATACAACAGTTCAAATAATCAGGAAATGAATTTACTGTGTTTACTTCCTGATAGTTCTAACTGACAGGAAGTGAATTTACTGTGTTTACTTCCTGATAGTTCTAACTGACAGGAAGTGAATTTACTGTGTTTACTTCCTGATAGTTCTAACTGACAGGAAGTGACTCAGCAGTTTCTATCACATTCTATGGAGAACTGTAAGTCACTAACTTTCCTCTCCATTAGAATGTAACAGGAGAACTAATTGGAATTTGACCACTAGAGAGCACTGCTAGTGTAAATAAACACAGGTTTTAAATGTAATAACCCTGGAAATATGCTGTGGGAGCACCCTTATGTTCCTCAAAAGGAAATGCCCTACAATAAATGTTTTTTCATAAAATAAGTTTACTGCTCCTTTAAATAGGAAGGAAAGTGGGAGGAACAGTGGGCAGAATGGGTGGGAAAGTGGGTGGGATTACCACAGGGCTCTCCATTCTGGAGAATCAGCCTTTGTCCCCCGGTAACTGAATTTGGAAACAGGAGCCTCCTGGGCAGATCTGGAGAGTTCCCTGTTCCCAGGTTATTGAGAAAAACAGTGACAAAATACTTACCTTGTTTAGTGATAATTTTTGTGTTCCGTGCCAAAAAGAGTAAACAACACCACAACTATGTCCAAACTTGGACACCCAGTTACACGACCCCTTATATCATAATACCCCATCGACTGCCCATTGTTAGCTCCCTTTTTATTCATAGCCGAAGTCCAGGAGTAAATACACCCAGCAGACACAGGTCTAAGCCCCTGCTTCTCAAATTATTTAACAGACCATGAAAGACTAAAGCCTCCTCCTTTTCTGGCAAGGACCCCAACACCCCATCTGTGATTAGGGTGACCACCTGTCCCTGATTACCCAGGACAGTCCCTTATTTTGAATGTGTGTCCCTTGTCCCTGATGACGACTTCCTGGGACAATAAAAAGTCCTGGAAAAAAGACTCCAGAGCAAAGAGGTCTAAACACTAGAAGGAGAACATCCCATTGCCTACTGAGACAGGAAGTGACGCCTCTGCTGGACTACAAGAAAATGGCCTTCAGACAGATCGCTAAACACTAGAGAGAATGGAGCCTTCATCCTGATATCAAACAGGAGCTGCAGTACAATTTTGTAGTAGTATAAGGCTAGTCTAAGGGCGTGAAGTACCTGTTCTTGTAGTCCACCACAGTCATCACTTTCTGTCACAGCAGTCAAAGGGCAGTTCCCCCTCTAGTGTTTAGAACTCTGTGGTGCGCCAGATAAAGAGCAGGCAGTGTACTTATGTCTGGTGATGTACAATGACCTCTTCCGCATGACTGCACCAAAGCCGAGGACAAGTACTCTGCTACTCTCATCTCTGCAGTGTCCCTGAATGGCAGACTGGATATGTGGTCACCCTATCTGTGATAAAGGGGCAAATCCAAGTGGGCGGGCTGGATGCTGTCACCAGCCTGACCGCGAATATAAAACGAAGTGACGTGTCTACCCCTTATTGCTCCGCCCCTCGACCCCTCACAGCTAATCTTCCAATATCCATGTCCTGGACATGTTTCCCTTCCGCTGAGCCCATGTAGATCCCCACTGCAGGGAACACTGCCTTGTTAGTTAGCAGATTTCCACTAGAAACATACAACTGCCTGACAGGGAAATACATTGAAACATGGATAAATACCTCACATTAGGAGAACTCTAATCTGTCTCTGTACAGACTTTACTGTGACTTTACTGTGCTCCTGAGAGAATACAGTAATAATACAGCCCCATAGGCCTCTGTACAGACTTTACTGTGACTTTACTGTGCTCCTGAGAGAATACAGTAATAATACAGCCCCATAGGCCTCTGTACAGGCCTTACTGTAACTTTACTGTGTTCCTGAGGGAATACAGTAATAATACAGCCCCATAGGCCTCTGTACAGACCTTACTGTAACTTTACTGTGTTCCTGAGGGAATACAGTAATAATACAGCCCCATAGGCCTCTGTACAGGCCTTACTGTAACTTTACTGTGTTCCTGAGGGAATACAGTAATAATACAGCCCCATAGGCCTCTGTACAGGCCTTACTGTAACTTTACTGTGTTCCTGAGGGAATACAGTAATAATACAGTCCCATAGGCCTCTGTACAGACCTTACTGTAACTTTACTGTGTTCCTGAGGAAATACAGTAATAATACAGCCCCATAGGCCTCTGTACAGACCTTCCTTACTGTAACTTTACTGTGCTCCTGAGGAAATACAGTAATAATACAGCCCCATAGGCCTCTGTACAGACCTTACTGTGACTTTACTGTGTTCCTGAGAGAATACAGTAATAATACAGCCCCATAGTCCTCTGTACAGGCCTTACTGTAACTTTACTGTGTTCCTGAGGGAATACAGTAATAATACACCCCATAGACCTCTGTACAGACCTTACTGTAACTTTACTGCGTTCCTGAGGGAATACAGTAATAATACAGTCCCATAGGCCTCTGTACAGACCTTACTGTAACTTTACTGTGTTCCTGAGGGAATACAGTAATAATACAGTCCCATAGGCCTCTGTACAGACCTTACTGTAACTTTACTGCGTTCCTGAGGGAATACAGTAATAATACAGTCCCATAGGCCTCTGTACAGACCTTACTGTATATTTACTGTGTTCCTGAGGGAATACAGTAATAATACAGTCCCATAGACCTCTGTACAGACCTTACTGTAACTTTACTGTGCTCCTGAGGGAATACAGTAATAATACAGCCCCATAGGTCTCTGTACAGTCCTTACTGTAACTTTACTGTGTTCCTGAGGGAATACAGTAATAATACAGTCCCATAGGCCTCTGTTCAGACCTTACTGTAACTTTACTGTGTTCCTGAGGAAATACAGTAATAATACAGTCCCATAGACCTCTGTACAGACCTTACTGTAACTTTACTGTGTTCCTGAGGGAATACAGTGATAATACAGCCCCATAGGCCTCTGTACAGACCTTACTGTAACTTTACTGTGTTTCTGATGGAATACAGTAATAATACAGCCCCATAGGCCTCTATAAAGACCTTACTGTAATTTTACTGTGTTCCTGAGGGAATACAGTAATAATACAGCCCATAGGCCTCTGTACAGACCTTCCTTACTGTAACTTTACTGTGTTCCAGAGGGAATACAGTAATAACACAGCCTCATAGGCCTCTGTACAGACCTTACTGTAACTTTACTGTGTTCCTGAGGGAATACAGTAATAATACAGTCCCATAGGCCTCTGTACAGACCTTACTGTAACTTTACTGTGTTTCTGAGGGAATACAGTAATAATACAGTCCCATAGGCCTCTGTACTTACCTTACGGTAACTTTACTGTGTTCCTGAGGGAAAACAGTAATAATACAGCCACAAAGGCCTCTGTACAGACATTACTGTAACTTTACTGTGTTCCTCAGGGAATACAGTAATAATACAGTCCCATAGGCCTCTGTACAGACCTTACTGTAACTTTACTGTGTTTCTGAGGGAATACAGTAATAATACAGTCCCATAGGCCTCTGTACTTACCTTACGGTAACTTTACTGTGTTCCTGAGGGAAAACAGTAATAATACAGCCCCATAGGCCTCTGTACAGACCTTACTGTAACTTTACTGTGTTCCTGGGGGAATACAGTAATTATACAGCCCCATAGGCCTCTGTACAGCCCTTCCTTACTGTAACTTTACTGTGTTCCTGAGGGAATACAGTAATAATACAGTCCAATAGGCCTCTGTACAGACCTTACTGTAACTTTACTGTGTTTCTGAGGGAATACAGTAATAATACAGCCCCATAGGCCTCTGTACAGACCTTACTGTAACTTTACTGTGTTCCTGAGGGAATACAGTAATAATACAGTCCCATAGGCCTCTGTAAAGATCTTACTGCAACTTTACTGTGTTCCTGAGGGAATACAGTAATAATACAGTCCCATAGGCCTCTGTAAAGATCTTACTGCAACTTTACTG
Source organism: Rhinophrynus dorsalis (assembly GCA_037306005.1). NCBI lineage: Eukaryota > Metazoa > Chordata > Amphibia > Anura > Rhinophrynidae > Rhinophrynus > Rhinophrynus dorsalis. The sequence goes on along the minus strand of CM074722.1, from coordinate 505,720,350 downwards.
TGTTCCTGAGGGAATACAGTAATAATACAGTCCCATAGGCCTCTGTACAGACCTTACTGTAACTGTAGTGTTTTCCTGAGGGAATATAGTAATAAAACAGTCCCATAGGCCTCTGTACAGACCTTCTTTACTGTAATTTTACTGCGTTCCTGGGGGAATACAGTAATAATACAGTCCCATAGGCTTCTGTACAGACCTTCCTTGCTGTAACTTTACTGTGTTCCTGAGGGGATACAGTAATAATACAGTCCCATAGGCCTCTGTACAGACCTTACTGTAACTGTAGTGTTTTCCTGAGGGAATATAGTAATAATACAGTCCCATAGGCCTCTGTACAGACCTTCCTTACTGTAATTTTACTGCGTTCCTGAGGGAATACAGTAATAATACAGTCCCATAGGCTTCTGTACAGACCTTCCTTGCTGTAACTTTACTGTGATCCTGAGGGAATACAGTATTAATACAGTCCCATAGGCCTCTGTACAGACCTTTCTGTAACTTTACTGTGTTCTTGAGGGAATACAGTAATAATACAGCCCCATAGGCCTCTGTACAGACCTTACTGTAACTTTACTGTGTTCCCGAGGGAATACAGTAATAATACAGTCTCATAGGCCTCTGTACAGACCTTACTGTAACTTTACTGTTTTCCTGAGGGAATGCAGTAATAATACAGCCCCGTAGGCCTCTGTACAGACCTTCCTTACTGTAACTTTACTGTGTTCCTGAGGGAATACAGTAATAATACAGCCCCATAGGCCTCTGTACAGACCTTACTGTAACTTTACTTTGTTCCTGTGTGAAAATTGTAGTGTGCTGGACTTTGGTACATTGACACAGGACATATCATAACCTGCAGCTTTGCTACATTTCTGTTGCATGTGCGAAAGGGACATATAATTGGAAGTCACAGCGGCCATTTTGAGAAATATATATATTTACAATGCGCAAGGCTATAAGATTGTACCAGTCATTTAAAAGAGGACATTCAATCTCGGTTGTAGACCACTGCTATTTCAGTTTACAATCTGATAAAGGCAGGTGATGCTTAATAGCTATTGTGCTCTACTGAAACCCATGGTTTTTCTTGTGAAAAAACAAACAGGGCCATATTCACAAAAAAAGTCAAATAATTAAGCAGCAATCCAACTGCACGGTACCATTGAAAATGTAATGAATTTTAATTTTCCCTTAAGGCCCCACAAAAATCGCTCCTCGTTCTCCTTTCTGGTTATGGCCCATAGTGTTATTGAAGACAAGTTGACCCTTTCAGGACCAGAGGGGTGGGCAACGCACTGCAACCTCTGGTACTGAGAGGGTTAAAATGAATAGCCTTGAAAGAGTTAATTTCCCTGCTGTGTAGAGAAGTTGCCCTGATATTAGTAGAGTTTAGATCAGGATGAGTAGAGATTGTTTAATACAGCGATTGGGTTGCATATCGTGTTCTCCTGCTGCGTCCTGATGGCTTGGGATTGGAAAGCCTGAAATTTGTTATTGATTTTGCGCGTATCTGGCGTGTTAGCGTTGTGGTAGTATTTCTGAGATGTCCATCTTAGAGCTTTATCTGGCGGATTGGTGAAGCATAAATTTTGTTCTTTTCTGGTTTGTTCTGTCTGTCTATATGTCTGAGTTAGGGGGATTGTTTATGAGTTTCTCAATGTATCAGTTAGTTGTCTGATTGTTTTTCTCTTGTCGTTCTTGTTTCCTTTGAGAACATAATTTTATTGTAATTCCTCATATGACAGCCTCACCAGCTTCTCAGGAGTTGATGTCAGATCAGTAGTGGACAATTATTTCGGCATGAGGGACAAATCTCCAAACCGTTTTTAGAAGGTGCTAGTTGTATGGCCGCTCCAAAAAGAAAAATATACTTTGTATTTAGGTGTTTATGTTGTATACAAAACCAGGGGGTGGCTAAAAGATTAAGAATTACTTGATAGTGGGGTCTGGACCATGGACGATTTTTTTTGTGTGTGCATCCAGTTCAGAGATCCCTGAATGGCGTGCAGCCACCTGGGGAGCCCTGAAATCCATGATGGTCCTGGCACATTATGGGTCCGTATGGCTCACCAACCCATGATGTGCCAGGACCATCATGGGTCCTTAAGGGATTAACAAAAATGATCTGCAAACAGAAAGTTCAGGTACGCACACACATTAAGTGAATAAAATAAGTGGCTTATTGAACACACATGATGATATGTTAATGCTTTGGATGTCTACAGACAGGGGTTTACAATCCCTGACTAATATCCCTTTAGTAGTCCCCCTTCCTTAAAGGAGCAGTAAACTTTTTTTTTTTAGGATAAAACATATATTTTTGGAAATTTCCTATTGAGTAACATGAGGGTAGTCGCACTGCTGACAGACACATATTTCCAGAGTTATTACAGTTTAAACCTGTGTTTAGTTACATTAGCAGTGCCTTCTAGTGGTCAAATTCCAATCAGTTCTACTGTTACATTATAATGAAGAGGAAAGTCAGTGACATTCAGTTCTTCATAGAATGTGATAAAAACTGCTGAGTCACTTCCTGTCAGAACTATCAGGAAGTAAACACAGTAAAGTCACTTCCTGTCAGAACTATCAGGAAGTAAACACAGTAAATTCACTTCCTGTCAGAACAATCAGGAAGTAAACACACAGTAAATTCACTTCCTGTCAGAACAATCAGGAAGTAAACACACAGTAAATTCACTTCCTGTCAGAACAATCAGGAAGTAAACACACAGTAAATTCACTTCCTGATTATTTGAACTTTTGTAACTTCTGAATAAAACAACTGACAGCTGTGGGAGTGACCTTGTTTTACTCAGCAGGAAAAGCTCTATAACATACATTTTCATAGAAAAAAGTATATTGCTCCTTTAATGAGATGTGAGTGAAAATTACTAAGGATTATGTCTGACTGTTTCTTGGGCTGCCTCACTGAGAATTATTAATTGGTCTCTCTCTCTCTGTTCTGTGGAATGATACATTTTATCAGTGGTGTGTTGTTTAATAATATTGCATCATTGTTGTGCTTTGTGACATTGTATGGGTGTTTTTCTGTGTGATACACTGTATCATTGTGTACTGTCTGATGCCTTGTATTACTGTAGTTCTGTGTGATAACATTATATCAGTGTAATGCTTTGAAATCAAATTGTATTAGTGTTATGTTGTGTAATAACTTTTCATTGGTGTTGGGATTTGCGATACATTGTATCAGTGTTGTGCTATGTGATACATTGTATCAGTACTGTGCTTTGTGATAACATTGCATCAGTGTAGTTCTGTGTAATAACATTATATCACGGTAATGCGTTGAAATAACATTATATTAATGTTATGCTGTGTGTTTTCATTGGTGTTGTTCTGTGTGGTACATTGTATTGGTTCTGTGCTATGTAATACATTGTATCAGTATTGTGTTTTGTGATATAGTGGATCAGTCATGTGCTGTGTGATAAACTGTATCAAAATTGTGCTTTGTTGGATCAATGTTGTGCTTTGTGAAAAACCATATCAGTGTTGTGTTTTGTGATAAAATGTATCACTCTGCCTCTGCAGAGAATGCCAGGAGTGATGTTTATCTGCATAGAAGCACCACGATATGTGTACAGCAAGCCAGACCTAACTAGGGCCACATTCAATTGTATTTTACGCAGTGATTCTAATGTATTAAGGAAAAGTAGTGCAATTCTGCGAAAAAACTGTTTCACCATAGAGGAAAATTAAAACAGCCAATCCATTTAAATGTGGCTTTTAACCTCATGAAAGCTATAAAGGTCCACAATGCATTGCTTCGCTCTCTCATTCAAAGGCTTAAAAGGATAGTAATGTTTCATAATAAAAGCAGCTCTAATTAATCATCATAGTATTTGGACTTTGGAGAGTGTTATTTCAATTCCGTCAGAGTTGTAGTTCAAGAGTAATTCAATGACAAAGTATCTCCCTCCCGCCCCTTTTTACTGATGTAACACTGTTCAGCCAGATCAGAAGGGAGGTGCCCAGGTAGATTTCAGAGAGGGACAATCTTCAATTAAGATAAGGGAAAAACCTGAAAAACTTGTCAAGGGGGGCAGGGCTTTCATTGTTCTCATAGGAAGAAGATTGTACCCTTCTGTTATCTGTCTGGTCTATGGACTGGATTCCACATCTGAGAAGAGATGGCTTACACTAGGTAAAAGGGGCTGAGGGGAAACTTCACTTGTGAATATCTCTCAAACCACAAAAGTTTGAGAGATAACACTTATATTGTTCTTCGTGTTTTTTAATGTCTACAAAATAAAATAAAGATAAAACAAAGTATTACTATCCCTTTAAAAACCCCATTCAAATAATTTGGTGAATTTTGGAAGTGTGTATCTGTCCGATATGATCCAGTGGTTCACACCCGAATGTTTTCAGGCCTTAGGATATCAACTTTATTAACTTTGATATTTACTTTGCTTCGTAATGCTTCTAAAGGGTTAAAATCAAAACTGATTTGTAATTCCTCTGAACAGTGGTATTTTTGCAACGTGAAGCCTGTTTACCTGACATTGAATCTCTCTTGGCGCGATGAGCAATCTGCCACTACCCTGTGTAATGGTGAATGCTCTGCTTGTAGGGAGATTATTAATTTAATATAGTGTATAGTGCAGATGAGATTATTAGGAATAAAACTGCAATCAATGTGCAAGTAGATTTCACTGTGAGATGGAATACAGTGTATCGCTATGGACTAGCGCTTTAGATCCTCACTAGACACAGGGAACTGACATCTTGTTAACCAGAGTGATAAATTGTTTTGTGTTTCACTTGAGAGATGTCGGTGTTTTAGGGATGTATGCACAGGGATTCATAGAGCAATTACAGTCCAACAAACTGCACCATAAGGAAAATGTAAAAAAAATTATAAATTTCCATTGCTGTAAGTGATCCTTTTTAACCCCTCGAATGCTAGGGATGGGTTTATCTGCAAACATTCCACTGAACATAATGGATTTATCTAGAGAACGGTTCTTTACTTATATTGCCTCCTAATATTACTTTCCTTTTGTATCTGATTCCTGAAAGAGTTGCAGTTTATAAGGCTACAGTTTTCTTCCTTTTATTTTTTTAAAGCGAAACTATCACCTTATATTAAGTACCCCCCTCCAATAATTAGGCATATGGCGACAGGTATATGTATCAGCCGCGGCGCAGGCAGTCTCTACTAAGTATGACTGCACCACGATTGGCTGGCACTGTATCAGCCGTGGCGCGGGCAGTCTCTACTAAGCATGACTGCACCACGATTGGCTGGCACTGTATCAGCCGTGGCGCGGGCAGTCTCTACTAAGCATGACTGCACCGCGACCGGCTGGCATTGTACCACCCACGGCGCAGGCAGTCTCTACTGTGCATGACTGTCCCGCGACCGGCTGACACTGTATCAGCCATGGCGTGGGCAGTCTCTACTCTGCATGACTGCTCCGCGACCGGCTGGCAGTGGCACTGTGGCCCGTGTAACGGGGTCGTCAACTAGTATATATATTTGAGTTGCAGGAAACACTCTCGCTTACTGTTTGACAATTGCCTGGATGCTGATGAAATTTGCAAAAAGTATTCAAGTTTCAGAAGGACATAAGCACTCTCAGGACTTCATTGAAGAATGTGAAACAAAACTGATTTTATTTGATCAACGTTTCGGCTGTATTTTCTTGTCAGCCTTCCTCAGGATGAGACATTGGTCAAATAAATCAGTTTTATTTCACATTCTATCTTCAATGAAGTCCTGAGAGTGCTTATATATATACCAACATCAGAGCAATAAAGAGTTTTATATATATATATATATATATATATATATATATATATATATATACATACATACATACAATCCAAATATTGGAAGCACTCACTCTTCTTAAGCAATGCCCAGGTGCACAATCCTTCAAGATGAACATTTGCAACAGGTAGTAAAGAAGGCAGCACCAGTGGGACTTGGTTGATAAACTTTTAATAAGGCAAAGTATCCTGTCACAGGACCTTTCTCAAGACAAGGCGTCCTGTGACAGGACCGAAACATTGACTTCATAATTGATACTTTGCCTTATTAAAAGTTTATCAACCAAGTCCCACTGGTGCTGCCTTCTTTCCTACCTGTTGTATATATATATATATATATATATATATATATATATATATATATATATATATATATATATATACACCAGCTCTTGACTCTCCTCTTTTGCCTCTTTCTTTTTGCCTTTTTCTCCCCTCCCCCATTTTCCCCTCTCTTGATCCCCCTTTGCCTCTTTCTTTCCCTCCCTGGACCCTCATTGACTCTTGATCCCCCCTTACTTTTTCCTCTCTCTCCCCTTCTTGACTTTTGATCCCACCATTTGCCTCCTTCTCCCCCTCCTGATCCCCCCCTCCTTTTGATCCTTCCTTTATTTTGCTTCTTTTTTCTCCCTTTTGCCTCTTTTTCTCACTCTTAAACCCCTCTGCCTCTCTCACCCACTCTTGGTGATGCCCGCTCTTGTCTCTCTTGATGCCCCTTTGCCTTTCTCCCCCCTTGAATGATCTCCCCTTTTTGCCGGTTATAGTTTCCTCAATTCCCCCTCTGTCTTTTTCTCCCTCTTGACCCCCCTCTGCCTCTTTCACCCACTCTTGATGCCCCCTCATGCCTCTCTTGATCCCCCTTTGCCTAATTCTCCCTCTCTTGATGATCTCATCATTCTCTCCCCTTTTTGCCTGGTAGGCCGCGTTCTGTTACAGTTTCCCCAGTTCCCTTCCCCCTCTTGCCTGTCGTGTCTGCAAACAGTCTGAGTCTGCTGACTCAGTCTCACTCTTTTGCTTCCCTCCTCCAGTCCTGCTCAGCAAGCTCTCTCTGGGTCGGGGGGGTCACTGTCCGTCTCTGCAGACAATGCTTAACTTAGGTGTGGGCGGCCCGGTGCGCAGATGCAGTCACACCGTGGTCTTCTTCACTCCGCTGCGTATCCTGCGCCAGACGTCACTGATTCATGTCACTGGGTCTAGACCCGGCCTCAGTCTGCCTCCACTGCAATGACAGTCCATCCTGAATGCTTTTCCACCACTCAACACACCCCATCCGAGGCAAGGACACCACATACAACCACCACAAACAGGATGGGTGGGCGGGCGTGCTCCTCCACACACTCAATATCAACTTCCTCTATGCCCACCTATCCCACAATCCCCTTACTACTTCCTGTAACCCTCCTCCTCTGCATGTTCACCCTCTGCTAGGGCTCCGGGGAATTTTCAGTCCACAGAAAACTGATAGCCTTACCTGGTAGTCTTCTTTCCTTGAGATGTTGTGATCAAAAGAGCTGGGTTGGAGTAGGGTGAGGCATCCAGAATTGACAGATTTGCATTACAATGTGGGGTGGGGGCTTATCCAGATCGGTAGGATTAATATGATGAGTAGGTGAGGTTTGTCACAATTTGGATGGGAATGTGCGAAACATGTCAGGAAACTCACCCAGATGGAGAAATATATTTTGTCCCCGGAAACCCTGGTAATTCGCAGTTAAAACCATAGTAACTGGGGCAGATCAGTAGAGTTCTGAGGTATCCCCATATATTATAGCAAAAACTGGATTCTCCAGGATATATACTGAGATGCCAGATCCTGGGCATGCTTTTTTACACAGCGCTCCAAACACAAGGGCAGGGGTAATAAGTTATAGGACTTTCAGCTGTTGGAGAGTACAACTCGGCCCAAACAGCTGGAAGTCCAACACCTGACTGTCCTGCATTAGCGGGAAACTGCTCATTGACTGCTGTGGCAGGAAGTGACCTCTGTGCAGAGCTACAACAAAATGGCCACCAAGTCACAAGAAGCATATCATCTCCATGAATAGGCATGCCTGGGAACTTTTTCTTCTGGCCTCCCCGAAGGAGTAGACCTGTCGTGCCGTTGAGGGAGACAAATGATGCAACTTGAGTGAAAAGGGGCAGGGCTTAATCGCAAATGGGAGGCAGGGCTTCAGAAACTTGCAAAAATATAGATGAATAGGCTAAGGAAGAAGGAGAAGTGGGCAGGTAGTGAGTGGAACAGATAGGGAAGGAGCACAAATGGGCAGAGTTTCTTAAATTGATGCTAATGTTTCACAAAAACAGCAGCTCCAATTAATCTTCATAGTATATGAGTCATAGAAAGTGTTATTTCATTACTGTCAAGAGTTGTAGTTCAAAAGTAATTGAATGATAAAGTATTCCCCTCCTGTCCCTTTTACCTAATGTAACATTGCTCACCTTAGATGTGGAATCCAGTCCATAGACCAGACAGATAACAGAAGGGAACAATCTTCTTCCTATGAGAACAATGAAAGCCCTGCCCCCCTTGACAAGTTTTTCAGCTTTTTCCCTTATCTTAATTGAAGATTGTCCCTCTCTGCAGTCTACCTGGACACTCCCTGCTGCTCTAAGCTGAGTAGTGTTACATCAGTAAAAGGGGCGGGAGGGGGATACTTTATCATTGAATTACTCCTGAACTACAACTCTGACAGAATTGAAATAACACTCTCCATGGCACAGATACTATAAAGATTAATTGGAGCTGCTTTTGTTTTGAAATATTACTATCCCTTTCAGAAACTGCCCACACCCTGGAGAATCTGACTCTGCCCCGGTGATGCAGTAATGCAATGTCAAAACTGGAGTCTCTGGGCAGTGGCGTAACAATAGGGGTCGCAGGAGTTGCACCTGTGACCGGGCTCGTCACAGCAAAAGCCGGCCACCCCCTGTGACTCCCCCCTACCCGGCGCCACAGACCTCTAGCAGCTGCTCTCCCTCGTCGTCACTCTAGTAATGCAGAGCACTGGGAGATGACATCATCTAGTAATGCAGAGCACTGGGAGATGACATCATCTAGTAATGCAGAGCACTGGGAGATGACATCATCTAGTAATGCAGAGCGCTGGGAGATTACATCATTTAGTAATGCAGAGCACTGGGAGATTACATCATCTAGTAATGCAGAGCGCTGGGAGATTACATCATCTAGTAATACAGAGCGCTGGGAGATTACATCATCTAGTAGTGCAGAGCGCTGGGAGATTACATCATCTAGTAATACAGAGCGCTGGAAGATTACATCATCTAGTAATGCAGAGCGCTGGGAGATTACATCATCTAGTAATACAGAGCACTGGGAGATGACATCATCTAGTAATGCAGAGTGCTGGGAGATTACATCATCTAGTAATGTAGAGCTCTGGGAGATGACATCATCTAGTAATGCAGAGCGCTGGGAGATTACATCATCTAGTAATGCAGAGCTCTGGGAGATGACATCATCTAGTAATGCAGAGCTCTGGGAGATGACATCATCTAGTAATGCAGAGCTCTGGGAGATGTCATCATCTAGTAATGTAGAGGACTGGGAGATGACATCATCTAGTAATGCAGAGCGCTGAGAGATGACATCATCTAGTAATGCAGAGCGCTGGGAGATGACATCATCTAGTAATGCAGAGCGCTGGGAGATAACATCTAGTAATGCAGAGCACTGAGAGATGACATCATCTAGTAATGCAGAGCACTGGGAGATGACATCATCTCCCAGCGCTCTGCATTACTGGAGAGAGGACCGTGCAGGACCTCCAGCTCTTATTAGAAGTCTGTGCAGAAGGAGGCACAGACCTCTCCTGCCACGCCGCTGGACCACCAGGGAGTTAGGAGATCGACACTGGGGTCAATGTGGAGATATCCAATGGGGGCAATGTGGTTGGGGGGGGGCCCTTGGCAATTTTTGGGCCCAGTGACTTCTAGTTATGCCTCTGTCTCTGAGGCAAACCTGGAGATTTCCCAGCTATGTGAATATGTACAGACAGATAGAGAGATATACAAATCTATCTACACATATAACTAATAGCCCAAAGCAGTGACTTTATTACAAGGACGCTTAACTCCTTTGAGGGCCAGAAAGGTGTGCAGCACATTGCTAGGTAATGCATTACACACCCTTCTGGCACACAAAGGATTAAAGGAACACAGGAGCGAATGTGGTTACACTTATAGGTATGTACTAGAGCATACCTCTCTGACACTCAAAGGGTTAAAGAGCTGGTATGTTTTACTACGTTTTCTACAATGCTATTTATAAAAAATAATGAAACAATGAAATATAATTCATGACATTTTTAAGAAATAACCCTTTGAGTGACACGGAATGCATTGCAAAGCAATTCGTACCTCTGCCACTCAATGGGTTAATGTTTTGAGTGGCAGTGATCTGCAGAGCAATGCATCGCACATGCCTCTTGAAGGCAAAAGGATTAACCCTTTGAGCTCCAAAGGGATGTGCAAAACGTTACTCTGCAATACGTTGCACGTTTCTCCGGGACTGAAGAGGTTAAAGCTCCCCTTCAAATCTGCACTATAAATTATGTCTATAAGGAAACAAAGAGTTTAACCCTTTAGGTGCCAGAGGGACGTGCAACGCATTGCAGCGGCGCTCCGGGGGCTAATACAATGACTATTTTTGGAAGTTTGGTTTGTTTTCTGCACTTTTAAATGTCTTTTTTTCCCTTCATGGGCCATTAGCCTCTACTGAAGGAGAAAATATGAAATCAGTTTGCTGAGTTATTTTAGAAATCCATATGTTCCAACATTTCAATAGAAAAAAACAAATCCAAAGTGTGTGTTAATCCCCAGGAGGAGACATTGCCTCCGCTCTGTATGTGCGATTTCCCAAACAAAAAGGAATAGGCATTATGCTTAAATCTCACATTTTACTGCGTGTTAAGCACTTTCCTATTTGTGCTTTATCAAGCAGTCTCATTAGGTGCCCAGCGTGGACATTAGCACGGTGATCCTATGCCGGAAACGAAAGAGGTGCAAATCTAGAGCAAAAAAACTGCACCGCCAGATTATTTTTCACATTGACTTAAATGTGGCTTTTAACCCATTAACTGCAAGAGAGGCCTCAAATGCATTGCTTTCCTCCCACACAAATCCTAACAGGAAGATCAGGGCCGAGGAAGAAATGCAGAAGAACGGTTATGGATTCTGTATTAGAATGTATATCCATAGAAGAATAGAGAGGTGTTTTTTTTAACCCTTTTTAACCCTTTAAGGAGCATTGACGTGGCAGGACCGTCACGCTGGTCTGGCACTTAAGGACCAGTGACGGTCCTGGCACTTAACGTACCGTCATGTCCCCGGGACTGAAGTTGATCGATCCAAGACCGGAGCGATCTCTTTCAGTCCCCCGTTTGGCGTGCCGCCCCGCGTGATCAGTCATGTGGGACGGCACATCAAAGATTCCTGTCTGGTCCTTAAAGGACCGCACACCCTGGGACCGCTGGTCCTTAAGGAGTTAACCCTTTGAGTACCAGAGGCATTATCCCATAATTAAGTTCGAATTGATGTATGTAGACTCACATATAGGGGGGAGCTCTGGATCACCTGACACATTACCATTAGGGTGTATGATTTTTTTTTATATATATTTGCTATGATTGTATGGTTTCTAAAGGTTATATTTGTTAGCCCTACATTTGAAGCAAATTATATGTATATATATGTTAAAGTGGATGTGTCACCTATTTATAACATAGTCTAAATAGTTAGGCTATGTATTGAATACTTCTAAAACGTTATTAATTTTTTTAAGTTTTATTTGTTGTAAATTTAACTTAGAAAGTCTGTCCCCCAGCTACTTCTGCATAGACTGTGGTTACCTGCTCTGTAACTGCAGTCTGACGTTCTGTCTCCTCTCCCCTCCCTCTATCCAGCCTCTTCCAATGACGGAGGCTTCTGTCTGTAAGCTGGAGCAGTCTCATTGGCAGAGATCAATATCTAGCCAATGAGATCACTCCAGCTTACAGACAGAAGCCTCCGTCATCGGAGAAGGGAGGAGAGCAGAGACAGACCAGTCTGTGCGGAAGTAGGTCGGGGACAGACTTTCTAAGTTAAATTTACAACAAATAAAACTTAAAAAAATAATAATAATAATAATGTTTTAGAAGTATTCGATATGTAGCCTAACCATTTAGGTTATGTTATAAATAGGTAACACATCCACGTTAAGCCCTACAGTGAACATATGATCTCTTTTTGCCTGTTTTTTGGGATATTAATAGATAATTGCGGGTTAATTGATATGGAACCTCTATTTCCGGTGAAGGAGGATATAAGTTAAAAGATGGGAGAAGAGTTATAACGGTATATTCCCTGAGGAAGAAGCCAGTGAAGGCTTTGAAACGCGTTGGAAAGAAAGCTCACCTATATAGGACTGCATGAGTGTTGGAGATGTATTAAATTGGGACTTTCACCACAGGTAAAGTCTCCCTGCAATAATCAGGCAGGTGCTGACTAGCTTTATAATAGTTCTCTTACCTCTCAGAACTGCACGATTCTACAGAAATCCTTAATCTTCCGAGACTGATGTGCAGGTTAGTGCAGTGTGCACGCCTGCGCCGTCAGTCCTTCCGGTAACCTTGTGGCAATAATTGTAAATGGAGACCAGGACTGACAGCGCAGGCGCTCAGACAAGATGTCTGCGCTGATGCCCGGCTTTCGGTCTCGGAAGATTAAGGATTTCTGTAGAATCGTGTAGATCTGAGAGGTAATATAACTATTATTAAGCTAGTCGCCATCTGCCTAATTATTGCAGGGAGACTTTATGGTGAAAGTTCCACTTTAATGTAATAGGAGCAGAGATGCATGTTGAAATTAATAACAAGCCGTCAGGGGAGGGCTGGCAACATACGGCCCAGGGGGCAAATACAATTAAGTGGCCCATATCTACTATCGTCCAAGCCCATTGTCCCAGCCCACCCCTGTTTGCTTAATTTTAAAATTGTCCTTAATGCTGTTAATTAAAGCAAGTGATACCACAGAGCTTACTGTTGAAATGGTGCTACATTAGTGATACTACAGTGCTTACAATTTAACCCTGTGAGTGCCAGAGGGGTACACAACACATTGCTTTTTCAATGCGTTGTGCACTCCTCTGGCACTCAAAGGGTTAAGTAAAGATAGAATAATGATGCCACAGAGCTTGCAAGGGAAATGGACTATGCTACTAGTGCAGCTCTGTTTGGATTGTAAGCTCTGCGGTATCACTTGCATATACATTCATTTCACAAGCTCTGTGGTATCACTAGTGTAGATCCATTTCAGTTGTAAGCTCTGTGGTATCACTAGTGTAGCCCCATTTCAGTTGTAAGCTCTGTGATATCACTAGTGTAGCCCCATTTCAGTTGTAAGCTCTGTGGTATCACTAGTGTAGCTCCATTTCAGTTGTAAGCTCTGTGGTATCACTAGTGTAGTTCCATTTCAGTTGTAAGTTCTGTGGTATCACTAGTGTAGTTCCATTTCAGTTGTAAGCTCTGTGGTATCACTAGTGTAGATTCATTTCAGTTGTAAGCTCTGTGGTATCACTAGTGTAGATCCATGTCAGTTGTAAGCTCTGTGGTATCACTAGTGTAGTTCCATTTCAGTTGTAAGTTCTGTGGTATCACTAGTGTAGTTCCATTTCAGTTGTAAGCTCTGTGGTATCACTAGTGTAGATTCATTTCAGTTATAAGCTCTGTGGTATCACTAGTGTAGTTCCATTTCAGTTGTAAGCTCTGTGTTATCACTAGTGTAGTTCCATTTCAGTTGTAAGCTTTGTGGTATCACTAGTGTAGCTTCATTTCAGTTGTAAGTTCTGTGGTATCACTAGTGTAGTTCCATTTCAGTTGTAAGCTTTGTGGTAATACTAGTGTAGCTTCATTTCAGTTGTAAGCTCTGTGGTATCACTAGTGTAGTTCCATTTCAGTTGTAAGTTCTGTGGTATCACTAGTGTAGTTCCATTTCAGTTGTAAGCTCTGTGGTATCACTAGTGTAGTTCCATTTCAGTTGTAAGTTCTGTGGTATCACTAGTGTAGTTCCATTTCAGTTGTAAGCTTTGTGGTATCACTAGTGTAGCTTCATTTCAGTTGTAAGCTCTGTGGTATCACTAGTGTAGTTCCATTTCAGTTGTAAGCACTGTGGTATCACTAGTGTAGAACCATTTCAGTTGTAAGCTCTTTGTTATCACTAGTGTAGAACATTTCAGTTGTAAGCTCTGTGGTATCACTAGTGTAGAACCATTTCAGTTGTAAGCTCTGTGATATCACTAGTGTAGATCCATTTCAGTTATAAGTGCTGTGGTATCACTAGTGTAGAACCAATTCAGTTGTAAGCTCTGTGGTATCATTAGTGTAGGTCCATTTCAGTTGTAAGCTCTGTGGTATCACTAGTGTAGAACCATTTCAGTTGTAAGCTCTGTGGTATCACTATTGTAGATCCATTTCAGTTGTAAGCTCTGTGGTATCACTAGTGTAGATCCATTTCAGTTGTAAGCTCTGTCTGTGGTATCACTAGTGTAGGTCCATTTCAGTTGTAAGCTCTGTGGTATCACTAGTGTAGTTCCATTTCAGTTGTAAGCTCTGTCTGTGGTATCACTAGTATAGTTCCATTTCAGTTGTAAGCTCTGTGGTATCACTATTGTAGATCCATTTCAGTTGTAAGCTCTGTGGTATCACTAGTGTAGAACCATTTCAGTTGTAAGCTCTGTGATATCACTAGTGTAGATCCATTTCAGTTGTAAGCTCTGTGGTATCACTAGTGTAGATCCATTTCAGTTGTAAGCTCTGTGGTATCACTAGTGTAGCACCATTTCAGTTGTAAGCTCTGTGGTATCACTAGTGTAGAACCATTTCAGTTGTAAGCTCTGTGATATCACTAGTGTAGAACCATTTCAGTTGTAAGCTCTGTGGTATCACTAGTGTTGCTCCATTTCAGTTATAAGCTCTGTGGTATCACTAGTGTAGATCCATTTCAGTTGTAAGCTCTGTGGAATCACTAGTGTAGATCCATTTCAGTTGTAAGCTCTGTGGTATCACTAGTGTAGATCCATTTCAGTTGTAAGCTCTGTGGTATCACTAGTGTAGATCCATTTAAAGTAGCAAGTGGGAGATGAGTGAGACATTGGCCCACAAGCCCAGACACATGGCCAGCCGAGGGGGCAATTGCCCTCCTGCCCCCCAGGGCAGCCCTCCCCTGCAAGCTGTGGCTTGACACCGAACTGCATATGTAAACCTGTAAAGAGCATTTAACTCATACTGGACTCTATGATGGCTATATAATGTGGAGAGGGATATAACAGTCAGAACTGTGTGTGTGATATCGTATCCATTTAATAGGGACTGACTATCTCTCACAGGTGAGGGAACCTCAATAGACACAGGTACCTCATCCGACTCAGTACCTGAAGAGGTCGGAGTGCGTCGGTGGGGTGAGCACACATGGGACAAGTAGGAGATCTTCACTCAATTATTAGGTAACTATTCTAGATTAACCGCTTTTTTGAGGAGTGTACCCAGGGCCGGATTTATCTCTCAGACACCCCTAGTCACAACACCCTCTGGAGCCCCTAGCCCCATCTTTGCCCCACCCCTAACCACACCCCTCACTAAGCCACACCTCTCCATTAACAGTCACACCCATGTTTTGATTTGTTTTATTCACAGTGCTGTGGCAATATTCCCAGAGGTAAAATGTTATATATTGTGCCACTGTATCACAGATTCTGTATGCAATGACTGAGGGATGGAAACAGTGCCCCTCTGGGGCAAGCTGGGCAATCAAGAGGAGGGCACCACATAGGGAACAAAATACCTGGGGTTACATAACCCTCAAATACCAGATTCCCATTGATTGAATTGGGCCTTTTAACCCCTTACGTGCTTACTGTGGTTTACAACAAGTTGGAGATCTGTGATGCAGAGCCGCCTGATGATCTAAGACCAGATTTCTCATCAGTCTGATACAACGCTGACTGCGGGGAAGGGGGAGGGAGAGGGCAACTTTAGGAGCGATTATCTTTCAAACCATAAAGGTTTGAGAGATGACATTGGCGGCAATACATTTATTTTTAATATGACTTTAATATAGAGGGTTAGTAATTATTAAGTATTACTATCCCTTTAACATCTACAATGTTGAATAAACTTAAAGAGATAGTAATACTTCATTTTAACTTTATTTTATTTTGTAGGCATTAAAAAAACATGAAGAATGATATAAGTCTTATCTCTCAAACCTTTATGGTTTAAGAGATATTCACAAACAAAGTAACCAGATCAGAAGGGAGATGCCCAGGTAGACTGCAGAGAGGGACAATCTTCAATTAAGATAAGGGAAAAACCTGAAAAGCTTGTCAAGGGGGGCAGGGCTTTCATTGCTCTCACAGGAAGAAGATTGTCCCCTTCTGTTATCTGTCTGGTCTATGGACTGGATTCCACATCTGAGAAGAGATGGCTTACACTAGGTAAAAGGGGCGGGAGGGGAAACTTTGCTTGTGAATATCTCATAAACCATAAAGGTTTGAGAGATAAGACTTATATCATTCTTCATGTTTTTTTAATGCCTACAAAATAAAATAAAGTTAAAACGAAGTATTACTATCCCTTTAAATATGGGCATTATTAACCTTTAAATTTGCATTTGGGCTCAATACCGAGCCCTCCGCCATCTTGAAATGTTAGTAAACTCACAGCCTTTCAGTATAAATTCTACTGTTTCCATTTTATAATTTTTATCAACCTATTTAATTGCTCTTTAGTGAATTTAATTGTTTTTCAGCAGAACCGTGCTTTTTTTCAGGATAGCCAATTTCACAGGCTAAAGTAAAAGCTTCCACCCCCAGGTCAACTGTTTGACAATGAAGGTTGGAGTAATTGCTGCAGAATTATACTACAGATGTTCCAATAATAGAGCATTGTTACTGCAAAGTAATCAGCTCTCAGAGTGACGCCCGCGGTAGGCAATATAATTATAAATTAACCCTTTCACGTGCCACGTTTCATTACTCCATAGGAGGCAAATAGGTTTCTAGAAAGCCAAGCTCGACACGGCGTCATTACCCAACATATGGCATCGGAACGTTGCGTGCATGAGAAAGCGTATTGATTAATTGTGTGTAAATAATACCCACGCGCCGGATTGGGAAGAAATGGCTCAGTCACATTTTTATTTTTATAGAGTGCAATTAAAAACCTCGCATGTATTTAATTAAAGAAGCCGTAACGGAAAAAGAAAAAAAAAAAGCACTTTATAAGGCCTTATTAATCACGCTAAGGAGGTGTATTTCTGCAGAAAACCAGCTGCATGTCGAGGAGAAAATGAGAATTGCACAAATAACCATTGATTGAAACGGGGATTTTAACCCCTTAAATGCTAGAAAGGCCTCCAGCACAGTGTGAAGATTCTGTTAACCCTCTGAGTGCCAGAGAGGAATCCAATGCATTGCGATACCTCTCTAGCACTCAGAGGGTTAAATTAATTTGAATTTTCCCCTCTGGCATAGTTGATCCGCTCCAGAAACTCGCCTGTTTAGCTCGATGAATAAGGTCCGTTGTCTTCGTTTACAGAATGTTCTTGTATTACATGATGTTCGTGCACATGTCACCTACACAGGTTTTCAGTCTGATCACCATACCTAGGAACGCTCCCAATTTGCCCCGTGGGTTGCGGATTTGAGAGTGCGTTGCGGGGTCTCTGGGGCAGAGGCTGATACTCCGGATGTGGGGACTTTGCTTTAAAACTATGCCAACTTCTGCTTCTTCCCACCCAGTTCCTCCCACTTTTCCTCCTTCCCCACCCAGTGACGCCTTGGAAAGCCCCTCCCCCACTCGCGGGTAAACCCCACCCCCTTTTTGCAGCAATTATACTCCCCAGCGGCATCACAAATGAAAGTTCCCAGGTATGCTTATTAAATGTATCTATTTAGCCTGCCTTCTGCTTTTTGTTTTAGAAACTGGTTAATGGTTTTATAGAGCTTTGGTTTAGTAGTTGGAGAATCTAATATCAGCAGAGCTTTGTTCTCTAACTTGGTCAGATAAAGCTGTGTAATGATTTACTCACATGTCCAGGAAATCTCCTCTCTCCACCTTCTTTGGCTGCTCGTTTCCGCCAGTGGGGTGGAATAAATGACTGGGGAGGAATTATCATGCAACTTCTTTCATGATGGAGGGAGGGGGCCATGAAAAGATGATAGGTCCTCATTAATGTTTTGAATGCCTGAAGGGTGCACAATACATTGCTTTTGGTGCCCAAGCACTGGTGTAACTATAGGGGTCACAGGGGTCGCAACTGCGACCAGGCCCGTCACTCCAGGGGCCCGGCCGCCCCCTGCGACACCCTCGCCTAACGCCCGCAATTAAGAAATGCAGAGTGCTGGGGCTCTGCATTATGAGAGTGCCGGTCTGCCCGAGGGAGATCAGTATACCCTCCAGCAGACCGGCACTCTAGTAATGCAGAGCACTGGGAGATGATATCATCTCATTACTGCATTACTGAAGAGGACCGCGTGGGAGAAGAGGTCTGTGCAGAAAGAGGCACAGACCTGTCCTTTGCCACTGGACCACCAGGAGATTTAGGGTCATTGTGGAGATTGGGGGCAATGTGGAAGGGGCAATGTGGAAATGGGGGGCAATGGGGAGGTGGCCAATGTAGTTGAGGGGGCCAATGTGGCCTGGAGCCCATGGCAATTCTTGCACCTGGGCCCCGTGGCTTCTCGTTACGCCTCTGTGCCCAAGGAATTAAAAGCATGCACTTTGGGGAGAATATATGGACGTGGGTCTGTTTTCTGGGAAATTTTTGAAAAGCTAAGTGAGTCTGCACTCGTTGTGCCTCTATGTACAAAGACCTTGGGGCAATATACACAAACACAAATGGTGAAATTCTGGGGCAGACCAAGTACAGAAAAATAAAACTCCCCCTGATTTCAATGGGACCTTTTAATGGCTTAAATGCAGGTCAGGACTCTCAAGCATTGCTTTGCAATGCATAGGAGACCTCTCTCACATTCAAGAATTTAAAGGCATAGTAATGCTTGCGCTTAACAAACTTTAATATTGTAGAGATTAAACATTTAAATGCAATGATGTATGTGTTGTCTCTCAAACATGTAGAGTTTGAGAGATATATGTTTTTAAAGACACCCCCCTTCCCCTTTCACAGATGTCAGCGCTCTAGCTGACAAACTTGGATTCTGATAATTAGACCAGACAGCAGCTCTTCAGCAGAGCCAAAATAGCGCTAGCTAGAAATAAATACTTAATTGGAAAGGTCTACAAAGTGTGCCTCCTTAGATATCGCTATTTTGGCTGAAGAGCCGCCGGCCCATCCCGGGATCAGGATCTCTGTGAAAGGAAATGGGGGGGGGGGACTTTAAAAGCTTATATCTCTCAAACTATACATGTTTTAGAGACAACACATACATCATTACATTTATATTTATATTCTGTTAAGAGCAAGCATTACTGTCCCTTTAAGGATCACATTTAACTCAACGGGAATATGGAGAATTTAAATTTTTTCCCATATGGTGCAGTTGGTTTGCCCCAGAATTGCTCCCCTTTATTCTTTGTGCATATGGTTCCCGGTGTATAGAAATGGCCATTTTGTGCCAATTGAGCCAAAGGCCGCGGACTACGGAAGCGCGTGGACATTCTGCTAGTCAGTGACTAAGCGCAGGATATTTATGAACTTGGTGCAGGGACCGAGTTGCAAAATGGATAATTTTCTTTAACTCTTTGTGTTCCAGAGAGGGGTAAGCACTGCATTGCTTTGTGATGTGTTGCGTACCCCTTCTATTTGTCTTCTGCAAGTGAATAACATATAAAGTCAAATTGCTGGTACTTTTTATTTTTTTCATCCTCAATGTTTTTTTTTTTACATTTATGTTCTGGCAGTGAGCTCCCCTCACTAAGACACTGCACCTAAAATAAATTCTCTTTTGAGCTGTAATAACTTTTGAATAAAACAACTCTCAGCAACAGGGGTATCATTGTCTTACTCAGGAGAATAAACCCTACAATATATATTTTTTATATGTTAAGTACTACTGTCCGTTTACTCACCATGTAGTAAACAACACGTAGAGCACCGCTCTGTACCACAGCCTCTCAGTCATCGTCTCTTTCCCTCCCCAGTCGAGCTAACACATCTTCCTCTGACTGAGGAATCCAGCATGTGAGATGGAGCACTCTCATTGTCAAGAGTGTGAGCTAGTTCACTTCCGTCAGAGGAGGAGGTGGTAACAGGGGAATACTGGGGAGGGGAAAAGGCAAAGATTGACAGGCTGTGGTACAGAACAGTGCCTCAGTCTGTCCTGAAGTGACCCGGTATCCTTTTAAAATGTTGCAGTTAAAACATTGTGCTGCTTAGGTAGCCTTGATCAAAAGGACAACATGAGAATCTCGTCCTCCATAAAAGAGTGAGATTCTCATGTCGCTTCCTTAAACGGCGCTGAAAAAAAAGTCAGAAGAGAGTAAGATAATAAACGGCACTTCAGCTCACGCTTCAACTCAAGCCACAACATCTGCAAGGAGACAGAGAGAGAGTGCAGAGAGGAGGAAGGAGACAAGAGTACAGACAATGCAAAAGTCAGAAGAGAGGGAGATAACCACGGTGGCCAGGGGAGAGACCCCCAAGCAGTTCCAACTGCAGGGAGAGGACAGAGTAAGCAAGCAAGTGGAACAGGTACAGAGAATTAGAAAGAGAGCAATTGAATAGACAGAGGGAGAATTGTGTAAATGGAGTGACAGGACAATAGAGACAGCAGCAGTTTAAGGAAGTAACTTGAGAATCTTGCGCTTTTATGCAGGACGAGATTCTCATGTCGCCCTTTTGATCACGGCGACCTAATTAATGCAGGATGTAGCCGCATGCTATTGTGCATTCAACGTTTTAAGAGTGAACCAAATGACGTCACACGGTTAGATTCTAAAGCTTATTTCTCTGTTAATACAGAGTTTTTCTTTAAAAAAGAAAACCAGTGTGAACATTCATTGGCACCAAGATTCAAATAAAAAGGACTTTCCAGGAGGTAATTGTTCCCCTTTAAAGCTGTAAATCAGTCAATTTTCATTTCAAGTAATAGTTTCTAGGATATTTGCCTTTATTTTTGTGTGAAGTTAAGAAGTTGAGCTATTACTTCCTGGTAGGAAGTGACAGTTGGTAATGTAGGGCTATGTGGACAGTGTGAGTACTGCAGACGTGTCTGGCGTACTTACAGTAACTGACAAATAAAGAAAGCTAAATACCTTATAAACCATTGTTTTAAGTAAAATAAAAAATAACTAACAGAAATATAGTTTGCTTTTGAAATCTCTTTCAATATCATCTAGTTGTTACAAAGTGACGGTTCCACTTTAAAGGGGAACTTTCACCCCCAAGACAATTTATCTTATATGATTACGCTACTAAAATGGTATATAGATTAACTTTTTTTTTTATTTAACCCCTTAAGGGCCAGCAGTCCTGGGTGTGTGGTCCTTTAAGGACCAGATTGAAAACTTTGATGTGCCGGCCCACGTGACAGATCACGCATGCCGGCACGCTGAACTGGGGACAGATAGAGATCACTCCGGTCTTGTAGTGATCAACTTCATTCCCCACTATTAGCGCTGCGATTAAAAAGTACATGACGTGCCAGAACTGGACATTAAAGGGTTAAAGTACATACTGTATTAGAGTTTCACTATAAAATTTAGACATGATGTAAGCACTTCCTCTTTCTGTGGCACAGGATCATGTCGGCGCTGTACCGATGTGATCTTGTGCCGCAGAAAGCGGAATCACTTATATCACGTCTAAATTTTATAGCTAAAATCTAATAAAGTATGTACTTAAAGGGATAGTAATACTTTGTTTTATCTTTATTTTATTGTGTAGGCATTAAAAAAACATGAAGAACGATATAAGTCTTATCTCTCAAACCTTTATGGTTTAAGAGATATTCACAAGCAAAGTATTCCCCCCTCCTGTTCAGCCAGATCAGAAGGGAGGTGCCCAGGTAGACTGCAGAGAGGGACAATCTTCAATTAAGATAAGGGAAAAAGCTGAAAAACTTGTCAAGGGTGGAAGGGCCTTCATTGTTCTCATAGGAAGAAGATTGTCCCCTGCTGTTATCTGTCTGGTCTATGGACTGGATTCCACATCTGAGAAGAGATGGCTTACACTAGGTAAAAGGGGCGGAAGGGGGAAACTTTGCTTGTGAATATCTCTCAAACCTTTATGAGACTTATATTGTTCTTCATGTTTTTTTAATGCCTACAAAATAAAATAAAGATAAAACGAAGTATTACTATCCCTTTAAAAAAATAAATTCCTGCCTATAAACCATTTTAGTAGATTCATCATACAAGATACAGGGCTGGATTCTATTGCAGGTGCTAATTTCATCTCTACTTTTATCTCCAGTTTTCCCCCCAGACTTCAATAGGAAAATATTTGAGAAAACTAGAGGTAACATTTATCTCCTGCAATAGAATTTAGCCCACAGTGTCTTGGGGGAGAAAGTTCCCCTTTAATTCCTATCGTACACTTTCCCTTTAATGCTGTACTGAAACACACACAGGTTGTTACCATTTTTTAACCCTTAGAGTGCCAGAGGGGTACGCAATGCATTGTGCCGCAATGTGTTGCATACCCGTCAGGCACTCAAAGGGTTAGTGAAAGATTCCTCTTAAATCCAGAAATTATCTTGGGAGCCGAAAATCTCGAAACAAGAAGTGAAGTTGCTGCTAGGTAGCTTTATTGTAATTAAAGCTCGTTATCTTTCCTTTGTTGACAAGCGCTGTAACACGTTTCTATAAAGCATGGCCTTTCTCAGGAACTGACGGTACATATGCCAGCTAATTAACATGCTTACAAACATCCCATTAAACATGTTATTTTCATCCATTACTATTCTTGTATTCCAAAACCTGTCTCAAGATGCTGTATTTTATATTGTTAAAATCAATCATTTCTTTGTGCAAAACGAGAGGATTTGTGTCTCAGGAGCCTTTAAATCAGTGGATGTCAATCTGTGGACATCTACCTGTTAGAGACTACAACTCCCATCATCGCTTGGTAGGGGACATCTTGAGGTCTGAGTTTTGATTACCATTACTTTATAGGAACTCTAAAATCTCCTAATAATCAATCTCCACTTACCTTAGCATTGCCAGAAAAGCCTAACAGCCTGTATGAATTAATTCTGCATTGATTGGCTCCCCAAAATTATTTTGAACCCACTGAGTAGCAGAGAGGGATGCGATGCATTGCTTTACAATGAGTCACATACCCCTCTGCCACTAAAAAGCTTTTTCAATGTGTTGCATACAACTCAAGTACTCGAAGGGTTAAATTCAATACCTACCAAGTGCCCCACTTTAGGTGATATTAAACGTCCATACCTCCCAAGTGTCCCTCTTTAGGAGATATTAGGGTCCATACCTCCCAAGGGTCCCTCTTTAGGAAATATTAGGCCTCCATAACTCCCAAGTGTTCCTCTTTAGGAGATATTAGGGGTCCGTACTTCCCAAGTGTCCTTCTTTAGGAGGTACTAGCAATGTGGGACGGCGTTGCCCGTCATGTTATGACCATTGGGCGCACGTGTGTGAAATGCAGACACACTGATAAACACAGACATATGCAACATACAGGCAGACACATACCATACATCCCAAGTGTCCCTCTTTAGGAGGGACAGTCCCTCTTTGAGGGCCAAATCCCTCTGTCCCTCTTTCCCACCCTGTTGTCCCTCTTTTTAGGAGGTCAGACTGTGTGCAGGGCCGGCTCCACCTATAGGCGAGGTAGGCGGCGGCCTAGGGCGCACACGTACTGGGGGTGCGGGCATGCAGCAGAGAAGAGCTGCGCCCGCACACACCACGCCGGGAACCACAACACAATCAGGTCTGTGTTGCTACAGCGCTCCGTCATTGGGTCGGATGTTTAGTAATGCAGAGCGCGCTGGGAGTCATGATCTCCCGCCTCGCTCTGCATTACTGAAGAGAAGACTGTGCGGGAGCTACAGGTATGTGATGGGGGGCAAGTTGGAACTGAAGGGGCATAGTGGAGCTGCTGGGGGCAAGTTGGAGCGGATGGGGGGCAAAGTGGAGCTGAGGGGGCATAGTGGAGCTGGTGGGGGTAAGTTGGAGCGGATGAGGGTCAAAGTGGAGCTGATGGGGGTAAAGTGGAGATGAGGAGGGGCAAAGTGAAGCTGAGGGGGGCAAAGTGGAGCTGAGGGGGGGCAAAGTGGAGCGCTGAGGGGGGCAAAGTGGAGCTTGAAGGGGGGGCAAAGTGGAGCTGGTGGGGGCAAGTTAGAGCGGATGGGGGGCAAGTTGGAGCGGATGGGGGCAAGTTGGAGCTGATAGGGTAAAGTTGTAGCTGAGGGGGTATAGTGGAGCTGGTGGGGGCATAGTGGAGCTGGTGGGGGCAAGTTGGAGTTGGTGGGGGCAAAGTGGAGCTGATGGGGGGCAAAGTGGAGCTGATGGTGGCAAGTTGGAGCTGATAGGGGCAAGTTGGAGCTGCTGGGGGGCAAAGTGGAGCTGCTGGGGGGCAAAGTGGAGCCGATGGGGGTAAGTTGGAACTGATAGGGGAAAGTTGTAGCTGAGGGGGCATAGTGGAGCTGGTGGGGGCATAGTGGAGCTGGTGGGGGCAAGTTGGAGTTGGTGGGGGCAAAGTGGAGTTGGTGGGGGCAAAGTGGAGCTGATGGGGGGCAAAGTGGAGCGGATGGGGGGCAAAGTGGAGCGGATGGGGGTAAGTTGGAGCGGATGGGGGTCAAAGTGGAGCCGATGGGGGCAAGTTGGAGCTGAGGGGGCAAAGTGGAGCTGAGGGGGGCACGTTAGAGCAGATGGGGGGCAAAGTGGAGCTGATGGGGGCAAAGTGGAGCGGATGGAAGGCAAAGTGGAGCTGATGGTGGCAAGTTGGAGCTGATGGTGGCAAGTTGGAACTGCTGGGGGCATAGTGGAGCTGCTGGGGGGCAAAGTGGAGCCGGTGGGGGCACGTTAGAGCAGATGGGGGGCAAAGTGGAGCTGATGGGGGCAATTTGGAGCGGATGGGGGGCAAAGTGGAGCTGATGGGGGCATGTTGGGGCTGCTGGGGGCATAGTGGAGCTGCTGGGGGGCAAAGTGGAGCCGGTGGGGGCAAGTTGGAGTGGATGGGGGGCAAAGTGGAGCTGGTGGGGGCAACTGGAGCTGGTGGGGGCCAAAGTGGAGCTAATGGGGGCAAGTTGGAGCTGAGGCGGCAAGTTGGAGTTGATGGGGGACAAAGTGGAGCTGATAGGGGCAAAGTGGAGCTGGTGGGCCAAAGTGAAGCTGATAAGGGGCAAGTTGGAGCTGGTGGGGGGCATCTCTTACAGGCATCTCCAGACCAGGGGCAGACTGGGCCAGGGGGCAGAGAGAGGACAATCATGAAAAGAGGTTGGGTATAAGTGGGCGGGGTATAAAGGGGTGGGGCACAAGGGGTGGAGCAAAATGGGCAGCAAAATTAGGTTTTGCCTAGGGTTAGGGTTGCCACCTTTTCTTCAAAAAAATACCGGCCATGGCATTCCCTCCATAGACTTAACATTGGACCGAAGTCAAATTTTTACCGGCCTGCTGGTAAAATACCGGCTGGGTGGCAACCCTACCTAGGGTGGCAAAAATCCTTGCACCAGCCCTGACTGTGTGGTGTGTACTACTTTGCTCTACAGCAATAAAGCTCATATACATATTTTTTTAAACTTCAGTATATGTGTTTATACATTAGTCTGTGCAAATAAAAAAGTTTGGTCTTGCACTAAATAATTTATTCAGTTACATAAATAGCCAGTAATAGGTCATGAAATAACCTAAAAATTCTTACTAATGCCCCTCCCACCAGCCACGCCCCCAACAATATCACCTAAAACTAACGTGTCCCTCTTTGGCCATGTGAAATGTTGGGAGGTATGCACATACACACAGTGAGCGGCAGAAACATGCAAAAGACATGTACACACAGACACACTGGAGATGCACACATGGACACACATATGTAACATAGATGTACACACACACACACACACGCAACATATATGAGCAGAAACACATGCGTGCATGAGTTGTGTACCCCTCTGGCACTCAAATGGTTAAGGTATAGAGAGGCATGTGAGAGTTAAATAGCAGTGGGAAGTGTATTCATACCTGGGAACTTTGATTTGTGTAGTCCCTGGAGGGGACTGATGTGGTGCTGATGTGGCGAGACAAATGGGGCAAGCAGGGTTAAAAGTGGGCGGGGCTTAATCGCGAGTAGGGGGTGGGGCTTAACATAAATGTGGGAAAAGTGTTAGTAATAGGTTGGGGAAGGAGGAGAAGTGGGAGGGAAATGCAAGTTTACAGTGTGAGGGGTTTGAACACACTCCCTGAGGGGTAAAACTTGATACACAACCCTGTGGCAGTCAGTGGGTTAAGTGTGTACCTGATGGCTGTCTGTCCTGAGTCTTGCATGGCAAATGATGACAGTGAAGAAATAATTGCACAATGAGGACCTACCTTAACCCTTTGAGTGCCATTTTGTTCCCCTGGTGCTGTAGCACCCTTTAGTGGCTATACTACAGGTCCTGCTGAGGCCACTGGGAGTCAGGGTGAGTGACTGTGTGTCAGCCATATTTCTTTCTGGCTTTGTGTGTGTGTGTATGGGTGTTTGGTGCTGTGTGAGTGAGGCATGTGTGTGTAATACCTGTGAACTTTTACTTGTGGAGTCCCTCATGTGGTGCTGATGTGCAGAGAGCAATGGGGCAATTTGGGTTAACAGTGGGCAGGGCTTAATCGCGAGTAGGGGGAGGGGCTTAACATAAATGTGTAAAAGTGTTAGTAATAGGCTGGGGAAGGAGGAGAAGTGGGAGGGAAATGCAAGTTTACAGTGTGAGAGGTTTGAACACACTCCCTGAGGGGGTAAAACTTGATAAACAAACCCTGTGGCAGTCAGTGGGTTAAGTGTGTACCTGATGGCTGTCTGTCCTGTGTCTTGCATGGCAAATGATGACAGTGAAGAAATAATTCAGCAGAGGGCCTACCTTAACCCTTTGAGTGCCATTTTGTTCCCCTGGTGCTGCACTACAGGTCCTGCTGAGGCCTCTGGGAGTCAGGGTGAGTGACTGTGTGTGTGTCAGCCATATTTATTTCTGGCTTTGTGTGTGTATGTGGTGCTGTGTGTGTAAGTGGGAGCATGTCTGTTTGGTGCTGTGTGAGTAGGGCATATGTGTGTGTGTGGTGGTCTGTGTGTGTGAGTGGGGCATGTGTGTTTGTCTGTGGTGTAGGAGCAAATGGCAGCCATATTGTTTTTTTCTGACTTTGATAGTGGTGGGCGGGCTGCATAGTGGGGACGGGCCAACTCCCTGCATGACTGAATCACCCAATGGGAACAGTAACGCCTCCTTAATACCACCCCTGGGTGTGTTTGCCAGGCACACAGAAGTCTTCTTTTATATATATAGATTAGGGCCCATACCTTCCAAGTGTCCCTGTTTAGGAGATATTAGGGGTCCATACCTCCCAAGTGTCCATGTTTAGAAGGACAGTTGCTCTTTTGAGATCCAAATCCCTCTGTCCCCCTTTCCCACCCTGGTGTCCTTGTGTTTAGGAGATCAGACTGTGTGGTGTGTATATAAGTGTATCACCCTGATGTCCCTGTGTTTAGGAGATCAGACTGTGTGGTATGTATATAAGTGTACCACCCTGGTGTCCCTGTGTTTAGGAGATCAGACTGTGTGGTGTGTATATAAATGTACCACCCTGGTGTCCTTGTGTTTAGGAGATCAGACTGTGTGGTGTGTATATATTATAGTGTATCACCCTGGTGTCCCTGTGTTTAGGAGATCACACTGTGTGGTGTGTATATAAGTGTATCACCCTGGTGTCCCTGTGTTTAGGAGATCACACTGTGTGGTGTGTATAGAAGTGTATCACCCTGGTGTACCTGTGTTTAGGAGATCACACTGTGTGGTGTGTATAGAAGTGCATCACCCTGGTGTCCCTGTGTTTAGGAGATCAGACTGTGTGGTGTGTATAGAAGTATATCACCCTGGTGTCCCTGTGTTTAGGAGATCAGACTGTGTGGTGTGTGTATATAAGTGTATCACCCTGGTGTCCCTGTGTTTAGGAGATCAAACTGTGTGGTGTGTATATAAGTGTATCACCCTGGTGTCCCTGTGTTTAGGAGATCAGACTGTGTGGTGTGTATATAAGTGTATCACCCTGGTGTCCCTGTGTTTAGGAGATCAGACTGTGTGGTGTGTATATAAGTGTACCACCCTGGTGTCCTTGTGTTTAGGAGATCACACTGTGTGGTGTGTATAGAAGTGTATCACCCTGGTGTCCCTGTGTTTAGGAGATCACACTGTGTGGTGTGTATAGAAGTGTATCACCCTGGTGTCCCTGTGTTTAGGAGATCACACTGTGTGGTGTGTATAGAAGTGTATCACCCTGGTGTCCCTGTGTTTAGGAGATCACACTGTGTGGTGTGTATAGAAGTGCATCACCCTGGTGTCCCTGTGTTTAGGAGATCAGACTGTGTGGTGTGTATAGAAGTATATCACCCTGGTGTCCCTGTGTTTAGGAGATCAGACTGTGTGGTGTGTGTATATAAGTGTATCACCCTGGTGTCCCTGTGTTTAGGAGATCAGACTGTGTGGTGTGTATATAAGTGTATCACCCTGGTGTCCCTGTGTTTAGGAGATCAGACTGTGTGGTGTGTATACAAGTGTATCACCCTGGTGTCCCTGTGTTTAGGAGATCAGACTGTGTGGTGAGTATATAAGTGTATCACCCTGGTGTCCCTGTGTTTAGGAGATCAGACTGTGTGGTGTGTATATAAGTGTATCACCCTGGTGTCCCTGTGTTTAGGAGATCAGACTGTGTGGTGTGTATACAAGTGTATCACCCTGGTGTCCCTGTGTTTAGGAGATCAGACTGTGTGGTGTGTATATAAGTGTATCACCCTGATGTCCCTGTGTTTAGGAGATCAGACTGTGTGGTGTGTATACAAGTGTATCACCCTGGTGTCCCTGTGTTTAGGAGATCAGACTGTGTGGTGTGTATAGAAGTGTATCACCCTGGTGTCCCTGTGTTTAGGAGATCAGACTGTGTGGTGTGTATAGAAGTGTATCACCCTTGTATCCCTGTGTTTAGGAGATCAGACTGTGTGGTGTGTATACAAGTGTACCACATTGATCCACAGCAATACAACTCACATTCATGTCTGTGTGAACTTCAGTATCTATGTTTATAAATTAGTCTGTGTAAATACAATACTTTGGTCTTGTTCTCAGTAATTTATAGAGTTACACAAAAAGATTTCAATAGGTCAGGAAATAACCTAAAACTTCCCAGCAGGGCTCTTCAGCAGGGCCGAAATCATGTTATTTAAAAGAACTACTTTCGTGGGAATGGTCTACAAAGTGTGCTTGCAAACCAGGCACACTTTGTAGACCTTTCCAGTGAAGTAATATTTTTTAACACAATTTCGGCTCTGCTGCAGAGTCGCCGGCTGGTCCCCGAACCGGGATCTCCTGCTGTCAGCACAGCGCTGACGTCAGGAGAAGGGGAGGGAGGGGGGAACTTTACATACGAATATCTCTCAAACCTTTAGGATTTGTTCCAAATAATTTCTTTTTTTAACCTCTATAAAACAAGTATAATTTTTTATGGAACATTAGTGTCCCTCTAAGAAAAGAATCTGTGTGCTTTTGTGGGCACAGAAGCCAAGTGTCCTTGGTGACGCTGTGTACGATTGGTGACATTAAGTTGGCTGTTGGAAGCAGTGAGGGTATGGGACTTCAATACATAGGACACAAACACAAGAGAGCGCCCAATAGCGTAATACGCAACCAAGGACTTGTTAGCTCTTATATTGATTTTAAGCTTTGAGAAAGCAGCTTTTCGCTGAGAAATGCGTTAGAGTTATAGTCTTATCCATTGTTTTATTATATATTTTATATTGAATACATTTGTGGCTTTTTGGATGCAGCCGTTGGTGTGGAGCAGTGTTTTGTCCTACAGATGATCATCAGTATTCCGACTGGAGGCAGAAGCAATTTCTCCACAAGTGAGTTTGTCTGATTGCCTGATATCAGCTTTCTGACCATGTTTACATGTGAGTGCAACCTTTATATATATTGGTGACGTAATTGGGCGCTCTCTCTTGCGTCCATTGAGAGCAGCCTGTACACACAAGAAAGCCATTGGAGATACTGTTCTGGGGGCAGTTTTATATATCCCAGTTGTGATGTTACCGAGGTTGGTATATACCATTACCCGGCCACTCATTTAGTGAGTACGCACCTTTGGGTGTTGGTGGTGGAGTTAAATCTTGGTGTATTGATCCCAGACAGGGGAGCCCGTTCTTGTTTCCCCTTCCTCCTTTTATTGGTACACATGTGTGGTTCTGGATTGATCTGAAGTTAAGTTAAACTCGGACCCAATGTGGAGCTTCGCATTATATGGTTTAACCCTTTGAGTGCCAGGCAGGTATCTAGTGCATTGCAGCGCAATGCGTTGGACACCTTTCCGGCACTCAAAGGGTTAATGTATCGTAGGTGATGTGAGTTTGTTATATTTAACTTGATGAAGTATTGAATCACATATTCTCAGCTATTCGTGGTACTGGAGTACAGATACATCATATATAGATGTATCGTGGCCGAGCACGGGAGGCGGCAATTGCCCCCTTTATTAACCCCTTGAGAGCCAGAGGGGTACAGAACGGATTGCTTTGCAATGCAAAGCAATCCGTTCTGTACCCCTCTTGCACTAAAAGGGTTAAAGAGCATATAACCTATGTTTTACATAGGTTATATGCTCTTTAGTTAATGAAGGGGCAATTGTCGCCCCCATGCTAGGGGGTGTCATGAGGGGTCATGATACCCCTCTTGAGGTCTGAAGTAAATTTTAATACAAGTTACATATATAATTTAGAAAGAGAAAATCATTGTTACACATAAATTTAATATTTAATTACATTTTCACACAAATTATGTCTATAATGAAAACAAACACCTTTTTTTTATACATATACAGGTTTCCTGTTAACCCTATGAGTACCAGAGTGGTAGCAAACACATTACAATACCTCTCTGGTACTCATAAGGTTAATTTTGCAATACAAAATACAAGGGCATGTCGAGTATAATAGGAGAAGAAAAATGTGGGATAAAAATGGTGAAAGAAAGTCATGGGAGCACTGTAGTCGACTTTTCAAGGGGGAGGGGGGTTAAAATGTCAGATGTACAATATTTGACGGATTAATGTGGTGAAAGAAAGCACTGTAAGTCGACTTTGGAAGGGAAAGGATTAATTGTCGACTATGAACAATATTTGTCGGATTAATGTATTCGAGGAAAGCACTGTAAGTCGGATTTGGAAGGAGAAGGGTTAATTGTCGACTATGAACAATATTTGTCGGATTAATGTGGTGGAAGAAAGCACTGTAAGTCGACTTTTAGCAGGGGATTAATATGTCGAAGGGGGGCACTCTGTCGGATTTTGTTATGTGGAGAACATATCTAACACTGAACTTGATCTTTCTGTCATCAAATGTCCGCCTATTTCCTTGGACTTTGACATTTTGCGTGTTTTTTGTAGGCGGTAGTCGTAAAAAAGCAGACAGCGCCAGTTTTGTTACTACTCTGAAAAGTGCTCTCTACGCCAGTTTTGTTTTGCCGTGGTTCTGCAATAGAATACCGACGTAACGCGTGTTTGCAAAATTCGCGCTACTTGTTTTTCTTGTAAAGCCGGGTTTAGCGCAGGTAATAGAATCGAGCCTTCCATTAATGGAACTTCTGATTTGATTTTCACATTGATTTGTTTACAAACTAGTAAATATATTTTTATGAAGGGCTGGTGGTTCGTTAATTACTGCACATCTGGTACGTTCATTCTGTAAGATGTGTGTCTGCATTGTATCTGGGGTGTGACCGTTCGTTAGTGCTAATTTGCCTGATTGGATATTATATTGCACCAACACTACGGCAAAAACATGGACTTCACAGAAGAAAATAACATGGAAAAAACTCAATAAAAACACATTAACAAATGCATTCGAAACATGTTAAGTGTTATAGCTGAAAATTATACAAACAGGGGCTTCAAATTCAACAACTTCTACAAATCTAATTAAACCCAGCTCTTTAGTGAGGATGGTAATCATAGGTAATCTTTCCACTGAATACATAATTTAGCTTTTGAGTAAAACGTTTAATTGTGAATAAACATGTCCTATTAACTCTGAAAAAGAAAATCAGTTTCCTTTGGGAGTAAAATGTAGAGCAGCGTTTTCTACTGAACACTGAGCTGTTTCCTATTGTATATGTGTTTGAGGACTAGAGTGAGGACTAGACTGAGGACTAGACTGAGGACTAGACTGAGGACTAGACTGAGGACTAGACTGAGGACTAGAGTGAGGACTAGAGTGAGGACTAGACTGAGGACTAGAGTGAGAACTAGACTGAGGACTAGACTGAGAACTAGACTGAGGACTAGACTGAGGACTAGACTGAGGACTAGACTGAGGACTAGACTGAGAACTAGACTGAGGACTAGACTGAGGACTAGACTGAGGACTAGAGTGAGGACTAGAGTGAGGACTAGAGTGAGGACTAGAGTGAGGACTAGACTGAGGACTAGAGTGAGGACTAGACTGAGGACTAGACTGAGGACTAGAGTGAGGACTAGACTGAGGACTAGAGTGAGGACTAGACTGAGGACTAGACTGAGGACTAGACTGACGACTAGACTGAGGACTAGACTGAGGACTAGAGTGAGGACTAGACTGAGGACTAGAGTGAGGACTAGACTGAGGACTAGACTGAGGACTAGAGTGAGGACTAGAGTGAGGACTAGAGTGAGGACTAGACTGAGGACTAGAGTGAGGACTAGACTGAGGACTAGACTGAGGACTAGACTGAGGACTAGACTGAGGACTAGACTGAGGACTAGAGTGAGGACTAGACTGAGG
Source organism: Rhinophrynus dorsalis (assembly GCA_037306005.1). Classification (NCBI taxonomy): domain Eukaryota; kingdom Metazoa; phylum Chordata; class Amphibia; order Anura; family Rhinophrynidae; genus Rhinophrynus; species Rhinophrynus dorsalis. Next base: position 505,687,587 of record CM074722.1, on the reverse strand, counting down.
ACTAGAGTGAGGACTAGACTGAGGACTAGACTGAGGACTAGACTGAGGACTAGAGTGAGGACTAGACTGAGGACTAGACTGAGGACTAGACTGAGGACTAGAGTGAGGACTAGACTGAGGACTAGAGTGAGGACTAGAGTGAGGACTAGACTGAGGACTAGAGTGAGGACTAGACTGAGGACTAGACTGAGGACTAGACTGAGGACTAGAGTGAGGACTAGAGTGAGGACTAGACTGAGGACTAGAGTGAGGACTAGACTGAGGACTAGAGTGAGGACTAGACTGAGGACTAGACTGAGGACTAGACTGAGGACTAGACTGAGGACTAGACTGAGGACTAGAGTGAGGACTAGAGTGAGGACTAGAGTGAGGACTAGACTGAGGACTAGACTGAGGACTAGACTGAGGACTAGAGTGAGGACTAGAGTGAGGACTAGACTGAGGACTAGAGTGAGGACTAGAGTGAGGACTAGAGTGAGGACTAGACTGAGGACTAGAGTGAGGACTAGACTGAGGACTAGACTGAGGACTAGACTGAGGACTAGAGTGAGGACTAGAGTGAGGACTAGACTGAGGACTAGAGTGAGGACTAGACTGAGGACTAGAGTGAGGACTAGACTGAGGACTAGACTGAGGACTAGACTGAGGACTAGACTGAGGACTAGAGTGAGGACTAGACTGAGGACTAGACTGAGGACTAGAGTGAGGACTAGAGTGAGGACTAGAGTGAGGACTAGAGTGAGGACTAGACTGAGGACTAGAGTGAGGACTAGACTGAGGACTAGAGTGAGGACTAGAGTGAGGACTAGACTGAGGACTAGAGTGAGGACTAGAGTGAGGACTAGACTGAGGACTAGACTGAGGACTAGACTGAGGACTAGAGTGAGGACTAGACTGAGGACTAGACTGAGGACTAGAGTGAGGACTAGAGTGAGGACTAGAGTGAGGACTAGACTGAGGACTAGAGTGAGGACTAGAGTGAGGACTAGAGTGAGGACTAGACTGCATCCAGTGCATTAGCTGTGAGCAAATCAAAAGCTACCTATATGTTGTACCAGCAAATTGTTTATAATACAACGTGTTTGTGAAAAATTAAATTTTATGTATCGGTAGCACAGTCTGGCACTTCATGCTAATTAGTCTCTGTGCTGGGCTGATATCCCCACACACTGTGATATGAATGGATCTAGTCCACACACTGTGATATGAATGGATCTAGTCCACACACTGTGATATGAATGGATCAAGTCCACACACTGTGATACGAATGGATCTAGACAGAGTCCACACACTGTGATATGAATAGATCTAGTCCACACACTGTGATATGAATGGATCTAGTCCACACACTGTGATATGAATGGATCTAGTCCACACACTGTGATATGAATGGATCTAGTCCACACACTGTGATATGAATGGATCTAGTCCACACACTGTGATATGAATGGATCTAGTCCACACACTGGGATATAAATGGATCTAGTCCACACACTGTGATATGAATGGATCTAGTCCACACACTGTGATATGAATGGATCTAGACAGAGTCCACACACTGTGATATGAATAGATCTAGTCCACACACTGTGATATGAATGGATCTAGTCCACACACTGTGATATGAATGGATCTAGTCAGAGTCCATACACTGTGATATGAATGGATCTAGTCCACACACTGTGATATGAATGGATCTAGTCCACACACTGTGATATGAATGGATCTAGTCTACACACTGTGATATGAATGGATCTAGTCCACACACTGTGATATGAATGGATCTAGTCCACACACTGGGATATAAATGGATCTAGTCCACACACTGTGATGTAAATGGATCTAGTTCACACACTGTGATATGAATGGATCTAGTCCACACACTGTGATATGAATGGATCTAGTCCACACACTGTGATATGAATGGATCTAGTCCACACACTGTGATATGAATGGATCTAGTCCACGCACTGTGATATGAATGGATCTAGTCCACACACTGTGATATGAATGGATCTAGTCCACACACTGTGATATGAATGAATCTAGTCAGAGTCCATACACTGTGATATGAATGGATCTAGTCCACACACTGTGATATGAATGGATCTAGTCCACACACTGTGATATGAATGGATCTAGTCCACACACTGTGATATGAATGGATCTAGTCCACACACTGTGATATGAATGGATCTAGTCAGAGTCCATACACTGTGATATGAATGGATCTAGTCCACACACTGTGATATGAATGGATCTAGTCCACACACTGTGATATGAATGGATCTAGTCCACACACTGTGATATGAATGGACCTAGTCCACACACTGTGATATGAATGGATCTAGTCCACACACTGTGATATGAGTGGATCTAGTCCACACACTGTGATATGAATGGATCTAGTCCACACACTGTGATATGAATGGATCTAGTCAGAGTCCATACACTGTGATATGAATGGATCTAGTCCACACATTGTGATATGAATGGATCTAGTCCACACACTGTGATATGAATGGATCTAGTCCACACACTGTGATATTAATGGATCTAGTCCATACACTGTGACATGAATGGATCTAGTCAGAGTCCATACACTGTGATATGAATGGATCTAGTCCACACACTGTGATATGAATGGATCTAGTCCACACACTGTGATATAAATGGATCTAGTCAGAGTCCATACACTGTGATATGAATGGATCTAGTCCACACACTGTGATATGAATGGATCTAGTCCACACACTGTGATATGAATGGATCTAGTCCACACACTGTGATATGAATGGATCTAGTCCACACACTGTGATATGAATGGATCTAGTCCACACACTGTGATATAAATGGATCTAGTCAGAGTCCATACACTGTGATATGAATGGATCTAGTCCACACACTGTGATATGAATGGATCTAGTCCACACACTGTGATATGAATGGATCTAGTCCACACACTGTGATATGAATGGATATAGGCAGAGTCCACACACTGTGATATGAATGGATCTAGTCTACACACTGTGATATGAATGGATCTAGTCCACACACTGTGATATGAATGAATCTAGTCCACACACTGTGATATGAATGGATCTAGTCTACACACTGTGATATGAATGGATCTAGTCCACACACTGTGATATGAATGGATCTAGTTCACATACTGTGATATGAATGGATCTAGTCCACACACTGTGATACGAATGGATCTAGTCCACACACTGTGATATGAATGGATATAGGCAGAGTCCACATACTGTGATATGAATGGATCTAGTCCACACACTGTGATATGAATGGATGTAGTCCACACACTGTGATATGAATGGATCTAGTCCACACACTGTGATATGAATGGATATAGGCAGAGTCCACACACTGTGATATGAATGGATCTAGTCCACACACTGTGATATGAATGGATCTAGTCCACACACTGTGATATGAATGGATCTAGTCTGCACACTGTGATATGAATGGATCTAGTCCTCACACTGTGATATGAATGGATCTAGTCCACACACTGTGATATGAATGGATCTAGTCCACACACTGTGATATGAATGGATCTAGTCCACACACTGTGATATGAATGGATCTAGTCCACACACTGTGATATGAATGGATCTAGTCCACACACTGTGATATGAATGGATCTAGTCCACACACTGTGATATGAATGGATCTAGGCAGAGTCCACACACTGTGATATGAATGGATCTAGTCCACACACTGTGATATGAATGGATCTAGGCAGAGTCCACACACTGTGATATGAATGGATCTAGTCCACACACTGTGATATGAATGGATCTAGGCAGAGTCCACACACTGTGATATGAATGGATCTAGTCCACACACTGTGATACAAATGGATCTAGGCAGAGCCCACATACTGTGATATGAATGGATCTAGTCCACACACTGTGATATGAATGGATCTAGTCCACACACTGTGATATGAATGGATCTAGTACACACACTGTGATATGAATGGATCTAGGCAAAGTCCACACACTGTGATATGAATGGATCTAGTCCACACACTGTGATATGAATGGATCTAGTCTACACACTGTGATATGAATGGATCTAGTCCACACACTGTGATATGAATGGATCTAGTCCACACACTGTGATATGAATGGATCTAGTCCACACACTGTGATATGAATGGATCTAGTACACACACTGTGATATGAATGGATCTAGGCAAAGTCCACACACTGTGATATGAATGGATCTAGTCCACACACTGTGATATGAATGGATCTAGTCCACACACAGTGATATGAATGGATCTAGTCCACACACTGTGATATGAATGGATCTAGTACACACACTGTGATATGAATGGATCTAGGCAAAGTCCACACACTGTGATATGAATGGATCTAGTCCACACACTGTGATATGAATGGATCTAGTCCACACACTGTGATATGAATGGATCTAGTCCACACATTGTGATATGAATGGATCTAGTCCACACACTGTGATATGAATGGATCTAGGCAGAGTCCACACACTGTGATATGAATGGATCTAGTCCACACACTGTGATATGAATGGATCTAGTCCACACATTGTGATATGAATGGATCTAGTCCACACACTGTGATATGAATGTATCTAGGCAGAGTCCACACACTGTGATATGAATGGATCTAGTCCACACACTGTGATATGAATGGATCTAGTCCACACATTGTGATATGAATGGATCTAGTCCACACACTGTGATATGAATGGATCTAGGCAGAGTCCACACACTGTGATATGAATGGATCTAGTCCACACACTGTGATATGAATGGATCTAGTCCACACACTGTGATATGAATGGATCTAGTCCACACACTGGGATATAAATGGCTCTAGTCCACACACTGTGATATGAATGGATCTAGTCCACACACTGTGATATGAATGGATCTAGTCCACACACTGTGATACGAATGGATCTAGTCCACACACTGTGATATGAATGGATCTAGGCAGAGTCCACATACTGTGATATGAATGGATCTAGTCCACACACTGTGATATGAATGGATCTAGTCCACACACTGTGATACGAATGGATCTAGTCCACACACTGTGATATGAATGGATCTAGGCAGAGTCCACACACTGTGATATGAATGGATCTAGTCCACACACTGGGATATAAATGGATCTAGTCCACACACTGTGATATGAATGGATCTAGTCCACACACTGAGATATGAATGGATCTAGTCCACACATTGTGATATGAATGGATCTAGTCCACACACTGTGATATGAATGGATCTAGTCCACACACTGTGATATGAATGGATCTAGTCCACACACTGAGATATGAATGGATCTAGTCCACACATTGTGATATGAATGGATCTAGTCCACACACTGTGATATGAATGGATCTAGTCCACACACTGTGATATGAATGGATCTAGTCCACACACTGTGATACGAATGGATCTAGTCCACACACTGTGATATGAATGGATCTAGTCCACACACTGTGATACAAATGGATCTAGTCCACACACTGTGATACAAATGGATCTAGTCCACACACTGTGATACGAATGGATCTAGTCCACACACTGTGATATGAATGGATCTAGTCCACACACTGTGATATGAATGGATCTAGTCCACACACTGTGATATGAATGGATCTAGTCCACACACTGTGATATGAATGGATCTAGTCCACACACTGTGATATGAATGGATCTAGGCAGAGTCCACACACTGTGATATGAATGGATCTAGTCCACACACTGTGATACAAATGGATCTAGTCCACACACTGTGATACAAATGGATCTAGTCCACACACTGTGATACAAATGGATCTAGTCCACACACTGTGATATGAATGTATCTAGTCCACACACTGTGATACGAATGGATCTAGTCCACACACTGTGATATGAATGGATATAGGCAGAGTCCACACACTGTGATACGAATGGATCTAGTCCACACACTGTGATATGAATGGATATAGGCAGAATCCACACACTGTGATACGAATGGATCTAGTCCACACACTGTGATACGAATGGATCTAGTCCACACACTGTGATACAAATGGATCTAGTCCACACACTGTGATATGAATGGATCTAGGCAGAGTCCACACACTGTGATATGAATGGATCTAGTCCACACACTGTGATATGAATGAATCTAGTCACACACTGTAATATGAATGGACCTAGTCCACACACTGTGATACAAATGGATCTAGGCAGAGTCCACACACTGTGATATGAATGGATTTAGTCCACACACTGTGATATGAATGGATCTAAGCAGAGACCACACACTGTGACATCAATAGATCTAGTCCACACACTGCATATGAATGGATCTAGTCCACACACTGTGATATCAGTGGATCTAGTCCACACACTGCATATGAATGGATCTAGTCCACACACTGTGATATCAGTGGATCTAGTCCACACACTGTGATATCAGTGGATCTAGTCCACACACTGTGATATCAGTGGATCTAGTCCACACACTTTGACATGAATGGATCTAGGTTGAGTCCACACACTGTGATATGAATGGATCTAGTCCACACACTGTGATATGAATAGATCTAGTCCACACACTGTGATATAAATGGATCTAGGTACAGTCCACACACTGTGGTGTGAATGGATCTAGTCCACACACTGTGATGTGAATGGATCTAGGTGAAGTCCACACACTGTGACATGAATGGATCTAGGTTGAGTCCACACACTTTGATATCAATGGATCTAGTCCACACACTGTGATATGATTGGATCTAGTCCACACACACTGTGATATGAATGGATCTAGTCCACACACTGTGATATGACTGGATCTAGGCAGAGCCCACACACTGTGATATGAATGGATCTAGTCCACACACACTGTGATATGAATGGATCTAGGCAGAGTCCACACACTGTGATATGAATGGATCTAGGCAGAGTCCACACACTGATATGAATGGATCTAGTCCACACACTGTGATATGAATGGATCTAGTCCACACACTGTGATATGAATGGATCTAGTCCACACACTGTGATATGAATGGATCTAGGTAGAGCCCACACACTGTGATATGAACGGATCTAGTCTACACACTGTGATATGAATGGATCTAGGCAGAGTCCACACACTGTGATGTGAATGGATCTAGTCCACACACTGTGATATGAATGGATTTAGGCAGAGTCCACACACTGTGATATGAATGGATCTAGTCCACACAATGCGATATGAATGGATCTAGGCAGAGCCCACACACTGTGATATGGATCATGCATGACTAATGGTCCCTACTATAGTCCCACGTGGATGTATTGATACGGGGCCCTAACGAGAGTTTGTTCACAATGTGAGTTTGGGACACCAAAGCTCATTGCAGTGGATGGTGGTCACAAAATAGAATTCCTATGATGCAACTGTGTGTACCACCAGGAACATTTTTGGGCCCTAACAAATATTTTAGCTCCGGGAATAGTATCTCTGTCACGCTGGAGACTGGAAGTCCAGGGGGAAGCTGTGGTGTGATGCTGGGGTGCGGTGCTTGGAAGCAGTGACAGTTGCCCGTACCTCCTTGCTGTTGCCGCAGCCGTAGTTAAAGGTGCTGGCCACGAAGCCAGATGTCCGATCCCAGTTGAGCCGAGACCTTGACCAGGATGGGGGTACGAGCAGACTGTGTTTGACTGGACTTCAACCGTTGATTCTGGATCCAGATGCAGAGAGGGAGACGCAGGTAGACCAGACGGGACTCAAACTCTGGAGAGCAGAGGGGATGAGGATGACGTATGGAAGAGAACTCTAGACCCAGAAGAGGAGGGCTAGCGAAGACCTCTTCTTGTAAGGTAAGTGCTCAGCCAAACAACGCAGACCTGAAGATGAATCAATGACCCAAAGGAACTGCAACCAAACCCTGAAGAGGACACCCAGAGCAGAAGGAGGAACCGGAGCTAATACCCAAGCAGGAACCCGCGACTGACTAGACCACCTCAAGATGCCAGAGACCTCGTAAAGTGGAGGAAGCTGCTGACCGGACCTACCAGCTAAGACTCCCACCGGTACCCTGATACCCACCACAGGAGCAACAGAGGCACCAGGAACAAAACGGAAGGAATGGCGTACCAATACCCCCTTATAATCCACAGCCCAACAGGAAAGGAGATCCCTATGCTCCCCTGTAGCCAAGCCGAGAGGTAAGGGAAGGTAGCCACAAGGGGCAGCAGGCCAAACCTAGCCCGGAAGGCACTGTAGGAACCAGTCCCCGCACAGTAGGGATCCAACCCGACAGATGAGTCCCTCCTGCAGACAAAGTCGATACCGCAACCAGGAACTAGCTCAGTGGCAGGATCCCGCTCGCTGGGTACAAGCAGGCAGGTTGCAACAGGAAGGCAAAGATTCCTGAAAGCCAAGGAGGGCCAAGCCAGCCGGCCAAAAGGCGGAGGAGAAGCTGAATGGACAATCCGAACAGAACCTGCTCGGTGGCTGGTGCACCTACATTCAGGTAAGCAAGCAGGAAAGGGAAAAATCTCCAAAGGCAGAAAAGGGCTAGGGAAGGGAGCAAGATACAGGAGTGCGAGGCAAGATAGTGCAGCACAGCAGCACCGGGGAGGTCAAGACGAGCCGAGGTACCAGGAGCAAACTGGAGCATCAGATATAAAGCAGAGAGTAGTCCAATATCAAGCCGAGTTCTTACCGGAGGCATCTGGGACATCTGAGGGCGAGCGGAGAATGGTCAGGACAGGCCAAAGAACCAGGAGCGTCAGGAAGCCAAAGAGAGAGGGAGAAAGCAGGGTCGACAAGCCAAGATCAAAACCGGTACTCAGGATACACAGAAAGCTGAGAGTCACGAGAACAACAAGAAATAATCGAGCATCGCGCCTAGGGCTGACCGGGCCTAAAAATATGAGCAACCCAATCAGGAACAAGGAGGGAAGGAGAACAGTTCCTATAGGTTCCTTACAATCAAACCTTTGATACCTAGGTTTCTTACACGCTAAAATACCGCAGAAAAGGCAGTCCATGAACAAGTGCTAATAGAAAATGCATGTAATAGAATAGCAAATGGATGTGCAGTTTCATTTATTTTAATGAGCACTTATTTTGTATTTCATTGCATATTGTAATTGTATATTCATAAGTGCAGGGAATCTGGTCTCAAATATGATTTTTGTCATTTTTTTATCCCTAACCTTGTTGATAGCTTAACATACTGTGTTTCACCAGATTCCGTATGCATGAGACTTGCCACACGTGTTTAAAATCTGTATGTCCGTGGGTCTGTGAACTGTATGTCTGTGGGTCTGCATATCTGTGGATCTGTAGGTCTGTGGGTCTGCGGATCTGTAGATTTGTGGGTCTGTCGATCTGTAGGTCTGTCGTTCTGTAGGTCGGTAGATCTGTTGGTCTGTAGGTCTGTGGGTCTGCGTATCTGTGAGTCTGTGGATCTGTAGATTTGTGGTCTGTCGATCTGTAGGTCTGTCGTTCTGTAGGTCTGTGGGTCTGCGTATCTGTGAGTCTGTGGATCTGTAGATTTGTGGGTCTGTAGGTCTGTCGATCTGTAGGTAGGTAGATCTGTGGGTCTGTAAATCTGTGGGTCTGCGTATCTGTGAGTCTGTAGGCTTGTGGGTCTGTAGATCTGTAGGTCTGTGGGTCTGTAGGTCTGTGGATCTGTGGGTCTGTAGGTTTGTGGGTCAGTAGGTTTGTGTGTCTGTGGATCTGTAGGCCTGTGGATCTGTAGGTTTGTGGGTCTGTGGATCTGTAGATCTGAGGGTCTGTCAATCTGTAGGTTTGTGGGACTGCGTATCTGTGAATCTGTAGGTTTGTGGGTCTGTGAATCTGTAGATCTGTGGGTCTGTAGATCTGTAGGTCTGTAGGTTTGTGGGTCTGTGGATCTGTATATCTGGGGGTCTGTAGGTTTGTAGGTCTGTAGATCTGTATATCTGTAGGTCTGTAGGTTTGTAGGTCTGTAGGTCTGTAGATCTGTATATCTGTGGGTCTGTAGGTCTGTAGATCTGTAGGTCTGTAGGTTTGTGGGTCAGTAGGTTTGTTTGTCTGTGGATCTGTAGGCCTGTGGATCTGTAGGTTTGTGGGTCTGTGGATCTGTAGATCTGAGGGTCTGTCAATCTGTAGGTCTGTCGATCTGTAGGTTTGTGGGACTGCGTATCTGTGAATCTGTAGGTTTGTGGGTCTGTGAATCTGTAGATCTGTGGGTCTGTAGGTCTGTAGGTTTGTGGGTCTGTGGATCTGTATATCTGTAGGTCTGTAGGTTTGTAGGTCTGTAGATCTGTAGGTCTGTAGCTTTGTAGGTCTGTATATCTGGGGGTCTGTAGGTTTGTGGGTCTGTGGATCTGTATATCTGGGGGTCTGTAGGTTTGTGGGTCTGTGGATCTGTATATCTGGGGGTCTGTAGGTTTGTGGGTCTGTGGATCTGTATATCTGGGGGTCAGTAGGTTTGTAGATCTGTGGATCTGTAGGTCTGTAGGTTTGTGGGTCTGTGTATCTGTAGATCTGTGGGTCTGTGGATCTGTAGGTTTCTGGGTCTGTGGATCTGTAGGTCTGAGGATCTGTAGATCTGTGGGTCTGTGGATCTATAGGTCTGTAGGATTGTGGGTCTGTGGATCTGTAGGTCTGCGGCTCTGTAGGTCTGTGGATCTGTACGCCTGTCGATCTGTAGGTCTTCGATCTTAGGTTTGTGGGTCTGTTGACCTGTAGGTCTGTGGATCTGTAGGTTTGTGGGTCTGTGGATCTGTAGGTTTGTGGGACTGCGTACCTGTGGGTCTGTGTATCTGTAGATCTGAGGGTCTGTGGATCTGTAGGTCTGTGAATCTGTAGGTTTGTGGGTCTGTGGATCTGTGGGTCTGTGAATCTGTAGGTTTGTGGGTCTGTGGATCTGTAGATCTGTGGATTTGTAGATCTGTGGGTCTGTAGATCTGTGGATTTGTAGATCTGTGGGTCTGTGGACCTGTAGGTCTAGAGGTCTGTGTGTCGGTTGTATGGCTCACACATTTCCAATCTGTAGTTTGTGGGATCAGCAGTATAATGTAATGTAAATTAAAAAGAAAGTAGCTGTACTGTGTGTGTTCATTTGCATGTTGCTTAAGGGAATTCTGTGAGTGCAATAAAAATGCTGTAAAACTAGGGATTTTTTGCTAGAAGCAGTTGATTTTGATTTCAGATGTAAATGTACAGTAACTGTACAATTATTATTATATTTTTTTCCCGCTATTACTCCTTGGTTGATTTGGCACACTGCCTTTCCCCAGATTCACAGAGACGAGTCAGTAAATTAACTCTACGTAGATTGGACCGCAAGGCTGGAACCGCTATCTGTTGGTCTGGTGTTTCCAACACGTGCCTTCATGTAATGAGCAGAAGGACTGGAAAACTAGGGATTCCCTGCTGGAAACAGGTCATTTTGATCTATTTCAGTAAATGTACACAGAAGTGGTCTATTACATATGGGTACTAATATGTGCCAGGTCTAGATTCTATTGATCCAGAAGAGATCAAATCTTAAATTAATTGCACTTTACAATGTATCAGATGAATGAAAAGACCATTAAAGACAAATGCTTGGAGAATACTGAAGTGTTATTTGTAAAGGTTTTGAAGAGCAGCGTTAGTGCAAATATTTTGATGTAGTTCACGGAAAAAATTCAAGCGATTGCTTCATTAGAGGCTACAGAGTAATCCCTGGTGACTTCACAGATGGGGAGAGAGTCAGATTGTTATCAAGAGAGAATCCTTCTAGATTGTCAGTACAGACGCACTGACACCTCAAGGACTAAATATACATATGGGGATTAGAATTCTGTGTGTGTACTTCTTTTCTGGTACAAAGGTATATATAATATCTTTTCCTTTTTTTTTTTTTTCTTTTTTTAAAGTAATGTGCAATTTATCATAAAGGTCCTAATAAGGACTGAAAACCATTGGCAAAGAAATTTCACCTTCTTTATTATATTTGAGTTCTGGCCCCAGGTAGACGGTATATGCTTATACATTTCTATATGAGACATGCACCATCCACAATTTCTGCTTATTGTGACATCAATACACATTTTAGGAGTGCAGCTACATAGCTATGTGTGTGATATATATATATATATATATATATATATATATATATATATATATATATATATATATTTAGATAGATAATAGATACACAGATATCTAGACTGTCAGTGAGTGGGGAGGTAATGTAGGGATAAGACAGGAAGTCAGTGCTAGGGGAGGTGGGTAATGCATTGCTGAGTAGTGTCAGTGAGTGGGGAGGTAATGTAGGGATAAGACAGGAAGTCAGTGCTAGGGGATGTGGGTAATGTATTACTGAGCAGTGTCAGTGAGTGGGAAGGTAATATAAGGATAAAATAGGAAGTCAGTGCTAGGGGAGGTGGGTAATGCATTGCTGAGCAGTGTCAGTGAGTGGGGGAGGTAATGTAGGGATAAGACAGGAAGTCAGTACTAGGGGAAGTGGGTAATGTATTACTGAGCAGTGTCAGTGAGTGAGGAGATAATGTAAGAATAAGACAGGACGTCAGTGCTAGGGGAGGTGAGTAATGCATTGCTGAGCAGTGTCAGTGAGTGGGGAGGTAATGTAGGGATAAGACAGGAAGTCAGTGCTAGGGGAGGTGGGTAATGCATTGCTGAGCAGTGTCAGTGAGTGGGGAGGTAATGTAGGGATAAGACAGGAAGTCAGTGCTAGGGGAGGTGGGTAATGCATTGCTGAGCAGTGTCAGTGAGTGGGGAGGTAATGTAGGGATAAGACAGGAAGTCAGTACTAGGGGAGGTGGGTAATGCATTGCTGAGCAGTGTCAGTGAGTGGGGAGTAATGTAGGGATAAGACAAGAAGTCAGTACTAGGGGAGGTAGGTAATGCATTGCTGAGCAGTGTCAGTTAGTGGGGAGGTAATGTAGGGATAAGACAGGAAGTCAGTGCTAGGGGAGGTGGGAAATGCATTGCTGAGCAGTGTCAGTGAGTGGGGGGGTGATGTAGGGATAAGACAGGAAGTCAGTGTTAGGGGAGGCGGGTAATGCATTGCTGATCAGTGTCAGTGAGTGGGGAGGTAATGTATGGATAAGACAGGAAGTCAGTGCTAGGGAGGTGGGTAATGCATTGCTGAGCAGTGTCAGTGAGTGGGGGAGGTAATGTAGGGATAAGATTGGAAGTCCGTGCTAGGGGAGGTGGGTAATACATTGCTGAGCAGTGTCAGTGAGTGGAGGAGGTAATGTAGGGATAAGACAGGAAGTCAGTGCTAGGGGAGGTGGGTAATGCATTGCTGAGCAGTGTCAGTGAGTGGAGGAGGTAATGTAGGGATAAGACAGGAAGTCAGTGCTAGGGGAGGTGGGTAATGCATTGCTGAGCAGTGTCAGTGAGTGGGGAGGTAATGTAGGGATAAGACAGGAAGTCAGTGCTAGGGGAGGTGGGTAATGCATTGCTGAGCAGTGTCAGTGAGTGGGGAGGTAATGTAGGGATAAGACAGGAAGTCAGTGCTAGGGGAGGTGGTAATGCATTGCTGAGCAGTGTCAGTGAGTGGGGAGGTAATGTAGGGATAAGACAGGAAGTCAGTGCTAGGGGAGGTGGGTAATGCATTGCTGAGCAGTGTCAGTGAGTGGGGAGGTAATGTAGGGATAAGACAGGAAGTCAGTGCTAGGGGAGGTGGGTAATGCATTGCTGAGCAGTGTCAGTGAGTGGGGAGGTAATGTAGGGATAAGACAGGAAGTCAGTGCTAGGGGAGGTGGGTAATGCATTGCTGAGCAGTGTCAGTCAGTGAGTGGGGAGGTAATGTAGGGATAAGACAGGAAGTCAGTGCTAGGGGAGGTGGGTAATGCATTGCTGAGCAGTGTCAGTGAGTGGGGAGGTAATGTAGGGATAAGACAGGAAGTCAGTGCTAGGGGAGGTGGGTAATGCATTACTGAGCAGTGTCAGTGAGTGGGGGAGGTAATGTAGGGATAAGACAGGAAGTCAGTGCTAGGGGAGGTGGCTAATGCATTGCTGAGCAGTGTCAGTGAGTGGGGAGGTAATGTAGGGATAAAACAGGACATACGTGCATGGTACACCTTAATTAGCATCATCAATGCATCCAAATACCTCAGCAAACACTTTTCTAAACACAAATAGGAATAATACAAAGTGTAGGTGATTTTGAACGCTCTTGGTTGTAGAGTTTTGTGTCACTAAATCCTTTCTCGCGCTCCTGTATCCATCTATCGAGCCCCATAAAAACGGTGAGAAATAGAACGTTTCCCCTGGAGAAGGAGATTTTTTTTTGGTTACAAAATTGAATGTCACAGACTTTTAGATTTACATCTTCAGAGACATTTTGAAACATTTGCCTGTTTCTTCTCAGAATCTCCAAAATGTGTTTTTTCCTTTTATGGGCGATATAAATAATAAATATTTCTGAAGTGTATGATAATTATGCCTCCTGCGCACGGTGCAGCTTTATTGGCTCCAAACTAATTAAGTTTACAGGAAATATTGGATTAACTATGCCAACTATTTCTTAATTAATGCATTTATCTTGGACGGCTCTTCAGTTTATTCTTCTCTTAATCTGTTTATATATCACCACTATCATTAAATTAAATCACATTTCCTTCCAGCCTTGAAGAATCGAGGTCCTCTCCTCCCAGATAACTTTGTTCAGTTTTGCCAAATACGTTTTGAATTGGAGAAGTTTAGACTTTGTAAACTTCCAGATCTGAGCTATCGTTACCACAGTTATCTACATACGGAGGGTGATGTTCTAAAGGGACATGAGTCATTCTCAGAGGCGTAACTAGAAGCCACCGGGCCCTGGTGCAAGAATTGCCATGGCCCCCCCGACCACATTGTCCCCCCTAAACCACATTGGCCACCTCCACATTGCCCCTTCCACAATGCCCCTCATTCTCCACAATGCCCCTCATTCTCCACATTGCCCCTTACACATTGCCCCTCAATCTCCACATTACCCCTTCCACATTGCCCCTTCTACAATGCCCCTCATTCTCCACATTGCCCCTTCCACAATGCCCCTCATTCTCCACATTGCCCCTTCAACGATGCCCCCATCACAATGCCCCTCAATCTCCACATTGCCCCTTACACATTGCCACTCAATCTCCACATTGCCCTTACACATTGCACCTCATTCTCCACACTGTCCCTTCAATAATATCCCCATCACATTGCCCCTTCCACATTGCCCCCAACAATGCCCCTCATTCTCCACAATGCCCCTTCCACATTGCCCCTCATTCTCCACATTGTCCCTTCAACAATGCCCCCATCACAATGCCCCTTCCACAATGCCCCTCATTCTCCACATTGCCCCTCATTCTCCACATTGTCCCTTCAACAATATCCCCATCACAATGCCCCTTCCACATTGCCCCCCAACAATGCGCCCATCACAATGCCCCTTCCACATTGCCCCTCAATCTCCACAATGCCCCTCATTATCCACACTGCCCCTCATTATCCACATTGACCCTTCAACAATGCCCCCATCACAATGCCCCTCATTCTCCACAATGTCCCCATCTTCACATTGCCTCTTCTGACCCCCCTCCCTGTCCTCCTACCTCGAGTCCCTGATGGTCTAGCGGTGTGTGACATGACAGATTCGGCACAGACGGCCTCTGACTGGAACTCCTGCGCAGTTGTTAGTAATGCAGAGCGCTGGGAGATTATGTCATCTCCCATCTCTCTGCATTACTAGAGCGCCGGCTCCCTGGAGATCAGCTGTGCACAGTGCTGCCCTGTTTTACAGGTTGCTGTGAGAGCGTGTGGTGAGAGGGTCGCAGGGGGCGGCCGGGCCCTATTGTTACGCCACTGGTCATTCTGAATCAAACCAATTGCACCAGGGGAAAATAAAAATTCCCCAAAATTTCTTATTGATATAAATGGGTCTTTTAACCCTTTGAATGTTAGATCCCTACCACATTATTACTTCAGGTCAAACTGTCAAGGAGTGGTGAAGAAGTTACTATCACATTCTATATAGAACTGCAGTCAGTGACTCACCTCTCCCATAGAATGTAACATAATAACTGTCATGTGCTAGAGCTGTTACTATCACATTCTATATAGAACTGCAGTCAGTGACTCACCTCTCCCATAGAATGTAACATAATAACTGTCATGTGCTAGATCTGTTACTATCACATTCTATATAGAACTGCAGTCAGTGACTCACCTCTCCCATAGAATGTAACATAATAACTGTCATGTACTAGAGCTGTTACTATCACATTCTGTATAGAACTGTAGTCGGTGACTCACCTCTCCCATAGAATGTAACATAATAACTGTCATGTGCTAGAGCTGTTACTATCACATTCTATGTAGAACTGTAGTCAGTGACTCACCTCTCCCATAGAATGTAACATAATAACTGTCATGTGCTAGATCTGTTACTATCACATTCTATATAGAACTGTAGTCGGTGACTCACCTCTCCCATAGAATGTAACATAATAACTGTCATGTACTAGAGCTGTTACTATCACATTCTGTATAGAACTGTAGTCGGTGACTCACCTCTCCCATAGAATGTAACACAATAACTGTCATGTGCTAGAGCTGTTACTATCACATTCTATATAGACCTGTAGTCAGTGACTAACCTCTCCCATAGAATGTAACATAATAACTATCATGTGCTAGATCTGTTACTATCACATTCTATATAGAACTGTAGACAGTGACTCACCTCTCCCATAGAATGTAACACAATAACTGTCATGTGCTAGAGCTGTTACTATCACATTCTGTATAGAACTGTAGTCGGTGACTCACCTCTCCCATAGAATGTAACACAATAACTGTCATGTGCTAGAGCTGTTACTGTCACATTCTATATAGAACTGTAGACAGTGACTCACCTCTCCCATAGAATGTAACACAATAACTGTCATGTACTAGAGCTGTTACTATCACATTCTGTACAGAACTGTAGTCGGTGACTCACCTCTCCCATAGAATGTAACACAATAACTGTCATGTGCTAGAGCTGTTACTATCACATTCTGTATAGAACTGTTGTCATTCTATATAGAACTGTAGTCGGTGACTCACCTCTCCCATAGAATGTAACACAATAACTGTCATGTGCTAGAGCTGTTACTATCACATTCTGTATAGAACTGTAGTCGGTGACTCACCTCTCCCATAGAATGTAACACAATAACTGTCATGTGCTAGAGCTGTTACTGTCACATTCTATATAGAACTGCAGTCAGTGACTCACCTCTCCCACAGAATGTAATTTTCAGAGGAATTTCTCTTTTACCTCTGAATTCGTTATGTTCTCCTCGTCGGGTTCTGTCTGGACCAGCTTGCTGAGGCTGCTGAGGTAAGTAAAAGGGGTCGGAGCAACTTTATTAGAGAATCAATGTAAAACGGCAAAGGTTTTATAAGGTTTTATTGATACACATCGTTATAAAAAAGTATGAAGAAGACTCGATTTTACTTTAAAGGGACAATAAAAATGTTTTCTTGTTTTATAGATTTACCTGGTTTGCAAGCACACTTTGTAGACCGTTCCAATTAAGTAATTCTTTTCCTGTATAGCTATTGCGGCTCTGCTGAAGAGCCGACTCGTGTTGGCAGACAAGGATCTCCTTCGGTCAGCTTTACAGCTGACATCAGGAGAGAGGAGAACTTTAGATGCGAATATCTCTCACACCATAAAGGTTTGAGAGATGGGATTTGTGTCACATAATTGATTTTTTTTTTAACCCTTTGAGTGTCAGAGGGGTATGCAACACATTGCAAAGCAATGCGCTGCGTACCCCTCTGGCACTCAAAGGGTTACTCTG
The DNA here is from genome assembly GCA_037306005.1 of Rhinophrynus dorsalis. Taxonomy (NCBI): domain Eukaryota; kingdom Metazoa; phylum Chordata; class Amphibia; order Anura; family Rhinophrynidae; genus Rhinophrynus; species Rhinophrynus dorsalis. The sequence goes on along the minus strand of CM074722.1, from coordinate 505,669,742 downwards.
CAAAACAAGAAAACATTTTTATTGGACATTTCTGTTCCTTTAATAATGAAGCAATACTATCCCTTTAAAGGGATATTAATGCTTAATATGGAACAGTTGCACTGCAGGAGTCACCATGCAAAGTAAAACAAGAATACGCCAACATCTGAGACGTGGTTTATTCAAAACTTACCACAGCTCAAACTTGCATTTTCTTGGCTGCAGTAAATCTCTGACCTTAATTTATATGGTGGCGCTATAGATACTGCAGTCTACTGAGAGCTCTGGTCAGTGACAGTAACCCTCCATAGACAGCTATAGTAACAGTGCCACTGTAACATATCAGGTCATGGTGGTACTGCACCCGAAAGTGCGTGTTTCGGCAGCAATAACTAGAATAAAGCATCGCTCAGCAGTTCCCTTGTTTTTCCTTAGACTAAAACCTGAAATATATATTTTTTTTCCACATTACGCAATACGATCCCTTTAAATCAGTCGGAGTTTGGGGAACTGTAATGTTGCATTTCGTAGCTCAGGAATTGCCCCCCTTTATTTGTGCACAAGGCCCTCAGTCTAGTGAATACATAATCCGGTGATTAGATTTTTCCGAGGCATTGGCACGCGCTGTAAGATTTGTGTTACTGGGTGCAAGACATTACTCACCCTTATTATTTTTTGACGTGGCAAGCGTTTCTCTTTGAAGTATTTGTAGTGTTATATTTGGATATTTCTTTCCCTCATTCCCGTAACTGTCTATTAGAAAGAAGTTGCAGAGAATTACTGTAGATTAAAATACATTTTCCTTCCAATTAAATCCGGCCTAATGGATGGCGCTCAGGCCAAATGAAAGGGACAGTGAATAATCACACTGCGCACTGCTGACGGGATTCTATGTGTGCGCTCTCAGAGACTGATGCACTAAGCAAACGTGGGGCTATTCCAGGGCAAACCAATTGCACCACAGTGTAAAAACAAAATCTCACATTTATTTAAATGGGCTTTTTAACCCGTTCAATGCTAAAGAGGTCTCCAACACATTGCAACGCAATGAATTGGAGATATCTCTAGCATTCAAAAGGATAAAGAAGCATCACAAAATCCTATATATAGTAGCTTTTCCTGAGAAGTAAAGAAAGAGGAGGTGTTTCAGGCAAAAGTTATTACATTTCAGACTCTTTTTGCTGAACTGAAATTTTATATTGTGGTCACCAGGTAGCGCTGTTCCTATCACTTACTATGGAGAGTCATAGTCTGTGACTCAAGCTCTTCCATGGAAAAAAAATATAAGACAAAATATTTGAACACAAGATGGAGCTGTTTCTAATAGCTTAATAGAAACAATTTGTTTGAGCTGAAATGACTTTCGGATTAAAAATCTCTCAGCTGTTGGGGTTGCCTTGTTAATCTCAGTAGGAGAAGTCCTAGATTTTATCGTAAAAAAGATTACTGCTCCTTTAACTCCTCAGTTTATCCATTTGAGTGCCAGTTGGGTATGCAACGTGTTGTGTTCCCCTCTGGCACTCAAAGGGTTAAGTTTACTGCTCTTTTAAGGTGGAACAGAATAAGAGTAAAAAAAGGAGCAAAAAAGGAGGAATGTGTATTTTGTGGGTGAAATAGGGGGGCGTGTGACATGGTAAAGTGAAATGATTTCCTCTTCCTGTACCAGAGAACAGACTGGGGGACACAGGAAAGGCCTGTCCCTCCCATTGTATTATACAGGTCTATCACTGCCTGTCAGTATGGGGGGTGACACATCTCTCCTTCATTCCATGGGGGTTCATCCAAATCGGTCTGGATCAATTCTTGGAGGAATAGGGGTGAGACGGGCTGGGGGTAATGAAGGAACAGGATAAAGGAGGAAGAGAAAGGGAGGGGATGTGGGAGAGTAAGAAGGGGGTCAGGAGTGTGGGACCTAGAGGTGAGCTGAGTAGTGAAGGAAAATGGGAGGGAGAAGGAGGGGAGAGGGTGGGAGAATGCAGGAGAAAGTGGGAGGGAGAAGGAGGAGGGGGAGAGGGTGGGGGAAAGTGGGAGGAAGAAGGAGCTGAGAGAGTGGGAGAGGGTGGGAGGAAGAAGGAGTGGGAGAGGGTGGGGGAATGCGGGAGGAAGAAGGAGTGGGAGAAGGTGGGAGAATGCGGGAGGGAGAAGGAGTGGGAGAGGGTGGGAGAATGCGGGAGGGAGAAGGAGTGGGAGAGGGTGGGGGAAAGTGGGAGGAAGAAGGAAGGGGAAAGAGTGGGAGGAAGATGGAGAGGTAGAGAGTGGGGGGTAGTGAATGGAAGATGGAGGGGTAGAGAGTGGGGGGTAGTGAATGGAAGATGGAGAGGTAGAGAGTGGGGGGTAGTGAATGGAAGATGGAGGGGTAGAGAGTGGGAGGAAGATGGAGGGGTAGAGAATGGGAGGTAGTGAGTGGAAAATGGAGGGGTAGAGAGTGGAAAATGGAGGGGTAGAGAGTGGAAAATGGAGGGGTAGAGATTGGGGAAATGGGAGGAAGATGGAGGTGGGAGAGCGTGGGGGAAAGTGGGAGGAAGATGGAGGGGTGGAGAGTGGAAGATGGAGGGGTAGAGAGTGGGGGAAAGTTGGAGGATGATGGAGGGGTAGAGAGTGGGGGAAATTTAGTGGAAGATGGAGGGGTAGAGAGTGGGGGAAATTTAGTGGAAGATGGAGGGGTAGAGAGTGGGGGAAAGTGGGGGAAAGTGGAAGGAAGATGGAGGGGTAGAGAGTATAAGATAGAGGGGTAGAGAGTGGAGGAAATTGAGTGGAAGATGGAGGGGTAGAGAGTGGGGGAAAGTGGGAGGAAGATGGAGGGGTAGAGAGTATAAGATGGAGGGGTAGAGAGTGGAGGAAATTGAGTGGAAGATGGAGGGGTAGAGAGTAGAAGATGGAGAGGTAGAGAGTGAGGTTCAGAGAGTAGAAGATGGAGGGGTAGAGAGTGTGGGGTAGAGAGTGGAAGATGGAGGGGTAGAGAGTGAGGTTCAGAGAGTGGAAGATGGAGGGGTAGAGAGTGAGTGAAAGTGGGAGGAAGATGGAGGGGGAGAGATTGGGAAAATGGGAGTAAAAAGGAGGGGAAAATGGTGGGAGAAAGGAGGAGGAAGGGGGAGAAAGCAGATGAGATGTCCTGGAGACCAAAAGGAGGAATCCCCCCTTTTCCGGATGGGTGCTGCTGAGGACGGGAACACAGGTAACTGAACCTGTTTTATTTAATCTGTTCATCCTGTGACTACTTTTCCAGCTATCTGATTGGTTAAAACTAAATAAAATGTGGTAATGAGGCTACTGTTTTGTAATTAGGGAGACCACATGTCCCTGACTGCCAGGGACAGTGCCAGAATTTATGTGTGTGTCCAATGTCCTGGGCAGCCTCCTTCAGGGACATTACAAGCACCTGAATAAATAATCTACAAACAGAACTGTCCATTGTCTACTGTGACAGGAAGTGATGCCTCTGTTGGGCTACAAGAAAATGGCTTCTAGACAGAGATCTAAGCAGTAGAGACAGAATTGAGCCTTGATCCTGACATCAAACAGGAGCTGCAGTGCAATTTTATTGTAGTGTAATACTAGTCTAAGGCTTTGTGCCTGATGTATATTATCTTGTCATCCACCACAGGCATCACTTTCTGTCACAGAAGTCAATGGACAGTTCTCCCTCTAGTGTTCAGAACTTTGTGGTGTGCCAGATAAAGAGCAATTTGCGCACTGAAGTCCAGTGATGTATACCGACCCGTCCTGCATACAGGGCCGGTGCCACCTATAGGGGAGGTAGGCGTTGGCCTAGGGCGCACATTCTCTGTCAGAGGCATAGCGGGGGGGGGAGCCCAGAACATGTTAGCCTGCCTGTCTCAAAATTAAAGTACACTGGCTGGCTATTTTTTTAACGTAGCACAGCAATACCCGTTTCTCTCTCCCACTCCGTTCCTTCAGTCCTGGACCAGGACACTGAAACGTACTCACTTGGAGAGAGAGACGTGCACCGGGAAGCACTGGTCAATATTTATTCCCGAGAGAGATGTTCACCGGGACGAAGAAGTGGAAGGGGGGTCAAGAGGGGATAAAGAGTCAGACGGGAAGAAAGTGTCAAAGGGGAATCAGCAGTCAAGAGGGGGATCAAGAGTCAGACGGGGGAGAGAGAGAGTCAAAGGGGGATCAACAGTCAAGAGGGGGAGAGAGTCACATATAGAGAACATACACTCTCACACACTGATACGCATATAGAGAAGCACATACACGTACTTACACACTGATATCCTTACAGAGACTCACACACACTGACACACTTATATACATATAGGGAACACACACTGACACACTTATATACATATAGGGAACACACACTGACACACTTATATACATATAGGGAACACACACTGACACACATATACATACAGGGAACACATACTGACACACATATACATATAGGGAACACACACTGACACACTTATATACATACAGGGAACACATACACATATAGAGAAGCACACACATACTTACACACTGATATCCTTACAGAGACTCACACACACTGACACACTTATATACATATAGGGAACACACACTGACACACACATACACATATAGAGAACACACACACAAACTGACACTCATACACATATAGGGAACGCACAAACACACTGACACTTAAACACATACAGGGCGGGGCATAAAGGGGTAGGACACAAGGGGCGGAGCCAAGGGGTGGCAAAAATCCTTGCACCAGCCCTGCCTGCATAGCTGCCCTAGATCTGGAGAGAAGTACTCTTGTCACCACAGTGTCCCTGAACGGCAAGCAAATTACTGAATAGTTTCACCCATCTTTCCTTATCAGCTGTGCTGAGTCTTTCATAGCTGCCATAAACTTTATGAAACTCCAAAATGTAAATAATCATCATCCTGACTTCTGATTGTAACTGAATACCCCCCCATACATGGTATTTCCTTGTAGGGGAACTGATTTCCCTTTACTCCATCAGCGCACAGGGAAGTTCTCTAAGGGGACAATAAAACCACTGAACGGCATTGTGTAGCTGTATATGTGTAGTACATAAAACAATTACTAAATGGCATAGGACAGCAGGAATTTGCACGCTGTCTCATTGCAGTACATTTCACCCTCATTGCTCCCAAAAATAGAATCTGAAAAATGAATAGGCGTTTGATTAGAATACTAACACCCCAAGTAAACCACTGAGGACCAGAGGCATGTGCAAAGCATTGCTAATCAATATGCCACACACCCCTAGGATAAGTACCAAGGGGCAGCAGTCTTGTGCTCTGTGTGCCAAGATTACACATCAGCAAAACCTCTGACATCCATTTTGTATATCGATTTGGGGGACCCGGGGAGACAAAATGATTCAGAACAGACATAGGTGGGAGTGAGAGAGAAGGACAGGTGGAGGGGATGGGGAGAAGGGACGTACCAGGGGGATCAGAGAATAAGGAACAGAGGGGACAGGACACAAAACACTCACAAGAGAGGCGGTGGGAGCAGATGGTGTCGGGAAAGAAGAGGGAAAAGCGGGAGTACAGGGAGAGAGAGGCAAGAGCTGAAGCAGGGACATAGTGGAAGTAGCAAGAGGGAGAGACTGACAGTGAGGGAACATGGGGAAGAGGAGGAGGGGGTGGGAGCATGGGGACAAAAGAGGCAGGAGTTAGAGCATGTGTATAGAGGAGGCAGGAGAGTGAGCATGGAGATAAAGGAGGCAGGAGTGTGAGCATGGAGATAAAAGAGGCAGGAGTGAAAGCATGTGTATAGAGGAAGCAGGAGAGTGAGCATGGAGATAAAGGAGGCAGGAGTGTGAGCATGGAGATAAAAGAGGCAGGAGTGAGAGCATGTGTATAGAGGAAGCAGGAGAGTGAGCATGGAGATAAAGGAGGCAGGAGTGTGAGCATGGAGATAAAGGAGGCAGAAGTGAGAGCATGGACCTAAAGGAGGCAGAAGTGAGAGCATGGAGATAAAGGAGGCAGGAGTGAGAGCATGGAGATAAAGGAGGCAGGAGTGAGAGCATGGACCTAAAGGAGGCAGAAGTGAAAGCATGGAGACAAAGGAGGCAGGAGCGTGAGCATGGAGATAAAGGAGGCAGGAGAGTGAGCATGGACCTAAAGGAGGCAGAAGCATGAGCATGGAGATAAAGGAGGCAGGAGAGTGAGCATGGAGATAAAGGAGGCAGGAGTGTGAGCATGGGAAGAGAGGAGGCCAGAGTAGGGCACATGGAGATACAGGAGTCATGGCTTGTAGAAATGGAATGGAGTCAGTAGATGGAGGAAAGTGGGATTACAGGAGGAGGGAATTGGAGCATGAGGATAGATGAGCCAAGAGTGGGAGAGTGGAAAAAAGAGAAAGAGGGAGTTGGAGCATGGGGGGAGAGGAGGCTGGAGAGAGAGCATTGGGAGAGAGGAGGAAGGAGTGTGAGCATGTGGTAACACAGGGAGGGAGCATGGGGAGATGAGACAAAATGTGGGCGAATGGGAAGAGAGGAAGAGGGAATAGAGAAGAAGGGATGTGGGAGCATGGGGAGAGAGGTGATAGAAGAATGGGGAGAGTGGAGGTGGGTGCATGGGAAGGGGGGAGGTGGGAGCATGGGGAAAGGAGGTAGGAGAAGGGGGAAGAGGTGGTGGGAGAATGGAAAGAGAGGCAATGGGAGCATGGGGAGAGATGCAGTAGGAGAATGGGGAGAGAGGAGGTGGGAGAATGGGGAGAGATGTGGTAGGAGAATGGGGAGAGAGGCAATGGGAACATGGGGAGAGAGGAGGTAGGAGAATGGGGAGAGAGGCAATGAGAACGTGGGGAGAGAGGAGGTAGGAGAATGTGGGGAAGAGGAGGTGGGAACATGTAGAGAGATATGGTAGGAGAATGGGGGAGAGAGGCGGTAGGAGAATGGGGGAGAGAGGAGGTGGGAACATGTAGAGAGATATGGTAGGAGAATGGGGGAGAGAGGCGGTAGGAGAATGGGGGAGAGAGGAGGTGGGAACATGTAGAGAGATATGGTAGGAGAATGGGGGAGAGAGGCGGTAGGAGAATGGGGGAGAGAGGAGGTGGGAACATGTAGAGAAATATGGTAGGAGAATGGGGGAGAGAGGCGGTGGCTGCATGGAGAAAGCGGAGGCTGGAACTAAGGGCCAGGGAGCCTGTGGGGGTTCAATGGGGGGATTGAGAGGGGGCCCTGGACAAAGAAATGCCCCCCGGGGGACAGGTGGCTCCGCGAGGAGGGAAAAGAGGGGGTGGGGCAATAAGTTTAAAAGAGCTTACCCGAGGCCAGGTAAGCAGAGAAGTGTGCTTTTTCCCACCCTCCCTTCCTGTTTATTTTATTTCATTCCAGGTCATCCAGTCGCAGCGGGTGCACCATACAGAGGTCATCCTTAGGCCAAGGAAGAAGTTGGGACGAGACAGCAATAGCGATTCACTTAGACCAGTAGCGAGTGTGGCGCTTACTGGGCCCCTGACAGGGAGGCTTAGCCAATCGGTGAAGGTGGGCAGGCAGGCTTCTGCTGCGCAGTCAGGTCAGCGTGCAGGAAGGGCAGGCATATGCCACAAAGCACTGCGGGGAGGGGAGGCATGTAAGTAATGTCATGACGATTCGACACAGGGGCCTTTTTGCCTCCCCTGGAACGGTTTGGAGGTGGCCAAGTGGTGGGGAGGCAGTGACTGCCTGAAAGACTCTCCCTTTACCTCCCATGGCCGCAAGCTCCGAGCTGGGAGAGTCCAAGATATTAGGGGTTCTGGGAGCGCCACGTAGTAAGGGGGAGGTACTCCTAGGAGTCCTATAAATAGATCAAAACCCAGTTAGTAAAAGCTGTGTCCTCACAATTGTCACCTTCCTTATGTTGTCAGTGTGTTTATTTCAGGGGAAATGGGGGAGGGATGGTTTGGTTGTTGCTGATGGTTTGGTGCCTGGAGGGAAAGGTAAGGGGGGAGTGGTGAGTGTGGACCTTACAATAAAATCAATGGGGAGTGTAAAAATGTCCCTTATGGTGCAGTTGGTTTGCCCCAAAAGTACTTCTCTTTTAAAGCGGAACTAACACCGCTAAGCAACTTTGTTTCTAATAATTCCCTGTCTGGCGATTAGCTGCTTAGTATCGCTAGTCACCAGAATTATTACCTAGTTATGGAGAAATATGCGTCCATCCTCGGCTGACAGGCAGGACGGAGCGCAGGCATCTTGCCCTAGTGACGTCCGCGCGCCTGCGCTGTCAGTCCCTTCCAGAGCCGAATTGCTCCTAGCAAAGCCTCCTACAGCCGCCTGGGACTGACAGCGCAGGCGCGCGGACGTCACTAGGGCAAGATGTCCGCTCTCTGTCCTGCCTGTCAGCCGAGGATCACTTCAAATTTCTCCATAACCAGGTAATAATTCTGGCGACTAGCGCTACTAAGCCCCTACTCGCCAGATAGGAAATTATTACAAACAAAGTTGCTTAGCGGTGGTAGTTCCGCTTTAATAAGGCATTTAGGGTCGTATTCAATAAGTAAAGAATAGCAAATGTTGAGCAAATGCGCTGTATGGGAAAATCAACATTTTCAATCATTAAATAGGCTATTTAACCCCTTGAATGACTGCGACATTTCCAATGGAAGGGGTATCTGTGATCATGTTCTAACGGAGGGCGGGAGATCTGTAACCGTCAAGAATTGTCAGACAACATGAATTCCAATTTGAAGTCCAACAGCAGCTGTAAGTTTTAACCCTTTGTTTGCCAGAGTGGTATGCAATGCGTTGGATAATGCTCTCGCACACAAAGGGTTAACCCGACTCCCTTTATCGACTGTATGTATATTTAGTAATGTATAAATATAGACCAAGAGAGCATCGTGGCCGGTGCCCATAACCAACAATGAATTTTAGGACAGATAACATTTATCTGCTTCTGATGTGACCCAAATACCTATGTTTAATTTTGTCTGCAGATTGGAAAAAGTTAATTTCAAGCCTTGTTTCTCTTGCTAGCAGCAACAACCTGTTAAAATGGAGTATTACTAGTGAACCGTACAAGTCTGGTTAAAAAATGCTTTTCACTCGTACCATGCAGTCGCTTGGACGACAATTATGGCAGCTGAAGTTTAATCATACTGTTTGATAGCTCATTTTCTCAATGTCAACATGAGGCAGAGTCGAAAAAAATGAATTCTTTCATTTGATAAGCTGGCTGGAGAGAGCCGGGCGCGTTCAATAGGAAAACCCTAGCACAAATCTGCAGCCTGAGTTCTTTCTGTCTCCTTTCCTCTGAGAGCCACCCAAGAAGAGATTAATCACAAGGGGAAAACTCGGCTTCACCCTCTAGCTGCAGGTCACAATTTTTATTTGTATGGAATTGGCTTTTGGAAAGCTGAAGGCTGCCGGAGGGCAGGGACCTGATATAAGGAGAATCTGAGAATGGAGCAGCGGGGATTGATTAGCCGACTTCATATCCCACACTCCATAAGCACACTCCAAGCGCAATCTAACACACCGCTGAGCTGAATAGACAAGAGAAATTGGATTCCTTCCTAATATTTAACCTTCAAGTCAGCTCTAACAGTTGTTGATGTGTTGTTCTACTAGCACGTTACAGATAGGCTTTTTCATTTTACAAAAGGGTGTTTAGTGCATAAATAGAGAGTACGCTTGGTGAATATGAGTTTAATACATGCTCATGTCAATATATATAACAGCACAAAGCTCATCAGATGACAGTATAAAACGTAGCTACAAGCTGGAAAGGGACATTAGAGGGGTGTGGGATAGAGTAACGAATAAACGTGATGTGGGAGTGTGGGAAGGAATAGAATGAACAGACGTGTGTGTCTGTAATGTGTAAATATGGGGTGAAGGTGTATGTATGTGTTGTTGTATGTAAGCATGTGTGTACATTTGCATATCTGTGTGTTTGGGTGTGTATATATGTGCATGTTTGTTGGAATGTATATGTATGTGTGTGTGAGTGTGTGTAGATTGAAGTGTGTGTGGCATGTTTTGGGGGGTGGAGGTGTGTATATATGTGTACTTGTGTGTGGGGGGAGGGTAGGTGTACGTATTTGCACATGTGTGTGTGAGATGTTGGAGGTGTGTAGGTATGTGAGGGTCTGAAGGGGGTGGAAGTGTATAGGTGTGTGTGTATGTATGTGTGTATTGCACAGTTGGAAGTGTGTAAGTGTGTGGGATTTTGGTGATGTGTAGGTGTGAGGGGAGGTTGGAGTTATGTAGGTATGTGTGTGTGTGTATCGTGGGATTGGACATGCACAGAGGTGGGGGAAGGTTGGGCATGTGCAGGTGTGGGGGAAGGTTGGACGTGTGCAGGTGTGGGGGAGGTTAGAAGTATAGGTGTGTGGGGAGGTTGCAGGTGTGTAGGTTTCTGTGTGGGGAGTATGGAGGGATGTAGGTATATATCTGTGTGTGGGCGGGAGGTTTGAGGTTTATAAGTACGTGAGTGTGGAGGGAGGTTGGAGATGTGTAGGTTTGTGTGTGAGGAGTATGGAGGTATGTGTCTGTGTGTGGGGGAAGGTAAGAGGTGTGTAGGTTTGTGTGTGAGGAGTATAGAGGTATTTAGGTATGTGTGTGTGTGTGTGTGTGTGGAGGGAGGTTGGAGGTATGTTGGTATGTGTGTGTAGGTGGGAGGTTGGAATTGTGTAGGTATGTTTGTATGTGTGGGTGGGTGGGTGGTTGGAGGTGTGTTGTATGTGTGGGTGGGTGGTTGGAGATGTGTTGTATGTGTGGGTGGGTGGTTGGAGGTGTGTTGTATGTGTGGGTGGGGATATTGGAGATGTGTAGGTATGTGTGTGTGGAGGGGACGTTGGAGGTGTGTCAGTATGTGTGTGTGTGTGGAGAGGGAGGTTGGAGGTGTGTTGGCATGTATGTGTGGGGAGAGGGAGGTTGGAGGTTTGTCGGTATGTGTGTGTGTGTGTGGAGAGGAACGGTGAAGGTTTGTTGGTATGTGTGTGTGGAGAGGGAGGTTGGAGGTTGGTCAGTATGTATATATGTGTGTGTGTGTGTGTGTGTGTGTGTGTGTGGAGAGGAAGGTTGAAGGTTTGTCAGTATGTGTCTGTGTAGAGAGGGAGGTTGGAGGTGTGTTGGTATGTGTGTGTGGAGAGGAAGGTTGGAAGTGTGTCTGTATGTGTGTCTGTGTGCAGAGGGATGTTGAAGGTGTATTGTAATGTGTGTGTGGAGAGGGAGGTTGAAGGTAACATAGTAACATAGTAGATAAGGCTGAAAAAAGACATGCATCCATCAAGTACAGCCCATGCCAATAACACCCCTTTTGATCCAGAGGAAGGCAAAAAAAAAAAAGCCCTCTGGAGCAATTTCCAATCTAGTCCCAAGTGTGTGTGTGGGGGGGAATTATTCCTTCCTGACTCCAATTGGTAGTCAAATAGTTCCCCGGATCATTATCCTATTTGCTTTGAAGCCATCTGTCATAATTGTCAATATTGTTCTGTGCTAGATAGGCATCCGTTGCTTTTTTGAATGCAGTTACATTATCTGCAAGCACAACATCCTGAGGCAAAGAATTCCATAGCCTTACCGCCCTTACTGTAAAGAATCCCTGTCTATGTTTTAGTCGAAAGCGCCTTTCCTCAAGTCTTAATGGATGACCTCTTGTTCTTAGCTCAGCTCTTTGCATAAATAATTCATTGGATAGTACTTTGTATTGACCTTGAATGTATTTGTAAATGATAATCATATCACCCCTTAGACGTCTCTTCTCTAATGTAAACAAACCCAGTTTGGCTAGTCTTTCTTTATAACTCAGATCCTCCAGTCCCTTTATCAGTTTTGTTGCACGTCTCTGCACCTTTTCCAGTTCAGTAATGTCTTTTTTTAGAACAGTCGCCCAAAATTGTACTCCATATTCTAGATGAGACCTAACCAAGGATTTATACAGAGGTAGGATAATATTAGCATCCCTTGCTTCTATACCACTTTTTATGCAGGCTAGTACTCTATTTGCTCTTGAAGCAGCTGAGTGACTCTGCACACTGCTGTGAAGTCTATTGTCTATCAGTACGCCTAAATCTTTCTCTAATGAGGATTTCCCAAGTTGTTTCCCACTTAGTGTATATGTAGCAAGTTTGTTTCTACAGCCCAAGTGCATAACCTTACATTTATCTACATTAAATGACATCTGCCACTTTTCTGCCCGTTCACTTAGTTTATCTAAATCCTTCTGTAGGGAAAAAACATCCAGCTCTGTATGTATTTCCTTACATAGCTTAGTGTCATCAGCAAAGATTGAGATGCTACTTTCAATTCCCACTTCTAGATCATTAATAAACAAATTAAAAAGCATTGGTCCCAGGACTGAACCCTGCGGCACCCCACTTATAACCATAGACCAATTTGAAAAAGTTCCATTTACAATAACTCTCTGCCATCTATCATTTAACCAGTTCTCAATCCATGTACAGATAACACCGGCCAAACCGAAGCCTTTTAATTTTTGCAGTAACCTGTTGTGAGGCACTGTGTCAAAGGCTTTTGCAAAATCCAAGTATGCTACATCAACAGCAATTCGCCTGTCCAAATTACTACTCACTCTTTCATAAAATGCAAGTAAATTAGTCTGACATGATCTGTTCTTCATGAAACCATGCTGATTCCTACTAATGATATTGTTTGTCTTCACATAGTTCTGAATACTGTCAGTTAATAACCCTTCTAGTATCTTACCCACTATGGAAGTCAAGCTCACAGGTCTATAATTTCCTGGTTCGGATCTTGCTCCCTTTTTAAACAATGGAACTACATCAGCTTTCCTCCATTCACAGGGCACTATGCCTGATGAAAGTGAATCAATAAATATTAAGTATAATGGTTTGCTATTACTGAACTAAGTTCCTTAAGTACCCTTGGGTGTATACTGTCCGGTCCAGACGCTTTATTCACTATAACCCTTTCCAGTCTCTTTTGGACCTTGTCCTCAGTAAGCCATGTAGATGGAGGAAATTCCATGGTTTTGTCTGTTTGCCCACAGCTTGTCATTGCTGTTTCCTTTTTATATACCGAAGCAAAGAATGCATTTAGGGTGCCAGCCATAGCTTTATCCTCATTAATCAATTCATCTGTCTCAGTCCTAAGAGGACCAATATCAACCTTAACCTTTTTGTTATTAATATATTTGAAGAATTGTTTAGGGTTTTCTTGCTCTCATTTGCAATGTTTCTCTCATTTTCTATTTTAGCTAGCTTAATTGCTTGTTTGCAGATTTTATTACATTCTTTATATTTTTTTAAATGATGCATCTGACCCGTTTGACTTAAACACATTAAAAGCCTGTTTTTTATTTCTCATTTCCCTGCTAACCACATTATTAATCCACATTGGTTTCGCTTTACTTCTCTTGTGCTTATTCCCCAATGGTATATATTGACGTGTATATTTGCCCAAGAGCATTTTAAATACATTCCATGATTCTTGTGCATTTTTATCTTTGAAAATTACATACCACTGGATATCCTTTAAAGCTTCTTTTAACTTTATAAAATTAGCCTTTTTGAAATGTAATGTTTTGGTTAAACTCTTGCTATTGGGTTTCTCATAACAAACTTCAAAGGATACAATATTGTGGTCACTGCTGCCCAAATGTTCCCTTACCTGCGCACTGTTTACCATGTCAGAATCATTTGAGAGCACTAGGTCAAGCAAGGCCTCTTTTCTAGTTGGCTCCTCTACTAGTTGGGACATAAAATTATCATTTATCAGACGTAGAAAAATATTTCCCTTTGTTGTGCCTGAAGTCATATTGCTCCAGTCAATTTCAGGGTAGTTGAAATCTCCCATTATAATTACCTTTGCTGACTTAGCAGCCTTTTCCATTTGGGCTTCCTCCAACTCCCCAACATTAGGTGGCTTGTAGCAAACCCCACCAATATCTTTTTATTATGTGTGCCCCCAGTGTGTATTTCAACCCACAAGACCTCTACCTTTTCATTGGACACTTCATTTATAGCTTCCCTTAAACTAGATTTTAAGGCCAGCTTTATATATAGGCATACCCCTCCTCCCCTTTTATTAACCCTGTCCCTCCTAAAAAGTGAATAACAATCTAGATTGACTGCCAAGTCATACGTATCATCTAACCAGGTATCAGACACTCCAATCAGATCATACTGCTCATGTACTGCAATCATTTCTAGTTCCCCCATCTTACTAGCCAGACTGCGAGCATTTGCGTGCATACATTTGATCTTTTTGCCATTCCTAAAGATTTTGATCTTTTTCAAATGTATTTATTGTGTGTTGGTATGTGTGTGTGGAGAGATTGGAGGCATGTCGGTATGTGTGTCTGTGTGGAGAGGGAGGTTGGAGGTTTGTCAGTATGTGTGTCTGTGTGGAGAGGGAGGTTGGAGGTTTGTCAGTATGTGTGTCTGTGTGGAGAGGGAGGTTGAAGGTGTGTCGGTATGTGTGTGTAGAAAGCGAGGTTGGAGGTATGTGTGTGTGTGGAGAGGGAGATTGGAGTTGTGTCAGTATGTGTGTGTGTGGAGAGGGAGATTGGAGTTGTGTCAGTATGTGTGTGTGTGGAGAGGGAGATTGGAATTGTGTATGTGTGTGTGTGTGGAGAGGGAGGTTGGAGGTGTGTCGGTATGTGTGTGGAGAGGGAGGTTGGAGGTGTGTCGGTATGTGTGTGTGGGGAGGTTGGAGGTGTGTCGGTATGTGTGTGTGGGGAGGGAGGTGTGTCGGTACGTGTGTGTGGGGAGGTTGGAAGTGTGTCGGTATGTGTGTGTGGGGAGGTTGGAGGTGTGTCGGTATGTGTGTGTGTGGGGAGGTTGGAGGTGTGTCGGTATGTGTGTGTGCATGTGGAGAAGGAGATTGGATATGTGGAGGTTTGTGTGGGGACAGAGAGAGACAGCAGTAATAGGGGAAAAGGGAAGTAAGGATGAGAGGGACAGAGGGAGGGATGAGCAAAAGTTTGGACACCCTTCCAGCTGATTCACAAGTGTTATATTTTGTAATACCTCAGAACTTAATTGAATCGTTAGTCTTTAATCTCAGAAAGGCAATGACAATTCCAGAGCGTAATAAATTCTACTAACACTCAACAACCACGGGCTCCTCTAAGCAGCTGACTGAAGACCAGAAAATAAAGATAATGGACTCTTACAGAGCAGAGGAAGGCTATTAAGATATCTAAATGCTTCCTGCTTTCCACTGTCCAAAATGTCATTAAGAAATGGAATATAAGGGGAACTGCTGAAGGAAAAAGAAGATCTAGAAGACCAAGTAAAATCTCCAACAGAACTGATCGTAGAGTGATCAGTAGTGTTGAGCGAGCATGCTCGGCCGATGCTCGGATCGGCTCGAGCATCGCTCTGCTCGGCACATGGCGGTACTCATACGAGTACCGCATGTGCTCGCCCGCCATGTTCGGGTCTCCTCCCCGCACGTTTCGCGGCTGCTGCGCAGCCAATAAACGTGCAGGGAGGCTCTGACATCAGTGTAATGCCAGCAGCCATGTTGGCTGCTGGCATTACACTGATTGGCTGGCCAGAACCCGTGGTCGGGTGCTGTATAGCACCTGACCAGCGAGTTCGGCTCAGTCTTAGCCAGGGAGAGATGAGGATAGGAAGGGAAAGTCAGTGTAGGGAGAAGAAAAGAAAATTTGTAAAAAAAAAGACCCAAAAGTCCTTTTTAGGACTACTGTGTGTGGGGGCAGCAGTTTATTTTGTGTGTGGGGAAAAAAAACAAAAAAAAAAAAAATTCATATATTCTGTTTAGTGTGCAAAGTTGCAGATTAGAGCACATTCTGTTTAGTGTGCAAAGTTGCAGATTAGAGCACATTCTGTTCAGTGTGCAAAGTTTCAGATTAGCAGCACATTCTTTTTAGTGTGCAAAGTTGCAGATTAGAGCACATTCTGTTTAGTGTGCAAAGTTGCAGATTAGAGCACATTCTGTTTAGTGTGCAAAGTTGCAGATTAGAGCACATTCTGTTAAGTCTTCAAACTGTAAAATATCAAAGTCACATATTCCATTCAGTGTGCTTCGCCGCAGTTTAGCAGCATATTCTGTGTACTGTGCACAGTTGCAGAATAGGAAAAAATACTGTTAAGTCTTCAAACTGTAAAATATCAAAGTCACATATTCCATTCAGTGTGCTTCGCCGCAGTTTAGCAGCATATTCTGTGTACTGTGCACAGTTTCAGAATAGGAAAAAATACTGTTAAGTCTTCAAACTGTAAAATATCAAAGTCACATATTCCATTCAGTGTGCTTCGCCGCAGTTTAGCAGCACATTCTGTGTACTGTGCACAGTTGCAGAATAGGAAAAAAATACTGTTAAGTCTTCAAACTGTAAAATATCAAAGTCACATATTCCATTCAGTGTGCTTCGCCGCAGTTTAGCAGCACATTCTGTGTACTGTGCACAGTTGCAGAATAGGAAAAAAATACTGTTAAGTCTTCAAACTGTAAAATATCAAAATCACATATTCCATTCAGTGTGCTTCGCCGCAGTTTAGCAGCACATTCTGTGTACTGTGCACAGTTGCAGAATAGGAAAAAATACTGTTAAGTCTTCAAACTGTAAAATATCAAAGTCACATATTCCATTCAGTGTGCTTCGCCGCAGTTTAGCAGCACATTCTGTGTACTGTGCACAGTTGCAGAATAGGAAAAAATACTGTTAAGTCTTCAAACTGTAAAATATCAAAGTCACATATTCCATTCAGTGTGCTTCGCCGCAGTTTAGCAGCACATTCTGTGTACTGTGCACAGTTGCAGAATAGGAAAAAATACTGTTAAGTCTTCAAACTGTAAAATATCAAAGTCACATATTCCATTCAGTGTGCTTCGCCGCAGTTTAGCAGCACATTCTGTGTACTGTGCACAGTTGCAGATTTGCAGCACATATTCCGTGTAATATGAAGAAGGCGGGTAAAAAGGGACGGGGAAGTGGACGTGATCCTGATAGTTCAGGGCACGGGTCAGGACGCGTAGAAACTGTGCCTGGTGCCAGAGCACAAGAAAGAAAGACATCCACCATACCTAGCTTCATGTCTCATTTTACAGGGCGTCGCAGGACATCACTCTCGAGGTCCGACCACTGCGAACAGGTGGTCGGTTGGATGTCAGCTGATACTGCTTCCAGTCGGTTAAGCACCACCCTGTCTTCCACCAAGTCCACTCTCAGTAGCCAAGAGTCTGGTCAACATAATCCTCACTCTGATCATCCTTCCTCCCACCATAGAGGGTCTGGTCAAAGAAGTGATCCCACACTGGGATATAGTGAGGAGCTCGTCTCATCACCAATCCTTCATTTGAACCTCTCTCCAAGCACGCTTGCAGAGGAACATGACATCTTGTGCCCTGATTCACAACCTCTAGAGGGTACCCAATCACAAGAAGATGACAGATGTGAACGGCATTTAAGGTCAAAGGAAGTAGTGGATGATGATGATGATGAGACACAGTTGCCATTAAATCAACCACTATTACTGTCTCAAGACCTTGATGAGGAGGATGATATACAGTTGTCAATGACTGAGTATGTGGTGGGATCAAGACATGAGGAGGATGATCAGAGTGAGGAAGTGGAGGAGGACTTGGTGGACGATGAGGTGACTGACCCCACCTGGGAAGGTGTAGAGCCGAGCGATGACAGCAGTCCTGAGGGTGAGCCATCTGCAGCACCGCAACAGGCTGGAAGAGGCGGTGGTGTGGCTACAGAAAGAAGGCGGACCGCACCAAACCGGCCCGCAAATGTTCCACGGAGCACCACCTTGCGTAAATCTCCCTTGCCAAGGGCTAGGTGTTCCGCGGTATGGCGTTTTTTTAAGGAAAGTGCGGACGACAAAAGAATTGTAGTTTGCAACCTGTGCCACACCAGAATGAGCCGAGGCATGAACACTAGAAACCTCACCACCACCAGCATGATCCGACACATGGCATCCAAGCACCGTAATAAGTGGGAGGAACGCCTGGATCGCCCATCTGTGTCTGCAGGCCACACCACTGCCTCCTCTTCCCCTGTTTTCGGTGCCGGCCAATAGCCTGTCGAAGGCGCAGGCCCGCATACCTCCCGCCCTGCACCTGTACCATCTGAAGCACCATCAGCGACCACATCCACTTCCCTGTCCCAGCGCAGCGTCCAAATGTCGTTACCCCAGGCATTTGAGCGCAAGCGAAAATACCCAGCCACCCACCCACAGGCCATAGCACTAACCTCACACCTTTCCAAATTACTGGCCATCAACAGCTTCAGCCGGCCTGTTGAAGCTGCAGCAGCGCTTACAATTGCCAGCTCACCGGCTGCTGTGTGACGTGAGCACGCGCTGGAACTCCACCTTCCACATGTTGGCCCGGCTTTGTGAGCAGCAGAGGGCAGTAGTGGAGTACCAGCTGTTACACGGTCGTCGCCTCTCCGTTCAACTTCCTGTAATCAGAAGTGAGGAGTGGGAATGGATGTCAGACCTCTGTGAGGTTTTACGCAATTTTGAGGAATCGACACAGATGGTGAGCGGCGATAACGCTATTATCAGTGTAACCATCCCACTTCTGTGTCTACTGAAACGCTCGCTGCTCACAATTAAAACCGACGCTTTGCATGTGGAAGAGGTGGAAATGCGGGAGGAAGAGCTTACACAAGGTGATAGCCAGAGCACCCTCACTTCGTCTTCTCAGCGACAATTGGAGGAGGCGAAGGAGGAGGAGGAAGACACGGTTGCCTCCGCTACAGAGGGTAGCCATGGAACTTTAGTTCCATCTCTTCAGCGTGGGTGGGCAGAAGAGGAGGAAGAGGATGAGGAGATTGAGAGTCATCCTCCTGGTGAGGACAGCGAAATCTTGCCTGTTGGTACTCTGGCACACATGGCTGACTTTATGTTAGGCTGCCTTTCCCGTGACCCACGCGTTATACGCATTTTAGACAACACGGATTACTGGGTGTTCACCCTTCTGGACCCCCGCTACAAAGAGAATTTCTCATCTCTCATTCCTCCGGTGGAGAGGACAAGCAAAATGGTGCAATACCAGAAGGTTCTTGTTGAAAAATTGCTCCAAAATTTTCCATCTGACAACGCTGGCGGCAGAGTACGTGCTACCTTGGCCAACCGAGAAGGGGAGAAAAGGGGAGCACACAGCAGTTCTGACAAAGGCAGGGCAACACTCTCCAAGGCGTGGGACACCTTCATGACACCCCGCCAGCACCCTCACCCTGATGCGCAGCCTAGTGTCACAAGGAGGGAAAAGTTTTGGAAGATGGTGAAGGAGTACGTAGCAGACCGTGTCAGCGTCCTCAATGATCCCTCTGTGCCTTACAACTACTGGGTGTCCAAGCTGGACACGTGGTATGAACTGGCACTCTACGCCTTGGAGGTGCTGGCCTGCCCTGCCGCCAGCGTTCTGTCTGAGCGGGTATTTAGTGCTGCTGGTGGCATCATAACAGATAAGCGTATCCGCCTTTCCACCGACAATGCTGATAGGTTGACACTTATAAAAATGAACAAGGCCTGGATTTCCCCTGACTTCTCCACTCCACTGGAGGAAAGCCCCGGGGGAACATAAACTCACTTTATATATGTTATTTACAATGATGGGAATACTCTGTATTCCCATTCACCCCTTCCACCCAAAAAACGGGTATATGGTTGACTCTTAATCTTCTCATCCTCCTCCTCCTCTTCCATATACCTGGTGATATAATTTTTATATAGGGCCAGCTCACCAGCGGGCCCTGTGATATAATTTTTATATAGGGCCAGCTCACCAGCGGGCCCTGTGATATAATTTTTATATAGGGCCAGCTCACCAGCGGGCCCTGTTTGACAATTTTTGTATAGGTCAGCTCACCAGCGGGCCTTCTCATATAATGTTTTATTGGGTCAGCTCTCTAGCGGGCCCTCTCATATAATGTTTTATAGCGTCAGCTCACTAGCGGGCCTTCGCATATAATGTTTAGGATGGTCAGCTCCGCAGCAGACCCTCACCCATAATGTTTTAGATGGTCGGCTCAGCGCACGTTTCCCTCTTAATCATGGCCCCAGTTCAGAAAAATCGAGTAAATTTTTGGGAGAATTTGCCTTTGCGCACGTTTCCCTCTTAATCATGGCCTCAGTTCAGAAAAATCAAGGAAATTTTTGGGAGAATTTGCCTCTGCGCACGTTTCCCTCTTAATCATGGCCTCAGTTCAGAAAAATCAAGGAAATTTTTTGGAGAATTTGCCTCTGCGCACGTTTCCCTCTTAATCATGGCCTCAGTTCAGAAAAATCGAGGAAATTTTTGGGAGAATTTGCAGATGATATACAAGTAAATATACAGCAAATACTGTTTGGTAACAATTTTTCGCCTAAAGTCGTTTTTATCTGCCTTTTTGTGTGTTTTACGGTCAGTCTGTAAAAATGGCGTACTACGGGCGAAAGATCGTTCCCAGCAGCGATGTTGGAGTCCAAGATGCATCCAGACATCCTCCCTATGCTGTCCCTGAACCATTTCTGTGGTGTTTCCATCCTTTTCTGCCCTTTTCCTATGGACCAGGCACCCTCCCCTCATCAGAGCAGGGGGTGCCTGGTGTAATGCTCGAGTCCTCCCATTGACTTCAATGGGGCTCGGGTGCTCGGCCGAGCACTCGAGCCTCCGGGGGGTGCTCGGTCAGAGCACCCGAACACCCGAGCATTGGGGTGCTCGCTCATCACTAGTGATCAGGAATGCAAATCAAAACCCCATGTCACTGAAAAACACCTGTAGGAACGTTTAGCTGACATAGGAGTATTGGTGCACCAGTCCACTGTACAGAGTTGCTTTCACAAATATGATCTGCATGGAAGAAGGAAACCTTACCTGTGATCTCATCACAGAAGTCAAAGACTGAAGTATGCAGCACAACACTCAGATTAGCCAGAGGCATTATGGAACCAAGTGCTGTGGTCTAATTAAGTTAAAACTGAACTCTTTGGTTACAATTACCAAAGGTACATTTGGAAAAAAAAAAAAAGGAGACGCATTTTAAGAAAATAACACCTTGCCAACTGCTAAACATGGGGTGGAACCATTATGCTTTGGGGTTGTGCGGTAACCAATACCACATGAAATATTGTGTGGGTAGAGGGAAGAATGGATTCTACCAGGTATTAACAAACCTTGGAAGGTAATGTCCCACTGTCAGTGACAAATCTGACGAGGAAAAGAGGTCGGACATTACAAGACAATGATCCAAAATATACCTCAAAATCACCCAGGAACTATTTAACCCCTTAAGGACCCATGACGGTCCTTGACTGTCATGGCTTAAATGATAGCAGCGTCCCTCCGTGCACTCTGCTATCATTAATTCCAGGCTGAGACTGAACACTTCGAGGCCAGGGCGTTCAGACTTAGCCCTTCTTGCTTTTGCCGGGTCATGTGATCGCTGTAGCAGCGATCACATGTACCGGCATTCTGAGTGATAGAGGCAGTATACAAAGAATGTTGCCTCTATGTCTCCTCTCTGCCTCTGTTTCCTTTACTATCAAAGTAAGGGAGAGAGAAGCAGAGAGGAGACACCTAGTGGACAAAGAAAATACAGCAGCTGGGGGTATTAACCCATTCACTGCTGTGCTGGAGGCTGGCTAAATGCAAGTCAATTTCTGACCTGCAATGATAAAAACACAACACACTTTTTTATATAAAAATATTTATTTAAAAAAAAACATCTCAATAAAGAAAATTGGAAGTGTGATTGTTGTGGAGCCATGTAATACATTTACACACACCGCCAAATGTCATAGATAAAAAAGTGTGAAAATAGGGTGGAAAAAAGGGACATGGGGATTTTCACCCAGGGGGGACAGTGGCCACTTTAAACAGTGCATTTTGTAGGTATGACTGACCGGTCATACCTTTCATGCAGTCTCCATAAAAATGTCACCCTTTGCGCCCAATTGATCCCAAGAAAAAAACAAAAATGGTGTTTTTTTACCTTTTTTTTACCTTTTTTTAAAATTTTAATAAAGTAAATGGTGGGTGTCACAGGAACCACTGGACCTAAGACTGTTAAACAAGGAACACAAGGAACTGTGGACATTTCTGTCAAGCCTAAAACAACCCTTGTCTAGGCGAATGGATTGTCAGCCCAGTGACGCAAGCTATGTAGAGCTTTGGGATATTATATTGGCGGACAGCGGTGCCAAAAACGACTAAAAATCATAGCCTGCTTTCAGGGGACAGGGCCATTAGGGGTTAATTATTTGAGTTTACCTAAAGTTACTTTCAATGTGTATTGTAGCCACTCAAGGAAGTGTATTGTGAACTGTACTGAGACCCCCTGCTGTGTGTTAATCCATTCAATCCCTCAAGTCTTTGTGTCCATTGTCTGAGTTCAGCAACCCTTGTTTACTGTATGGTGATTGGATTATGTCCCTATTGTATCTGCTTTGTCCAGGTATTTCAATGTAAGGTTTTAGTATAATTATGTGTGGTTTGTTTCAATAAAGAGAGTTCGTGTCTTACCTACACTGGTGTTGTCTGGTGGGGTAAGCTTGCTGTATTCAGAGCATGCTCCTGGTTACCCTGATACTAGTTTTGCTTAGTTTTGGGGTATATTGCGGTATGCTGTTGGATGTCCATCTGGCTCATAGCGGAAGAAGTGACCATTGACGGGGACACCAAGGCTGGGTGTCCTCTGGTAACGTCACAGTGGGTTATCCATATAAGTGGGGTATCAAAAGAAAGCCCTATTTGTGCTTAAAAAACAGTATATAATTCATGGGGGTGGAATAAAAGACTTAGAGGGTAAACACTGTTGAACAAAGACATAGTCAAAAAGGTCAGACTTGCTCCAGTCTAGTGTTGAGCGAGCATGCTCGGCCGATGCTCGGATCGGCTCGAGCATCGCTCTGCTCGGCACATGGCGGTACTCGTACGAGTACCGCATGTGCTCGCCCGCCATGTTCGGGTCTCCTCCCCGCACGTTTTGCGGCTGCTGCGCAGCCAATAAACGTGCAGGGAGGCTCTGACATCGGTGTAATGCCAGCAGCCATGTTGGCTGCTGGCATTACACTGATTGGCTGGCCAGAACCCGTGGTCGTGTGCTGTATAGCACCTGACCAGCGAGTTCGGCTCAGTCTTAGCCAGGGAGAGATGAGGATAGGAAGGGAAAGTCAGTGTAGGGAGAAAAAAAGCAAAATTGTGAAAAAAAAAGAACCAAAAGTCCTTTTTAGGACTACTGTGTGTGGGGGCAGCAGGTTATTTTGTGTGGGGGTAAAAAAACAAAAAAAAAAAAATTTCATATATTCTGTTTAGTGTGCACAGTTGCAGATTAGAGCACATTCTGTTTAGTGTGCAAAGTTGCAGATTAGAGCACATTCTGTTTAGTGTGCAAAGTTGCAGATTAGAGCACATTCTGTTTAGTGTGCAAAGTTGCAGATTAGAGCACATTCTGTTAAGTCTTCAAACTAAAATATCAAAGTCACATATTCCATTCAGTGTGCGTCGCCGCAGTTTAGCAGCACATTCTGTGTACTGTGCAGAGTTGCAGAATAGGAAGAAATACTGTTAAGTCTTCAAACTAAAATATCAAAGTCACATATTCCATTCAGTGTGCTTCGCCGCAGTTTAGCAGCACATTCTGTGTACTGTGCAGAGTTGCAGAATAGGAAGAAATACTGTTAAGTCTTCAAACTAAAATATCAAAGTCACATATTCCATTCAGTGTGCTTCGCCGCAGTTTAGCAGCACATTCTGTGTACTCTGCAGAGTTGCAGAATAGTAAGAAATACTGTTAAGTTTTCAAACTCAAATATTAAAGTCACATATTCCATTCAGTGTCTGTCACCGCAGTTTAGCAGCCTATTCTGTGTACTCTGAACAGTTGCAGACTAGGAAGAAATACTGTTAAGTTTTCAAACTCAAATATTAAAGTCACATATTCCATTCAGTGTGTGTCACCGCAGTTTAGAAGCCTATTCTGTGTACTCTGAACAGTTGCAGAATAGTAAGAAATACTGTTAAGTTTTCAAACTCAAATATTAAAGTCACATATTCCATTCAGTGTGTATCACCGCCGTTTAGCAGCCTATTCTGTGTACTCTGCACAGTTGCAGAATAGGAAGAAATAGTGTTAAGTTTTCAAACTCAAATATTAAAGTCACATATTCCATTCAGTGTGTGTCACCGCAGTTTAGCAGCCTATTCTGTGTACTCTGAACAGTTGCAGAATAGTAAGAAATACTGTTAAGTTTTCAAACTCAAATATTAAAGTCACATATTCCATTCAGTGTGTATCACCGCCGTTTAGCAGCCTATTCTGTGTACTCTGCAGAGTTGCAGAATAGTAAGAAATACTGTTAAGTTTTCAAACTCAAATATTAAAGTCACATATTCCATTCAGTGTGTGTCACCGCAGTTTAGCAGCCTATTCTGTGTACTCTGAACAGTTGCAGAATAGTAAGAAATACTGTTAAGTTTTCAAACTCAAATATTAAAGTCACATATTCCATTCAGTGTGTATCACCGCCGTTTAGCAGCCTATTCTGTGTACTCTGCACAGTTGCAGAATAGTAAGAAATACTGTTAAGTTTTCAAACTCAAATATTAAAGTCACATATTCCATTCAGTGTGTATCACCGCCGTTTAGCAGCCTATTCTGTGTACTCTGCACAGTTGCAGAATAGTAAGAAATACTGTTAAGTTTTCAAACTCAAATATTAAAGTCACATATTCCATTCAGTGTGTATCACCGCCGTTTAGCAGCCTATTCTGTGTACTCTGCAGAGTTGCAGAATAGTAAGAAATACTGTTAAGTTTTCAAACTCAAATATTAAAGTCACATATTCCATTCAGTGTGTATCACCGCCGTTTAGCAGCCTATTCTGTGTACTCTGCACAGTTGCAGAATAGTAAGAAATACTGTTAAGTTTTCAAACTCAAATATTAAAGTCACATATTCCATTCAGTGTGTATCACCGCCGTTTAGCAGCCTATTCTGTGTACTCTGCACAGTTGCAGAATAGTAAGAAATACTGTTAAGTTTTCAAACTCAAATATTAAAGTCACATATTCCATTCAGTGTGTATCACCGCCGTTTAGCAGCCTATTCTGTGTACTCTGCAGAGTTGCAGAATAGTAAGAAATACTGTTAAGTTTTCAAACTCAAATATTAAAGTCACATATTCCATTCAGTGTGTGTCACCGCAGTTTAGCAGCCTATTCTGTGTACTCTGCACAGTTGCAGAATAGGAAGAAATACTGTTAAGTTTTCAAACTCAAATATTAAAGTCACATATTCCATTCAGTGTGTGTCACCGCAGTTTAGCAGCCTATTCTGTGTACTCTGCACAGTTGCAGAATAGGAAGAAATACTGTTAAGTTTTCAAACTCAAATATTAAAGTCACATATTCCATTCAGTGTGTGTCACCGCAGTTTAGCAGCCTATTCTGTGTACTCTGCACAGTTGCAGAATAGGAAGAAATAGTGTTAAGTTTTCAAACTCAAATATCAAAGTCACATATTCCATTCAGTGTGTATCACCGCCGTTTAGCAGCCTATTCTGTGTACTCTGCACAGTTGCAGAATAGTAAGAAATACTGTTAAGTTTTCAAACTCAAATATTAAAGTCACATATTCCATTCAGTGTGTGTCACCGCAGTTTAGCAGCCTATTCTGTGTACTCTGCACAGTTGCAGAATAGGAAGAAATACTGTTAAGTTTTCAAACTCAAATATTAAAGTCACATATTCCATTCAGTGTGTGTCACCGCAGTTTAGCAGCCTATTCTGTGTACTCTGAACAGTTGCAGAATAGTAAGAAATACTGTTAAGTTTTCAAACTCAAATATTAAAGTCACATATTCCATTCAGTGTGTGTCACCGCAGTTTAGCAGCCTATTCTGTGTACTCTGAACAGTTGCAGAATAGGAAGAAATACTGTTAAGTTTTCAAACTCAAATATTAAAGTCACATATTCTGTGTAAGATGAAGAAGGTGGGTAAAAAGGGACGGGGAAGTGGACGTGATCCTGAAAGTTCAGGGCGCGGGTCAGGACGCGGAGAAACTGTGCCTGGTGCCAGAGCACAAGAAAGAAAGACATCCACCATACCTAGCTTCATGTGTAATTTTACAGGGCGTCGCAGGACATCACTCTCGAGGTCGACCACTGCGAACAGGTGGTCGGTTGGATGACAGCTGATACTGCTTCCAGTCGGTTAAGCACCACCCTGTCTTCCACCAAGTCCACTCTCAGTAGCCAAGAGTCTGGTCAAAATAATCCTCACTCTGATCATCCTTCCTCCCACCATACACGGTCTGGTCAAATAAGTGATCCCACACTGGGATATAGTGAGGAGCTCGTCTCATCACCAATCCTTCATTTGACCCTCTCTCCAAGCACGCTTGCAGAGGAACATGACATCTTGTGCCCTGATTCACAACCTCTAGAGGCTACCCAATCACAAGAAGATGACAGATGTGAACGGCATTTAAGGTCAAAGGAAGTAGTGGATGATGATGATGATGATGAGACACAGTTGCCATTAAATCAACCACTATTTCCGTCTCAAGACCTTGTTGAGGAGAATGTTATACAGTTGTCAATGACTGAGTATGTGGTGGGATCAAGACTTGAGGAGGATGATCAGAGTGAGGAAGTGGAGGAGGACTTGGTGGACGATGAGGTGACTGACCCCACCTGGGAAGGTGTAGAGCCGAGCGATGTCAGCAGTCCTGAGGGTGAGCCATCTGCAGCACCGCAACAGGCTGGAAGAGGCAGTGGTGTGGCTACAGAAAGAAGGCGGACCGCACCAAACCGGCCCGCAAATGTTCCACGGAGCACCCCCTTGCGTAAATCTACCTTGCCAAGGGGTAGGTGTTCCGCGGTATGGCGTTTTTTTAAGGAAAGTGCGGACGACAAAAGAATTGTAGTTTGCAACCTGTGCCACACCAGAATGAGCCGAGGCATGAACACTAGAAACCTCACCACCACCAGCATGATCCGACACATGGCATCCAAGCACCGTAGTAAGTGGGAGGAACGCCTGGATCGCCCATCTGTGTCTGCAGGCCACACCACTGCCTCCTCTTCCCCTGTTTTCGGTGCCGGCCAATCGCCTGCCGAAGGCGCAGGCCCGCATACCTCCCGCCCTGCACCTGTACCATCTGAAGCACCATCAGCGACCACATCCACTTCCCTGTCCCAGCACAGCGTCCAAATGTCGTTACCCCAGGCATTTGAGCGCAAGAGAAAGTACCCAGCCACCCACCCACAGGCCATAGCACTAACCTCACACCTTTCAAAATTACTGGCCATCGAAATGCTGCCATTTAGGCTTGTGGACACTGAGTCCTTCCGCAGCCTGATGGCAGCAGCTGTCCCTCGGTACGCGGTCCCCAGCCGCCACTACTTTTCCCGGTGTGCCATCCCCGCATTACACCACCATGTGTCCCGTAACATCACCCGTGCCCTGACCAACGCAGTTACTGGGAAGGTCCACTTAACGACTGACACATGGACAAGTGCTTGTGGCCAGGGACGCTACATTTCCCTGACGGCACACTGGGTGAATGTCGTGGAGGCTGGGAGCGACTCGGACCCTGGGATGGCACGGGTGCTACCCACGCCGAGGATTGCGGGCCCTACCTCCATCAGGGTTTCCACCAGCACCTACGTTATTGGCTCCTCCTCCTCCGTTTCCACCTCCGAATTCTCAACACGCAGCGCCACTCCCCCATCAGCCAGTAGCTGGAAGCAGTGTAGCACTGCAGTGGGGAAGCGTCAACAGGCCGTGCTGAAGCTGATCTGCCTTGGGGACAAACAGCACACGGCCTCAGAGCTGTTGCAGGGGATTAGTCACCAGACCGAGCAGTGGCTCTCGCCACTCAACCTGCAACCAGGCATGGTTGTGTGTGATAATGGGCGTAACTTGGTGGCGGCTTTGGAGCTCGGCAAGCTCACACACGTACCATGCCTAGCGCATGTATTTAATTTAGTGGTGCAGCGATTTCTAAAAACCTACCCCAATGTGCATGATCTCTTGACCAAGGTGCGCCGCGTGTGTGCACATTTCCGTAAGTCATCAACAGCTTCAGCCGGCCTGTTGAAGCTGCAGCAGCGCTTACAATTGCCAGCTCACCGGCTGCTGTGTGACGTGAGCACGCGCTGGAACTCCACCTTCCACATGTTGGCCCGGCTTTGTGAGCAGCAGAGGGCAGTAGTGGAGTACCAGCTGTTACACGGTCGTCGCCTCTCCGTTCAACTTCCTGTAATCAGAAGTGAGGAGTGGGAATGGATGTCAGACCTCTGCGAGGTTTTACGCAATTTTGAGGAATCGACACAGATGGTGAGCGGCGATAACGCTATTATCAGTGTAACCATCCCACTTCTGTGTCTACTGAAACGCTCGCTGCTCACAATTAAAACCGACGCTTTGCATGTGGAAGAGGTGGAAATGGGGGAGGAAAAGCTTACACAAGGTGATAGCCAGAGCACCCTCACTTCGTCTTCTCAGCGACAATTGGAGGAGGCGGAGGAGGAGGAGGAGGAGGAGGAAGACACGGTTGCCTCCGCTACAGAGGGTAGCCATGGAACTTTAGTTCCATCTCTTCAGCGTGGGTGGGCAGAAGAGGAGGAAGAGGATGAGGAGATTGAGAGTCATCCTCCTGGTGAGGACAGCGAAATCTTGACTGTTGGTACTCTGGCACACATGGCTGACTTTATGTTAGGCTGCCTTTCCCGTGACCCACGCGTTATACGCATTTTAAACAACACGGATTACTGGGTGTTCACCCTTCTGGACCCCCGCTACAAAGAGAATTTCTCATCTCTCATTCCTCCGGTGGAGAGGACAAGCAAAATGGTGCAATACCAGAAGGTTCTTGTCGAAAAATTGCTCCAAAATTTTCCATCTGACAACGCTGGCGGCAGAGTACGTGCTACCTTGGCCAACCGAGAAGGGGAGAAAAGGGGAGCACACAGCAGTTCCGAGAAAGGCAGGGCAACACTCTCCAAGGCGTGGGACACCTTCATGACACCCCGCCAGCACCCTCACCCTGATGCGCAGCCTAGTGTCACAAGGAGGGAAAAGTTTTGGAAGATGGTGAAGGAGTACGTAGCAGACCGTGTCAGCGTCCTCAATGATCCCTCTGTGCCTTACAACTACTGGGTGTCCAAGCTGGACACGTGGTATGAACTGGCACTCTACGCCTTGGAGGTGCTGGCCTGCCCTGCCGCCAGCGTTCTGTCTGAGCGGGTATTTAGTGCTGCTGGTGGCATCATAACAGATAAGCGTATCCGCCTTTCCACCGACAATGCTGATAGGTTGACACTTATAAAAATGAACAAGGCCTGGATTTCCCCTGACTTCTCCACTCCACTGGAGGAAAGCCCCGGGGGAACATAAACTCACTTTATATATGTTATTTACAATGATGGGAATACTCTGTATTCCCATTCACCCCTTCCACCCAAAAAACGGGTATATGGTTGACTCTTAATCTTCTCATCCTCCTCCTCCTCTTCCATATGCCCTGTGATATAATTTTTATATAGGGCCAGCTCACCAGCGGGCCCTGTGATATAATTTTTATATAGGGTCAGCTCACCAGCGGGCCCTGTTTGCCAATTTTTATATAGGTCAGCTCACCAGCGGGCCTTCTCATATAATGTTTTATTGGGTCAGCTCTCTAGCGGGCCCTCTCATATAATGTTTTATAGCGTCAGCTCACTAGCGGGCCTTCGCATATAATGTTTAGGATGGTCAGCTCTGCAGCAGACCCTCACCCATAATGTTTTAGATGGTCAGCTCAGCGCACGTTTCCCTCTTAATCATGGCCTCAGTTCAATAAAATCAAGGAAATTTTTGGGAGAATTTGCCTCAGTGCACGTTTCCCTCTTAATCATGGCCTCAGTTCTGAAAATCAAGGAAATTTTTGGGAGAATTTGCCTCTGCGCACGTTTCCCTCTTAATCATGGCCTCAGTTCTGAAAATCAAGGAAATTTTTGGGAGAATTTGCAGATGATATACAAGTAAATATACAGCAAATATTGTTTGGTAACAATTTTTCGCCTAAAGTCGTTTTTATTTTCCTTTTTGTGTGTTTTATGGTCAGTCTGTAAAAATGGCGTACTACGGGCGAAAGATCGTTCCCAGCAGCGATGTTGGAGTCCAAGGTGCATCCAGACATCCTCCCTATGCTGTCCCTGAACCATTTCTGTAGTGTTTCCATCTTTTTCTGCCCTTTTCCTATGGACCAGGCACCCTCCCCTCATCAGAGCAGGGGGTGCCTGGTGTAATGCTCGAGTCCTCCCATTGACTTCAATGGGGCTCGGGTGCTCGGCCGAGCACTCGAGCCTCAGGGGGTGCTCGGTCAGAGCACCCGAACACCCGAGCATTGGGGTGCTCTCTCATCACTACTCCAGTCCTTAAGGGAAAACGATCTCAGATTTTCCCGGTCCTTAAGGGGTTAAAGAGGTGAAAGCATAAGGGTTTGGAATGGCCTTCACAGTTCCCAGACTTGAATATTATGGAAAATCTGTGGGTAGATCTCAAACTTGCAGTGCACTCAAGATGGGCTAAAAGTACTGAACTACAAGAATTCTGTATGGAAGACTTTAAAAAATTCCTAAAGTGAGAATAGAAAGACTGTTAATTGGCTACAAGAAACATTTAAAGGCTGTGACTTCTGCCAAAGTGGGCGTCACTAAGTTCTTACTGAAAGGGCACTCAAACTTTTGCACATGCCACATTTTCTGTTTTATTTTTCTTCAATCTCTTAAATTCACCAAATAAATAGTAACTGTGTAGAAATATGTCAAATTTAAGTTTGTTCATTGCAGAGTGTGTTAACTTTTCACTTAGAAAATCAACAAAACACGTAATTTGGCCAGTGGCGCACAAACTTCTGCTGCTGCTGAGATGTAAGGGCAACAGGGTACTGAGGAGCAGGCTAGTGTGCCACAGACCACCGTGTACACAGTGGGAATGGGGTCAACAGGTAATGCAGGACTAGTACAGGTTCCAATTGCCAGCAGTAGCAATACTCCTCCTGATCCTAGTTGCAGTGCTGAATCTGAGGCAGTAGCAGCAATATTATCCGCTGCCACAGAAAGTGAAGGGGAATGTGGAGGACAAGAAGAAAGAAGCCATTCTTCTCCACCTGTTCCCAATCCCTCCCCCCAGAAGTCATGGGTGTGGGACTGTTATTCTCTTCAGGCAGGCACAGTGCAGTCATCATCATCAATGGTACAGTGCAAAGTTAGTGAGAAGGGGAAAGGAGGGAACACACCTTGGCACAACCGCCCTGATATCATGAAACACAGACACCATGACATTTACCACAAACATGTTAAAGCCAAACGCCCGTTACAGAAATCTAGCACCGCTGTTACTGTGCCCCCTGACTCTCCAGAAAGGTGGGGATTAAAGATGAGGAAGAATAAAGAAACCCAGACAGTCACTGGAAGTTCAATGACGAGAAAAACAACTACCTCACCATCAACATCACCTTCTTCCTCTACGGTAACAAGTACATCTCCTGCCAATCTACCTCATTTATTGCTACCTCCCACGCCAAGTGATAACCACTCTGTTAATGTTAGGATGTGACAGTTCATCTATACCCATTACACACTGTGTGGTGCACTGACCACACACACCAATGTGGTGGAGGAGAATCGATACCAGGTCATCAGGTGGCATCTGAGGAGATTCCATCCCACAGAATATGCTAGGATTCTGGCAGGGAGGCTTCATCATTACTATTAACGTGTCAGCAAGTTGTCATGTGTCCTTAGCGGGGTCTGGACATGGGGTACAGTGACAGCGGCAGTACTTGGTTTTGGGTGTCATGGTGTTTGGATACAGTTGTGCCCCCTGATGTTATTTACCACACACACATACACTGTGCACATTGCAGTTGCTGATGGAAGCCACAGTTCCTGCTCTCAAGGGAAAAATATATATTCTAATAACAACACACTCATGATGATTTTGGAGGAGTGGCAGGTGGAGAAGATTTAATGGTCAACTTGTTCTTTTCTCCACATATACTGGGGGCTACTTGTTCTGCTGCTACTACCTCAGGTGCATCACTGGAGCTAGTCGTGGCAAGTGGAACCTTCATCATCCATCTTCCATGTTACTGCTATTGTTGATCCCATTCCCTTTCAGCTGCCTAATCATCCTGCTGCTTAAACAACTCAGCAGCAGCAGTACGAACAGCAGTTGCAACTCAGGAGGACATCTGACAGTGGCCACTGGCCACAAAAAAAAAATAAACAATTTTTGGGGGGGTTGTTTCTAACTAGCCTAAGTCCTACAAATCAATATTTCCTTAGGGCTTGTGCCAAACTAGCTTAAGGCCTAAAATCAATGTTTCTTCAGGGCTTGGGCCTCTAATAAGTCTAAGTCCTACAAAGGCCTCTAATAACAAATCAAACAAATTATCCTCATGGCTGAGTTCCTGAGCCAGCTGTACCCCTGTGCTCCTGAGCTGGCAGTTGCCCTCCTGTGTTCCTGAGCTGGCAGTTGCCCTCCTGTGTTCCTGAGCTGGCAGTTCCCCTCCTGTGTTCCTGAGCTGGCAGTTGCCCTCCTGTGTTCCTGAGCTGGCAGTTGCCCTCCTGTGTTCCTGAGCTGGCAGTTCCCCTCCTGTGTTCCTGAGCTGGCAGTTGCCATTCTGTGCCCCTGAGCTGGCAGTTGCCCTTCTGTGCTCCTGAACTGGTTGCATTCCTGTGCCTCCCTCCTGTGTTCCTGAGCTAGCTGGTGCCTGTGCCCAGAGGCCCTGTTCCCCGTGCCCAGAAGCCCCATTCCTGTGCCCAGAGGCCCTGTTCCCCGTGCCCAGAGGCCCTGTTCTTTTCTGTTTCACTGAGTGATCTGTTGTGCATTATTCTTTCATGTTTCTTGCATAGATATATAATACATTTGTGTTCCCTTTAATTTGTGTGTCTGCTGGTTTTCTTGCTTTCTGTGTCCCAATTTATCTATGTTTGCTGTTGTGGTCAGCACCCCTTCCTGACCACCAGCCTATGACATAGTTCATCTTTTACTTTTTCAGATAGACCCTTCCTGAAGACCACTTTGAGAACATTTCCCCCCGTACGTATCATGAGCCAAAGAGTGGAACTCTATGGTGTATTGTACCAAGGTTCTCTGGCCTTCACTTGAGATCCATAATGGCTTCTTCAGCAGCAGGATCAGCAGTTTATCTCCCAGGAAGATCAGACACGGATCTCAGCTCAGCAATGGATCTTGTCCCACAAAAGTGAGAGCCAGACAAATGCCTCTCCATGTAACAGGGAAATAATGAATGCGATTCTGTCTTGGTGGGTAGCAAATGTTTCATGATCATGAAATGCAGGGCACATTAGTTTATGAAACCCATTAGTCCCTTAGGATTTCCAAAGGATTGGAAGAAGGAAATTAGGTGGTTTGTGTGGGGGTAGTGGAGCCACTGGAGGAGGCAGAAACTGTGGTGTAGCTAAGGACAAGTAAAATCACCTTATACTGGAAAACTTGTAGCAGTCCAGTGACAGAATCCAGCTTCTGATCTAGCTATTTTGTAAGGGAAGAATGTTTTCCCAGTAGCTCCCCCTGCTGTTGATCTGCGTTTGATACCTCTGCAGAGTCTGCAGTCATGGCACATGCTAGAATCTGTCCCTCTGACCCACAGGACAGGAAAGATCATGTAAACTCCAAAAACTTCTACAGACTGCTGCTAGATATCAGAGACAGGAGGTATAGCTTGGCAGCAATGTCGACTTGGGGCGAGATGTTCAGAAAGTGGTGGTAACTGAAATTGTCTGTAATAAGAATAAAAAAGTTCTTACACCACGATCCGCCAATTCTCAGACATATTTCTGTAATTTTTTGCATCCGATTCTGCCATCTCCGTCAAAGGGAAAAAGTCGTCTTAAAAGTGGATGTGGCTTAGTCTTCCGTCATAATGTAAGGTATTTTCAGAAAAAAATATTCCTTTGGATGTCATTTTTTTGTCTGATTAACATCATTTTTTCCCGACATAATAAAAATGGTCTAAACTTGGAGAAGAAAAATTTGTTTCAAAGACAAAAATAGTCTATTGTTTGTTTAAAAATGTTCGTTTCAAAGACAAATTGAAAGACAATTTTTAAAATCTTCTTACCGTCATTTTTAATTCTTTAGACGAATTTTCAAACGTGACGGATTTACTTATGAAAATATCATCCTTCTTTTACCACCAACTCACAATCCGACAAGTTTTCATTATGAAGACGTTTTGAACATCTCCCCCTATAAGTGCAATCTTGCTGCAGCTACTAGCCTTGGGTAAAGTTGTTGATCGCAAGTTCGAATTGCCTGATCTGGACAAGGACGGACGTATTTGCATGTCAATAAAAGCATCAGGATAAGTGTACAGGGACTTCAATATAAGTTACTACCCAGGAAAGCTCACAATAAAACAAAACTGCAGGATGCAAATCAGTAGGCGCTTAGTGAGGAATGTACCAGAGATCAGGTCATCAAAGGGAAGTGATAATACTATGAAAAAATAAGCCGACACTGGTAATCAATAAGTAGCTTATTAAGAATCACTGCAATAGTGTGGTGCAGTCCCAGATCTAAACTATATAGCCATACAAAAAAGAATCCTTTCCTTGGGAAGAAAGAGACAGAAAGAGACTAAAAGACAGTCTCCTCTAGACTTTCCAAAGAAAAGGAGAAAGAGATCCGATAGTGGAGGCACTGAAATAAGCGTAATTAGTACCAAAATATATAAATGCTTTATTAATCCAAAACAGATGAAAACAATAACATCTAAAAGCATTTAAAAACACACATACAGAGACAACCAAAAATTAGCTCCAGCATATCCTATATAATAATTCGCTAGAATGTTTGTCAGAAGCCATCATGCACAGTAGAGACTGCACGGAATGCTGGGAGCAGGGAATGTTGGGAGCACGGAATGCTGGGAGCATGGAATGCTGGGAGTTCTGTGCTGGGAGCATTCTGTGCTTTCGGGCAGTCTCTACAGTGCATGACTGCGTCAGAGGCAGGACGCAGAGCAGGACTGGTCTCCTAACCCTTTGAGTGCCAGAGGGCTACCCCTCTGGCACTCAAAGGGTTATCATCACACAGACCTTGGCCCATGTACACTAGTGCATAAATATACAAATGAATAACAATCATATCCCTACTATGTACAGTCATAGCTCTACTTGATGGAAAGTCACCGCTGTCCGGTGGAAAGTATACAAAAATATCCTAAGAAAACCATATAAATTGTGATCAGGTGAAATACAGTAATACAAGAATTCGTGCTAAACCATTACATAGGATGTGAATAACCACACACAAATCAAAGTAAATGCAAAACAAAAAAGAAAAAAATACTTGCCCATCCCTACGCGTGTCGCCAAAGATGGCTTCTTCAGGGGATAAGGAGCTAGAAACGGCTGCAAACATTTAAATAAACAGGAACCAATAGGAAGCGATCGTGCTCATCATCTGACCCGATTATCAAACAGGTCATCGAAGGGAAGGGAAACCAGAAGTGGAAACAAGAAAGGGGCGCCAGAAGTGAAGTACATTCAATAAAATCGTCACACTCAAATTAATGATTGATAGCACTCACATTTTAAGATGGTCAGGACTCGATACCAAAGTCTACTGACTGTAGTGCATGCGGAGAATACAACCTGTCTCGGTTAAGGTGTTTCCCGTGTTCCTGGATATAATGGAGAATTATATCGTACTCACCGAAATTCTCCTTTCCTGGACATCCATGGCATCATTCACTAGACGGGTAGCTCCTCCCCTTTCAGCTGATAGGACAGAGAAAAACTCAAAGAAAATCAGACAGTATAAGAGACCCTCTCCCCCTTCACCAGATGTCTTAGTCTCAGAGCTTAAAACCAAACAAGGGATGGGAACTTAGTGAATGCCGCCATGTCCAGGAAAGGAGAATTTCGGTAAGTATGATATAATTCTCCATTTTCCTGGACAGCCATGGGACTTTGCCTTTGGTTATCTCTCAAACCATAAAGGTTTGAGAGATGAACCTGGGGGCTATTAACTTGTTTTGCAAATACCTACAATATGAGGGATAGTAATAATAAAGTATTACTATCCCTTTAAAGATGTCCAGTTGCCTGCTTTTGTTGGTTCCGGCATATGCCATTGTTAACATAGGTTCACTGTGAGTGCACATAAGAGGGTGTGTGGTGGTGGCCACGGTATATCAGTCTGAGAAACACAGGGAGCGCCCCTTGTTGTTTATCCCATTTTTCACTTCTAGCAGCGATCAGGGCAGGCAAATTAAAGGGATAGTAATACTTAGTTTTAACTTTGTTTTATTTTGTAGGCATTAAAAAAACATGAAGAATGATATAAGTCTTATCTCTGAAACCTTTATGGTTTAAGAGATATTCACAAGCAAAGTTTCCCCTCCCGCCCCTTTTACCTAGTGTAAGCCATCTCTTCTCAGATGTGGAATCCAGTCCATAGACCAGACGGATAACAGAAGGGGACAATTTTCTTCCTATGAGAACAATGAAAGCCCTGCCCCCCTTGACAAGCTTTTCAGGTTTTTCCCTTATCTTAATTGAAGATTGTCCCTCTCTGCAGTCTACCTGGGCACCTCCCTTCTGATCTGGCTGAGCAGTGTTACATCAGTAAAAGGGGAGGGGGACACTTTATCATTGAATTACTATTGAACTACAACTCTGACAGAATTGAAATAACACTCTCCAAAGTCCAAATACTATGACGATTAATTAGAGCTGCTTTTATTATGAAACATTACTATCCCTTTAAATAGAAGCCACAGTTACACACCAGACACAGGAATCAAAGATCTGGGATACCGGTCAGTGTAATCAGTTTGCATGTTCACTGCAATGCTAGTGAAGCTGCTTGATGTCGGCCTTATCAAGGTAATTGGAGGCAGAGAAAATTCCAGATCAGGAATGAGTGCAGTGGGTTGGTCCAGGGAAGTAGACAGAACTTCAGGTAATCGCAGAACAGGATCTCTGTGAGCGGGAGTCTCTGATGGTTTGCACTGGACTGAGCATACCCACAGCTTAGCACAATGGACAAGGCCAGTACAGTCCATCAGGTCTCGCTCACCATAAAACGTCCCTACGAGGCTGCGTTCACTGACTACTGGAAAAGGCTTCCCGGCCCCCTGCCTTTCCTTGACCTTCTACATTGTTGAATTCCTCCTTTGTCTTTTTATAACTGGACACAGACAGGCGGTCCAAAACCCTTATCCTAAATAAAGCTGAAGCTTTGTCACTTTCTGGGCACCCAGACTCACTCTTCATATTCTAACCACTTGGATAATGTCATTTTAATCAGTGACGGTCAGTGCCAATATTAAATATGTCCGCCAAGTGCTCTTGCTGTTGAGTCAGTTATTAAAACTAATTTCCCTGAATTGAAGTTTTAGGCAGTGATGAATCTCCTATTCAATAAGGGACCAGAGGTTCTACATTATAATATTATCAGGTTTTCGACATAAAGCTGATTATTTATATAGTTGTTTGGACAAACATGATTCTTTGATTATAGCTGATAGTCACCTGATAATAAGATTTGGATATAAATCATCAACTTATTGGCACCATTAAACATTACACAGAATAAATTCTACCGCTCAGTCTGGAGTGTTCCTTTCACACAGTGAGGTCATCGTATTGTCTACGGTCCAGGGATGGTGAGCGCCCATAATGGAGGCTGATTTGTGTCCGCACAGTAAATAAATTATTGTAACTTTATAATGTGCACATGTGCGTATTTGTATGTGTGTATATGTGCAAATGTGTATGTATGTGTGTATGTATGAGTCTTTGTGTGTGTGTATATGAGTCTGTGTGTGTGTGTATATTTGCCTGTATGTATGTGTGTATGTATGTGTTAGTGTACATGTGTATATATGTGTATGTATGTGTGTGTGTGTGTGTGTGTGTTTTTGCTTTTGTGTACATTGAGTATGATTCTGCAAGCATGGACATATGTGTTTGTTTATTTATATGTGTACTAGTTTTAAAGCCCATTGTCACGGTTCCCAGAGAAGTTCAAGAGTCAGTACGGTATAGTTAAATGCAATTTATTGACAACCGAAAGGTAAGCAAAATATATACAATATATATATATATATATATATATATATATATATATATATATATATATATACATATACAGCAGGAACAAGCAGATGGTTACAGGCCAGCGAGCTCTGCTATCAGGAATAGCAGGCTGCCAAGCCTTACCAATCTGCTGGAGACTAGGCCTAAGCCACTGGTGGAACCAGGAGCAGTAACAGTAACATAGGATCTTAACCCGACGTAGCGGGAGTAACGACTCAAGCCTGCAGTCAGTAGGGAGCGACATCTGACTCACCCTGCAGTCAGAATGGAGTGAACTCTGATTCACGCCTGCAGTCAGTAGGGAGCGATATCTGACTCAGCCTGCAGTCAGAATGGAATTAGATAGCTGACTTGCCTGCAGTCAGTATCAGAGCTGGTCTACCAGAGCCCCAGGTCCGCACTAGATTGGGTGTCTGCTAGGTATAAGGAACAAACGTAAGAGTAGTCAGACAGAGCCACAAGTCAGCACCAGAGGGGGTAGTCAGACAAGCCAGGTCATACACAGTTCAGGTAGTCAGCCAGAGCCACAAGTCTGCACCAGGCTGGGTGTCCACTATAGGGATAAGCAAAAGAATAGTCAGACAGAGCCACAGGTCAGCACCAGGTTGGATGGAAGACTAGCCAGGTAATACACAAAGCCCAAGGTAATAGAGCTGCTATAAACAACAGTGCAAGAGCAACTGAGTCAGGACTCAGTCTGCCCTTTAAACCCCACCACAGGAAGTAGGTAGGAGGAGCAGCTCAGAAGAAGGAAGTAGGTAGGAGGAAGTAGGTAGGAGGAGACTACAGAAAGCAAACACATATAACAGAGGCCTGCTGCATGCTTGAAGCCTCGTGCCTTTAGATGACGCTGAAGCCAAGGTAAGCTGTAACACCCGTGTACATGGGCCAACACTGGCGGTGCTGTAGTCATGAGCAGTAGTGATGAGCGAGCATGCTCGGCCGAAGCTCGGTTCGGCTCGAGCATCGATCTGCTCGGCACATGGCGGTACTCATACGAGTACCGCATGTGCTCGCCCGCCATGTTCGGGTCTCCTCCCCGCACGTTTCGCGGCTGCTGCGCAGCCAATAAACGTGCGGGGAGGCTCTGACATCAGTGTAATGCCAGCAGCCATGTTGGCTGCTGGCATTACACTGATTGGCTGGCCAGAACCCGTGATCGGGTGCTGTATAGCACCCGACGCGCGAGTTCGGCTCATTCTTAGCCAGGGAGAGATGCGCTTAGGCAGGGAAAGTCAGTGTAGGGAGAATAAAATTGTTGGAACTCTTTCAAGACCCAAAAGTCCTTTTTAGGACTGTTGTGTGTGGGGGCAGCATTTATATTTTGTTTGGGGGGGCACAATTTCCTTTTTTTTGTGGGGGGGAGATTTGTAAGGTGACATATAATACTAGATGCACAGGAAGTCAGTGTAGGGAGAATAAAATTGTTGAAACTCTTTCAAGACCCAAAAGTCCTTTTTTTTTTTTTTTGTGTGTGGGGGCAGCATTTAATTTTTTTTGGGGGTGGCAGAATTTCATTTTTTTGTGGGGGGGGACATGTTCTAAGGTGACATTGTACTAGGTGCACAGGGACAAATATTTCACAGTGCAGTGACAAGCTGACATATTCTGTTAGGTGCACAGAGCCAATGATTTTACAACGCAGCGACAAAAAGGGCCATTTTAAACGTGTACCTAGCCATAGATTATTGTCACATTCTGTTTAGTGTGCAAATTTAAAAATTAACGTCACATATTCCGTTCACTGTGCCTAGCCGCAGATTAGCGTCACATTCTGTTTCGTGTGCCTAGCCGCAGATTAGCGTCACATTCTGTTTCGTGTGCCTAGCCGCAGATTAACGTCACATATTGTTTAGTGTGCCTAGCCGCAGATTAGCGTAACATATTGTTTAGTGTGCCTAGCCGCAGATTAACGTCACATATTGTTTAGTGTGCAAATTCACAAATTAACGTCACATATTCCGTTCACTGTGCCTAGCCGCAGATTAGCGTCACATTCTGTTTCGTGTGCCTAGCCGCAGATTAGCGTCACATTCTGTTTCGTGTGCCTAGCCGCAGATTAACGTCACATATTGTTTAGTGTGCCTAGCCACAGATTAACGTCACATATTGTTTAGTGTGCCTAGCCGCAGATTAACGTCACATATTGTTTAGTGTGCAAATTCACAAATTAACGTCACATATTCTGTTCACTGTGCCTAGCCGCAGATTAGCATCACATTCTGTTTCGTGTGCCTAGCCGCAGATTAGCGTCACATTCTGTTTCGTGTGCCTAGCCGCAGATTAACGTCACATATTGTTTAGTGTGCCTAGCCGCAGATTAACGTCACATATTGTTTAGTGTGCCTAGCCGCAGATTAACGTCACATATTGTTTAGTGTGCAAATTCACAAATTAACGTCACATATTCCGTTCACTGTGCCTAGCCGCAGATTAGCGTCACATTCTGTTTCGTGTGCCTAGCCGCAGATTAGCGTCACATTCTGTTTCGTGTGCCTAGCCGCAGATTAGCGTCACATATTGTTTAGTGTGCCTAGCCGCAGATTAACGTCACATATTATTTAGTGTGCAAATTCACAAATTAACGTCACATATTCCGTTCACTGTGCCTAGCCGCAGATTAGCGTCACATTCTGTTTCGTGTGCCTAGCCGCAGATTAGCGTCACATTCTGTTTCGTGTGCCTAGCCGCAGATTAGCGTCACATATTGTTTAGTGTGCCTAGCCGCAGATTAACGTCACATATTGTTTAGTGTGCCTAGCCACAGATTAGCGTCACATTCTGTTTCGTGTGCCTAGCCGCAGATTACTGGCATATATTCCGTTTAATATGAAGAAGGCGGGTAAAAAGGGACGGGGAAGTGGACGTGATCCTGATAGTTCAGGGCGCGGGTCAGGACGCGTAGAAACTGTGCCTGGTGCCAGAGCACAAGAAAGAAAGACATCCACCATACCTAGCTTCATGTCTCAGTTTACAGGGCGTCGCAGGACATCACTCTCGAGGTCAGACCACTGCGAACAGGTGGTCGGTTGGATTTCAGCTGATACTGCTTCCAGTCGGTTAAGCACCACCCTGTCTTCCACCAAGTCCACTCTCACTAGCCAAGAGTCTGGTCAACATAATCCTCACCCTGATCATCCTTCCTCCCACCATAGAGGGTCTGGCCAAAGAAGTGATCCCACAGCTCGTCTCATCACCAATCCTTGATTTGAACCTCTCTCCAAGCACGCTTGCAGAGGAACATGAGATCTTGTGCCCTGATTCACAACCTCTAGAGGGTACCCAATCACAAGAAGATGACAGAGGGGAACGGCATTTAAGGTCAAAGGAAGTGGATGATGATGATGAGACACAGTTGCCATCAAATCAACCACAATTACTGTCTCAAGACCTTGATGAGGAGGATGATACACAGTTGTCAATGACTGAGGATGTGGTGGGATCAAGAAATGAGGAGGATGATCAGAGTGAGGAAGTGGAGGAGGACTTGGTGGACGATGAGGTCACTGACCCCACCTGGGAAGGTGGAAAGCCGATCGATGACAGCAGTCCTGAGGGTGAGCCATCTGCAGAACCGCAACAGGCTGGAAGAGGCAGTGGTGTGGCTAAAGAAAGAAGGCGGACCGCACCAAACCGGCCCGCAAATGTTCCACGGAGCACCCCCTTGCGTAAATCTCCCTTGCCAAGGGCTAGGTGTTCCGCGGTATGGCGTTTTTTTAAGGAAAGTGCGGACGACAAAAGAATTGTAGTTTGCAACCTGTGCCACACCAGAATGAGCCGAGGCATGAACACTAGCAACCTCACCACCACCAGCATGATCCGACACATGGCATCCAAGCACCGTAATAAGTGGGAGGAACGCCCGGATCGCCAATCTGTGTCTGCAGGCCACACCACTGCCTCCTCTTCCCCTGTTTTCGGTGCCGGCCAATCGCCTGTCGAAGGCGCAGGCCCGCATACCTCCCGCCCTGCACCTGTACCATCTGAAGCACCATCAGCGACCACATCCACTTCCCTGTCCCAGCGCAGCGTCCAAATGTCGTTACCCCAGGCATTTGAGTGCAAGCGAAAATACCCAGCCACCCACCCACAGGCCATAGCACTAACCTCACACCTTTCCAAATTACTGGCCATCGAAATGCTGCCATTTAGGCTTGTGGACACTGAGTCCTTCCGCAGCCTGATGGCAGCAGCTGTCCCTCGGTACGCAGTCCCCAGCCGCCACTACTTTTCCCGGTGTGCCGTCCCCGCCTTACACCACCATGTGTCCCTTAACATCACCCGTGCCCTGACCAACGCAGTTACTGGGAAGGTCCACTTAACGACTGACACATGGACAAGTGCTTGTGGCCAGGGACGCTACATTTTCCTGACGGCACACTGGGTGAATGTCGTGGAGGCTGGGAGTGACTCGGACCCTGGGATGGCACAGGTGCTACCCACGCCGAGGATTGCGGGCCCTACCTCCATCAGGGTTTCCGCCAGCACCTACGTTATTGGCTCCTCCTCCGTTTCCACCTCCGAATTCTCTGCGCGCAGCGCCACTCACCCATCAGCCGGTAGCTGGAAGCAGTGTAGCACTGCAGTGGGGAAGCGTCAACAGGCCGTGCTGAAGCTGATCTGCCTTGGGGACAAACAGCACACGGCCTCAGAGCTGTTGCAGGGGATTAGTCACCAGACCGAGCAGTGGCTCTCGCCACTCAACCTGCAACCAGGCATGGTTGTGTGTGATAATGGGCGTAACTTGGTGGCGGCTTTGGAGCTCGGCAAGCTCACACACGTACCATGCCTAGCGCATGTATTTAATTTAGTGGTTCAGCGATTTCTAAAAACCTACCCCAATTTGCATGATCTCTTGACGAAGGTGCGCCGCGTGTGTGCACATTTCCGTAAGTCATCTACAGCTTCAGCCGGCCTGTTGACGCTGCAGCAGCGCTTACAATTGCCAGCTCACCGGCTGCTGTGTGACGTGAGCACGCGCTGGAACTCCACCTTCCACATGTTGGCCCGGCTTTGTGAGCAGCAGAGGGCAGTAGTGGAGTACCAGCTGTTACACGGTCGTCGCCTCTCCGTTCAACTTCCTCTAATCAGAAGTGAGGAGTGGGAATGGATGTCAGACCTCTGTGAGGTTTTACGCAATTTTGAGGAATCGACACAGATGGTGAGCGGCGATAACGCTATTATCAGTGTAA
This sequence comes from Rhinophrynus dorsalis, assembly GCA_037306005.1. NCBI lineage: Eukaryota > Metazoa > Chordata > Amphibia > Anura > Rhinophrynidae > Rhinophrynus > Rhinophrynus dorsalis. The sequence continues at coordinate 505,626,585 of CM074722.1, read as the reverse complement.
CCATCCCACTTCTGTGTCTACTGAAACGCTCGCTGCTCACAATTAAAACCGACGCTTTGCATGTGGAAGAGGTGGAAATGGGGGAGGAAGAGCTTACACAAGGTGATAGCCAGAGCACCCTCACTTCGTCTTCTCAGCGACAATTGGAGGAGGCGGAGGAGGAGGAGGAGGAGGAAGACACGGTTGCCTCCGCTACAGAGGGTAGCCATGGAACTTTATTTCCATCTCTTCAGCGTGGGTGGGCAGAAGAGGAGGAAGAGGATGAGGAGATTGAGAGTCATCCTCCTGGTGAGGACAGCGAAATCTTGCCTGTTGGTACTCTGGCACACATGGCTGACTTTATGTTAGGCTGCCTTTCCCGTGACCCACGCGTTATACGCATTTTAGACAACACGGATTACTGGGTGTTCACCCTTCTGGACCCCCGCTACAAAGAGAATTTCTCATCTCTCATTCCTCCGGTGGAGAGGACAAGCAAAATGGTGCAATACCAGAAGGTTCTTGTCGAAAAATTGCTCCAAAATTTTCCATCTGACAACGCTGGCGGCAGAGTACGTGCTACCTTGGCCAACCGAGAAGGGGAGAAAAGGGGAGCACACAGCAGTTCCGACAAAGGCAGGGCAACACTCTCCAAGGCGTGGGACACCTTCATGACACCCCGCCAGCACCCTCATCCTGATGCGCGGCCTAGTGTCACAAGGAGGGAAAAATTTTGGAAGATGGTGAAGGAGTACGTAGCAGACCGTGCCAGCGTCCTCACTGATCCCTCTGTGCCTTACAACTACTGGGTGTCCAAGCTGGACACGTGGTATGAACTGGCACTCTACGCCTTGGAGGTGCTGGCCTGCCCTGCCGCCAGCGTTCTGTCTGAGCGGGTATTTAGTGCTGCTGGTGGCATCATAACAGACAAGCGTATCCGCCTTTCCACCGAAAATGCTGATAGGTTGACACTTATAAAAATGAACAAGGCCTGGATTTCCTCTGACTTCTCCACTCCACTGGAGGAAAGCCCCGGGTGAACATAAAGTCACTTTAGATATGTTATTTACAATGATGGGAATACTCTGTATTCCCATTCACCCCTTCCACCCAAAAAACGGGTATATGGTTGACTCTTAATCTTCTCATCCTCCTCCTCCTCTTCCATATGCCCTGTGATATAATTTTTATATAGGGCCAGCTCACCAGCGGGCCCTGTGATATAATTTTTATATAGGGCCAGCTCACCAGCGGGCCCTGTTTGACAATTTTTGTATAGGTCAGCTCACCAGCGGGCCTTCTCATATAATGTTTTATTGGGTCAGCTCTCTAGCGGGCCCTCTCATATAATGTTTTATAGCGTCAGCTCACTAGCGGGCCTTCGCATATAATGTTTAGGATGGTCAGCTCCGCAGCAGACCCTCACCCATAATGTTTTAGATGGTCGGCTCAGCAGCAGACCCTCATTCCTAATGTTTTAGATGGTCAGCTTAGCGGCATGCCCTCGCCCCTAATGTTTTAGAGGGTCACCAGCAGGCCATTAATCCTAATTTTTCAAGGGTGTGTATGATGCCCTCCTTTATGTGTAATAAAGGGTGTATTGGAGTGACATTTCAGTCTAATTTTTGGCAGCCCTTTCACTTAGTGCATAGGCTTTATGAGTGTTGGACCACTACCTGAACTATTGTACCACAATGTGAATGAGGCCCTCCATTTTGTGATATACAGGTTGTATCGGAGTGCCTCAGGTCCTCCCATTGAATTAAATAGGGCTGGGGTGTTCGACAGAGCAGAAGGTAGTTCTTGGCTTCATCCACTAAGTCACTTCGTCACTTTTACTCAATGGATCAGACCCCACTGTTCCCACTATAAATTTTGGACTTAACAAGGGCAAACGGACATGTTGTAAAACCTGTGGTAGCTGCGGCCTCCGTTCCTGAATGCTGTACCTTACCCGGGCCATAACCACGTTGAACACCTGCTTTATGCTGCGCACGTTTCCCTCTTAATCATGGCCCCAGTTCCGAAAAATCGATGAAATTTTTGGGAGAATTTGCAGATGATATACAAGTAAATATACAGCAAATACTGTTTGGTAACAATTTTTCGCCTAAAATCGTTTTTATCTTCCTTTTTGTGTGTTTTACGGTCAGTCTGTAAAAATGGCGTACTACGGGCGAAAGATCGTTCCCAGCAGCGACGTTGGAGTCCAAGATGCATCCAGACATCCTCCCTATGCTGTCCCTGAACCATTTCTGTGGTGTTTCCATCCTTTTCTGACCTTTTCCTATGAACCAGGCACCCTCCCCTCATCAGAGCAGGGGGTGCCTGGTGTAATGCTCGAGTCCTCCCATTGACTTCAATGGGGCTCGGGTGCTCGGCCGAGCACTCGAGCCTCCGGGGGCGCTCGGTCAGAGCACCCGAACACCCGAGCATTGGGGTGCTCGATCATCACTAATGAGCAGTACTGATTGCACGCGCCAAGGCTGATACGGAGCGGGGAGCTCCGAATTCAGACCATAGTCCTCTCTGCGCACCGGAAGGTGCTCAGAGAGGACTCCAGTCTAAATTCGGAGTGCCCCGCTCCGTATCAGCCGCTGCGCAGGCAGTCTGTACTGCGTATTACTGCAGCACTGGATTTTGGAGAATTTGATTACAATAATATTTTTTGCGGGTCTCTCTGGGAATTTGCCACTTTTCTTTTTCTTTTGCCTCTTTCTGGTCTTATTTCTTTTTTCTACTTTTCTTTTGTATTTGATATGTGAAAATATCTATGAATTGATATGCTGAGCGTTATACTTATATAGTCCTGTAATATTCTGTATATGTAATAATCTTCTCATAAACTAGTGTTCTACTAATCTTGAATTTTGTTAACTTGAAAAACAAATATATAAATCTATATAGTTTAAAACAAATGTGTATGTATGTGTGTACATGTGTATGTGTGTGTGTATGTGTGTGTGTGTATATGTATGTGTGTGTGTACATGTGTATGTGTGTATATATGTATATATATGTGTGTGTGTGTGTGTATGTGTGTATGTGTATGTGTATGTATGTATGTATGTGTGTATGTATGTATGTGTGTATGTGTATTGAGTATGATTCTGCAATCATGGACATATGTGTGTGATTATTTATATGTGTCTGTATCTCTGTGTGCATTTCTGTGTGTATCTGTGTGTGTGTTTGTTTATTTAGATAAACTAAGTGAATGGGCAGAAATGTGGCAGATGTAATTTAATGTAGATAAATGTAAGGTTATGCATTTGGGTTGTAGAAACAAACTTGCTACATATACTCTAAATGGGAAACAACTTGGGAAATCCTCGTTAGAGAAAGATTTAGGAGAACTGATAGACAATAGACTTCACAGCAGTGTGCAGAGTCACTCAGCTGCTGCAAGAGCAAATAGAGTACTAGCCTGTATAAAAAGAGATGTAGAAGCAAGGGATGGTAATATTATCCTACTTGGTTAGGCCTCATCTAGAATATGGAGTACAATTTTGGGCGTCTTTTCTAAAAAAAGACATTACTGAACTGGAAAAGGTGCAGAGACGTGCAACAAAACTGATAAAGGGATTGGAGGATCTGAGTTACAAAGAGAGACTAGCCAAACTGGGTTTGTTTACATTAGAAAAGATACGTCTAAGGGGTGATATGATTATCATCTACAAATACATTCAAGGTCAATACAAAGAAATATCCAATGAATTATTTATGCAAAGAGCTGAGCTAAGAACAAGAGGTCATCCATTAAGACTTGAGGAAAGGCGCTTTTGACTAAAACACAGGCAGGGATTCTTTACAGTAAGGGCGGTAAGGCTATGGAATTCTTTACCTCGGGATGTTGTGCTTGCAGATAATGTAACTGCATTCAAAAAAGCAATGGATGCCTATCTAGCACAGAACAATATTGACAGTTATGACAGATGGCTTCAAAGCAAGTAGGATATTGATCCGGGGAACTATTTGACACACACACACACACACACACACACACACACACACACACACACACACACACACACACACACACACACACACACACACACACACACACACACACACACACACACACACACACACACACACACACACACACACACACACACACACACACACCTACACTGGAAATTGCTGCAGAGGGCTTTTTTGTTGCCTTCCTCTGGATCAACAGGGGTGTTATTGGCATGGGCTGGACTTTATGGACGCATGTCTTTTTTCAGCCTTATCTACTATGTTACTATATTTGTATGTTGAATGTTTGTTTGTTAACGTTTATATGTGGGTGTGTATGTGTTTCTTTTCCATGTCTATATGTGGTCATCATGCATTTGAACCTGTGATCTGCAGTCAGTCCTGATGTCATTTTCATTGGAAAGTGTTCCAAAATGAAGCAGGAAGTGCATAAAGCAACGCATTTCACACCTCTGGTGCTTAAAGAGTTTATAGCACTGTGTGTAGTGGGCAGAGCTTATGTCCTTTGGCCATGGCATCAACTGTGATGTTCTCCTCCATGGATATTTCATCTAGATCTGACTGGAGGCAATAAGGTAGATGCACTAAAGTGGGATAAAGAGGTGATAAAGTGTCGATAACATCTCCAGTGATTTCACTTCTCCAAATCCCATATTATTCTAAAGAGACAATGTACCAAGATCTCCAAATCTGGATAAATATTAGTGCATTTTCTCTACAGAGTAAATAGGAGTTGGAGAAGTGATATCACTGGAGAAGTTATCTCCACTTTATCACCTCTTTATCACCACTTAGTAGGCTGACCATACCTCGCCTTTAAAAAGGGACACATAGGAAATAGACATATTTCAGGAGTGCACCAAAATCAAATCAACCCTGTAGTATGCATTTTTCATGTGTGTCCCTTTTTAAAGGTGAGGTATGGTCAGTCTACCACTTAGTGCATCTCTCCCATTATCTCTTGAATGAAAAAGCACAAGAGCAAAATTCATATGGGCCATTAGGACTGTTTACAGAGGCGTAACTAGAGGCTGCTGGGCCCTGGTACAAAAGTTGCCACGGTGTCCCCCCACCATGTTGACCCCACTGTCCACCACCTACCTGGCTCGGGAAGAGGGGGCCTTATCATCCCTGGTGGTCCGGAAGCGTGACAGGACAGGTCTGTGCTGCCTTCTGCACCGACCTCTATATGCAGCCCCCATGCAGTCCTCCAGTAATGCAAAGCGCTGGGAGATGATGTCATCTCCCCGCGCCCTGCATTACTAGATGGCCAGGGCCACGAGGAAGCTGCTCACAGCTGGCCGGTGAGGAGATCAGTGTGATCTTCCCACTGGCAAAGCTTTTTTTAATGCTGTCAGTGGCGGTGGTAGCAGGGCCCAGTCACAGTTGTAAACCCTGCAACCACTACTATTATGTCTCTGATTGTTTATCTGTTGTGAGGTATGTGTGTGGGAGGGTATTATTAGGGGTTGTTACTTCTCCTTTAAATCAGTTCATTTCTGTAGATTATTGGGAACCCAAGGTGAGTCTTCCTGAAATAAGAGGCCCCCTGTGAGTGTAATGTCACTAAAACATGAACATGCCGCTGATGACTAATGTAACATGCCACTACATGCTGAGATGTTACTTCCTGACTCTTAGTACCAGTGATAGGGGACTGTACATACCACACGTAGCTCAGTCGGACAGTTAACCTTTAACCCTTTGGGTGCCAGAGGGGTACACGACACAATGCGTTGTGTAACCCTCTGGCACCCAAAGGGTTAATAATCCTAACACCAACAAAAATCTCATAATTAACTCCATTACTGTGTGGATTTCAGTGTAGACCAAAAAAAAATAAATTCCATTTTACCAAGAAACTGCAATGGACTCACTTCTGCAACTTCCAATTCCTTCCCTGCATTTCTATGAGTCCCCAGACAGACGTATTATAAGCACAAATGTCAGCAAGGAAGGTTCATCAGCCACATTTTACCCTCTCGAGTGGAACACAAGGGGAAGATTAGACACACGTTTCTGCTCTTAAGTATCATAGTTAAAGTCTCTTTGAGTGTAACAGTCAATCAGTTCGTATACAGTTATTAGTTAATAACAAGAGGCAGCAGCGTATGACCGGAGAGAGGCAGCGTATTGTACTGATGGAGTCTCTGAACTCAGTCACTTATACATCTTTTAGTTTTAACCCCTTGGGTGCTAGAAATGGCTCCAACACATTGTTTGACATATACATACCTTCCAAGTGTCCCTCATTAGGAGATATTAGGGGTCCATACCTCCCAAGTGTCACTCTTTGGGAGATATTAGGGATCCATACCTCCCGTGTCCCTATTTAGGAGATATTAGGGGTCCATGTCCCTCATTAGGTGATATTAGGGGCCCATACCTCCCAAGTGTCCCTATTTAAGAGATACTAGGGGTCCATACCTCTCACGTGATCCCTCTTTAGGAGATATTGGGAGTCCATACCTCCAAAGTGTCCCTTTTTAGGAGATATTAGAGGTCCCTACCTCCGAAGTTTCCCTCTTTAAGAGATATTAGGGGTCCCCCTTTAGGAGATATTAGGTTTATGTACCTCCAAAGTCTCCCTCTTTAGGAGATAATAGGGCTCCATACCTATCAAGTGTCCCTTTTTAGGAGATATTATGGCTCCATACCTACCAATGTCCCTCTTTAGGAGGGACAGTCCCTCTTTGAGTTCCAAATCCGTCTGTCCCTCTTTTCCACCCTGGTGTCCCTGTGTTTAGGAGATCAGACTGTGTGGTGTGTATATAAGTGTATCACCCTGGTGTCCCTGTGTTTAGGAGATCAGACTGTGTGATGTGTATATAACTGTAGCACCCTGGTGTCCCAGTGTTTAGGAGATCAGACTGTGTGGTGTGTATATAAGTGTATCACTCTGGTATCCCTGTGTTTAGGAGATCAGACTGTGTGGTGTGTATATAAGTGTATCACCCTGCTGTCCCTGTGTTTAGGAGATCAGACTGAGTGGTGTGTATATAAGTGTATCACCCTGGTGTCCCTGTGTTTAGGAGATCAGACTGTGTGGTGTGTATATAAGTGTATCACCCTGCTGTCCCTGTGTTTAGATCAGACTGAGTGGTGTGTATATAAGTGTATCACCCTGGTGTCCCTGTGTTTAGGAGATCAGACTGTGTGATATGTATATAAGTGTATCACCCTGGTGTCCCTGTGTTTAGGAGATCAGACTGTGTGGTGTGTATATAAGTGTATCACCCTGGTGTCCCTGTGTTTAGGAGATCGGACTGTGTGGTGTGTGTATAGAAGTGTATCACCCTGGTGTCCCTGTGTTTAGGAGATCAGACTGTGTGGTGTGTATATAAGTGTAGCACCCTGGTGTCCCTGTGTTTAGGAGATCAGACTGTGTGGTGTGTATATAAGTGTATCACCCTGGTGTCCCTGTGTTTAGGAGATCACACTGTGTGGTGTGTATATATGTGTATCACCCTGGTGTCCCTGTGTTTAGGAGATCAGACTGTGTGGTGTGTATATAAGTGTATCACCCTGGTGTCCCTGTGTTTAGGAGATCAGACTGTGTGGTGTGTATAGAACTGTATCACCCTGGTGTCCCTGTGTTTAGGAGATCAGACTGTGTGGTGTGTATATAAGTGTATCACCCTGGTGTCCCTGTGTTTAGGAGATCAGACTGTGTGGTGTGTATATAAGTGTATCACCCTGGTGTCTCTGTGTTTAGGAGATCAGACTGTGTGGTGTGTATATAAGTGTATCACCCTGGTGTCCCTGTGTTTAGGAGATCAGACTGTGTGGTGTGTATATAAGTGTATCACCCTGGTGTCCCTGTGTTTAGGAGATCAGACTGTGTGGTGTGTATATAAGTGTATCACCCTGGTGTCCCTGTGTGTAGGAGATCAGACTGTGTGGTGTGTATAGAACTGTATCACCCTGGTGTCCCTGTGTTTAGGAGATCACACTGTGTGGTGTGTATATGGCCGCCTCTGGCCAGTTCCTCATTGCTGACATCAGGTAACAGGCACTAGCACGGACGCCTGTTTATGGGCCTATTCTGGGTGGCCTAATTGGGTCCCGCCTCCTTCTGCTCCTTTATAAACCTCCCTGCGCCTGGGAGTCATTGCCCTTACGTGGTGTTTCTGTTAGTTTCTCTGGTGCTCTGTTGTGACCTGTGCTTATCTGAGAATCCGCTCTTTGTATGACCCCGGTTTGTCTGACTACCCACATCGGTTCTGACCTGTGGCTCTGGCTGACTAACTCGCTCCATGTAGTCCCCGGTTTGTCTGTCCTCCGGCTCCTATCTCTCTCGGTGTATCCCCAGCTTGTCTGACCTGTGGCTCTGGCTGACTACTTGCTCCATATGCTCCTAGCCTGCCTGACTATTAGCCTCTGCGTCCTGCCGCTCTATCCGACTCTCTCTCCCTGCTGCCTTTAGTCTCCGGTACCTCGCAGTAGTGCAGTGCGCAGCAAAGTGTGCAGCTCCGGGTAGGAGCTTGGGCCCTATCATCCGGTGTTCTGGAGTTGTGTGGGATATTATCATCGCTATATCTCATATATTATTATCACTGTATATTCTAATAAAGGTGGTTATATTTTATTCCTGTTTCTGTCCTTCTTTGCCTGATTACCGTGACACTTATGGTGTCGTTGGTTTTCTTCATATCTGCACCATTTTTCCTTAATACTTCAGCCTCAGTGAGTATTTATTTACCTCTGTTCTCCTTTCTTTATTTAACCCCTTAAGGACAAATGACGGTCCTATTCCGTCATGGGTTGTTATACCCTTAAGGACCCATGACGGAACTGGACCGTCATGGAATTCTGGGCTCCCCTCGCAGCTGCACACTGTTCGGGGAGTCTGGAACCCACCCGCAAAAAAAAAAATGCTCCGTGGTACTTAACGGACCACAAGGTGTGTGCGTGGCCGGTCATTAATGGGTTAAAGGAGAGGTAAACTTTTTTATGAAAAAAAAATTATAAATTGTTGAGTAAAATAATGGTCCTCCCACTGCTGAGAGATGCATATTCCCACAGTTATTACAGTTTAAAAACACAACTGGTCTAGCGCTTGAGTGGTTGTAGGACTACATTAAACAATCAGAGAAAACAGAGGATAAATTACCATGTAAGTAATATTGTACATCAAAACCATATAAAAACCAAAATATGTATCAATAATTGATGCAGGACAGATGATACAAAAATAATTTTATTTCACACCATTACACGGCAGATATCACTGGTGTCACATGTCTTGACAAATAAAATATAACTAAGACACTGGTTCTACCACCTCCCTCAATAGGGAAATGGCACTACCTATGTCTCCCAACTAAAAACTGATGGGATCTATCTCTACAGCACCACAGACACAGACAAGATTGGGATACCACAGATTTACTCTACACAGTGTATCCGACAAGTGGATCAATCCCCTGGCAACAACGTGTCTAAGTATATATCATGAACACACAAAAATATTCCTCATTAACACTAAATCGCTACACTGTATATATCCCAATATAGATATGGAGCCTTATCTTATCCCTAGCTACATACCGGTATGAATAAAAGGTCAAAAAAATATATATCAACAAATAACAAAAGACAAAAAAAAATATAAAAATATGACAGAGTGGATCATCTCTAGTTCATAAATGGAATGTAAATGAAACACCTTGTAACACACACTGCCAGCCTGCATTTTCTTAAAGACGACAGTTCCTTCGTTTTAACTTTATTTTATTTTGTAGGCATTAAAAAAACATGAAGAATGATATAAGCCGTATCTCTCAAACCTTTATGGTTTAAGAGATATTCACAAACAAAGTACCCCCCCCCCCTGTTCAACCAGATCAGAAGGGAGGTGCCCAGGTAGACTGCAGAGAGGGACAATCTTCAATTAAGATAAGGGAAAAACCTGAAAAACTTGTCAAGGGGGGCAGGGATTTCATTGTTCTCATAGGAAGAAGATTGTCCCTTCTGTTATCTGTCTGGTCTATGGACTGGATTCCACATCTGAGAAGAGATGGTTTACACTAGGTAAAAGGGGCGGGAGGGGAAACTTTGCTTGTGACTATCTCTCAAACCATAAAGGTCTGAGAGATAAGACTTATATCATTCTTCATGTTTTTTTAATCCCTACAAAATAAAATTAAGATAAAACGAAGTATTACTATCCCTTTAAAGGCAATATTATACCAAATCCAGTGATGGCTATTATGTAAATATATCACTTGTTTTCTTCTCCTTCATATCACACATACAATCGTGGTATCATCATAGATCATATTGTATGGATTTGATCTTATGTATATGGAAGTGTATCTTCTTAGAGGCTTAATAGTAAAATAGTAATTTAGGTTGAAAAAAGACTTGTGTCCATCTAGTTCAACCCTTTTCCTATTCCTGTTTACCATCATTGATCCAAAAGAAGGCTAAAAAACCCCTCAATACAGCAATTTCAAATTCCGCCTTGAATGGGAGGAAAAATTCCTTCTTAATTCCAAATGGCAATCAGATTTCTCCTTGGATCAACAAGCACTAAATACATATTAATCCCAATACCAACGTACATAGCCCTCTATGTTCTGCTCTTTTAAATAAGTATCCAGGCCCTTTTTAAAGGCATCTAATGTATTCGATAGCACCACCTCCTCAGGCAGTGAATTCCATACCTTTACTGTCCTTACTGTAAAGAATCCCTTCCACTGCTGTAGATGAAATCTCCTTTCCTCAAGTCTAAGCGGGTGGCCCCTTGTCCTGTGTACTGTTCTGTTAATGAAGAGGTCTTTGGAGAGCCCTTTGTATGGGCCCTGAACATATTTATATAGTGTTATCATATCCCCTCTAAGACGCCGTTTCTCTAGTGTGTACAAGTTTAACTTTTCTAGCCTTTCTTCATAACTAAAACTTTCCATTCCCCTTACTAGTTTTGTAGCCCTCCTCTGCACTCTCTCTAGTTCCATAATGTCCTTTTTCAGAAAGGGCGCCCAGAATTGAACTGTTACGGTCCACCTTGCTACAGGTTTGGTTTAGAGAGTATAGTGTGTTAGCGCACATCAAGTACTAGGTGTCAGTAAATGCTAATTTCTACAGACGTATAACCACCCTTTACTTATCTGGTGTTTCCCGCATAGTTAACCTCTTGAGCTGAAGGGCCTCTTTTTTGCCGATGTACACTTCCCAGTCTCTGAGATTACACCTTCATAGCGTTGTTATCTCCCTCTTGTCCGTGTGATCACCGCTTGATAGATGTTCGGCGTCCAATATTGCACTGACACGAGGTTATTACCTCTCTCTCCCACCTTAATCCAAATCCAGTGAGTCTGGCATCCTGATATACATTATCACGGGATCACTCTCCACTATGTCTTTCTTGTGTCCTGTGAATTGTGCCATTCACCACATTATCAGGTTATGTCGCCACAACATTGGCTATTAGCTGTAATCAACCGCTCTGTGTCACGTCCAACGCGTTTCAAGACTACTCCAGTCTCTTCCTCAGGGAGTTAGTGTTCAAATATACCCTACCTTTCCCTATATAGTCCTCAGACTCCTCCCATCATATTAACCTCACCTGTCTGCAAAAAAGAAGGATGGTGTCTGCACACGGAATTATAGTTTAAACTCTACTGAGAATATTTATTAATCACCATTTGCACAACGTTTCGGGGAAATCTTCCCTTCGTCAGGTGCTGTCTATCTACTCTTCGTCATGAAGTGAAAATTTCCCCGAAACGTTGTGCAAATGGTGATTAATAAATATGCTCAGTAGAGCTTAAACTACAATTCCGTGTGCAGATATAATCCTTCTTTTTTGCTGTTGCTGTGGGTCATAACGTGGCACTGACCCTTCTGATTTCTTGCACCGGATACAAAACCTGGTGTGCTGGGGTAAAGAACTTTTTTCTGCATACATCAAAACTAGTGTTGAGCGAGCATGCTCGGCCGATGCTCGGATCGGCTCGAGCATCGCTCTGCTCGGCACATGGCGGTACTCGTACGAGTACCGCCATGTGCTCGCCCGCCATGTTCGGGTGGCAGGGATCTGTGCCGAAGGAGGCACAGATCTTACAGACGCTCCGCTGGACCACCAGGGACTGGAGGTAGGGGACATGTGGAGATGGAAGGGGGCATTGTGGAGATGAAGGGGGACATTGTGGAAGGGGGACATTGTGGAAGAGGGGCATTGTTGAGAAGAAGGGGGGCATTGCGGAGATGAAGGGGGCATTGCGGAGATGAAGGGGGACATTGTGGAAGGGGGACATTGTGGAAGGGGGGCATTGCGGAGATGAAGGGGGCATTGCGGAGATGAAGGGGGACATTGTGGAAGGGGGACATTGTGGAAGGGGGGCATTGCGGAGATGAAGGGGGCATTGCGGAGATGAAGGGGGCATTGCGGAGATGAAGGGGGACATTGTGGAAGGGGGACATTGTGGAAGAGGGGCATTGTGGAGATGAAGGGGGGCATTGACCAGGCACCCTCCCCTCATCAGAGCAGGGGGTGCCTGGTGTAATGCTCGAGTCCTCCCATTGAATTCAATGGGGCTCGGGTGCTCGGCCGAGCACTCGAGCCTCCGGGGGTGCTCGGTCAGAGCACCCGAACCCCCGAGCATCGGGGTGCTCGCTCAACACTAATCAAAACCTCATCTGTCTACCTATTACATCATCACTACTGCTGAGAAAAAAAATCCTTTAATTAATAGGTGACGCAACCATTCAAAAAACATTGCTCAAAAATACTTGGACATCTCTCTACCCCCATATCACTGCGAGGAACATACACAAGGAAAATAAATAACACCCTTAGTGTGGCATGTTATAACCTGCTTAAAGGGACAGTAATACTTCATTTTAGCTTTATTTTATTTTGTAGGCATTAAAAAAACATGAAGAACAATATAAGTCTTATCTCTCAAACCTTTATGGTTTGAGAGATATTCACAAGCAAAGTTTCCCCTCACTGACCAGAATGGTCAAGTCTGCCATCTAGCTGTCAGATTTAGAATCCGGTCCGTGGACCGGCCGTGGCTCTACAGCAGAGCAGAGATTGAGAGATATAAGAAGAACTACTTCATTCAAATAGTCTACAAAGTGTGCCTGGTTTGCAAGCACACTTTTTAGACCCTTCCAATGAAATAGTAATTTTTATATCTTGCGATCTCGGCTCTGCTGAACATAAAGGTTTGAGAGATAAGACTTATATTGTTCTTCATGTTTTTTTAATGCCTACAAAATAAAATAAATATAAAACGAAGTAATTCTATCCCTTTAATTTTAAATTGTTCCCCTGTTGAATATGATTTAAATTAAATCTAATTTCACGTGGCAGACTATACAACCTTGACACTTGCCACATTTAAAAAAGCCAGCACCAGTATTCAGCCAGCTGTTGTAAGTGTCTGTCCATCTTTTTTTGTACTGTGGGAGCTAATTTGGTTCCTAAATTTGCTGCCTTTGTGAACAATATTTTCGGTTTTTCGGGTAGCATTTCACATAATATCCTATCACCTTTCAACACATTCCAGTGTCTACTAATTATATGTCTAATTATTCTATGACCAGAATTAAAGGGTAAAATAAATGATATTTCTCCTTCCTTAGTTTCTCGTATCTTTTTCTTCAATAATGTATCTTTCTCCATATCTACAACCTGTTTCTGACACTTATCTAACATTTCTCCTGAATACTCTTTCTCCAGAAATCTCTTTTTTACAATATTAACCAGGTCTTCAAACATCTCACTGTCAGTGCAATTACGCTTCATTCTCACCATGTCTCCTTTAGGAATAATGTTTAACGATGGGGGAAAATGACAACTGTTGAGAGCAATATAACTATTACAGTCAACGGGTTTAAAAACCGTTTTCGTGTTCACGTTTTCTTCATCAATGTAAATACACAAGTCAAGAAACTCGACCTCATGATTACTTGTTTTCGCTAAAAATTGCAAATTGAATTTGTTGTCATTAATATACTTAATGAATTCATTTAGGGACTCCACTGTCCCTCCCCATACAGAAAACACATCATCGATGTATCTTTGCCAAAGTACCAGGTCCGCGCCAAACTTGGAATTACGCCAAATGTATTGGTCCTCCCATGTGTGTTTGTCAGAAGCCGTCATGTGCAGTAGAGGCGGCTGCACACGCTGCAGTCATACACACTACAGACTGCCTGCGCCGGGGCTGATAAAGGAGCAGGGCGCTGAATTCAGAACGAAGGTGCACAGAGAGGACTAAGGTCAGAATTCGGAGTGTCCAGCTCCGTATCATCTGCGGTGCGAGCAGTTTCTACCGCTCATGACTGCACTGCGACCGTTGCTGGGTGGCACTGTGGCCCGGGTACATTGGCTCTTCAACTAGTTTTGAGTAAAACAACTGAGAGCAGTGAGATTGACCTTGTTTTACTCAGCAGGGAAAGCTCTGTCACCTATAGGGTTTCCTATAAAAAGTGTACTGCTCCTTTAACTGGAATTATCCAGCTTAAAGGGGAACTTTCACCCCACAATAACTTAAGGTGCAAAAGGGACTGACAGCGCAGGCGCACGGACGTCACTGTGAAGAGACGTCCGTGCTTCCTGCTCCTGTCACCATCGGCAAAAAGCCGATATCTGAAGAACCAGGTAATATTGCTGGCGACTAGCGCTACTAAGCAGCTAGTCGCCAGGTGTGCAATAAGTGAACCTTAAGTTATTGCGGGGTGAAAGTTCCCCTTTAATATAAGACTAAAGCAAAAAGAGGAGCGAGTCTGGGTGAAGTGTCACTGAAATTTATTCAAACAAATTCCTACTATTATTTTTAATGTTAAACACAGAAGTGACTCTCCCTTGCGGTCATAATAAGGTACTAGGCCTGCCTGCAGAACTGTGAGACTGGCTGTGTCACTCTGAAAATTATTCAAACAAATCCTTAATATTTTAAATTTTTTGCACAGGAACAAAGGTGACTCTCCCTTGCAGTGGCAATAAGGTACTAATGCTACCTGCCTGCCTACACAACAACTGTACACTCTCTAATCTCTTCTTCTCTCTCTGAGCTCCAACAACCCAATGAGGAAATGCAGGCTGTCTGTGTGACTGTGTCATTAGTCCAACCCCCATCATGAAACAAAGAAGTCAACTGGAATAGAGACAAAGCGGGAAAGTAGCGCATGAAATGGAGAAGCTAATTGGATTAGAGACATGGAGGGAAAGTAATCGAGCGCGGGTAGTAGCTGCCAAATTTCTGAAAGTTTCGATGACATTCGGACCAGGGCTAGTCAGATTAGTATTTTTTTTGGCGAATGATCCTTGTCTGTCGGAAGGTCCGAATGTCGCCTAATTACCCCATTTTCGTTGAATTCCGAATGTCGCCGACCTGAATCACACAAGTAGCTACCAGTACAGTGGGACAACCCTGGGTGTCAATATGTGTGTTTCTATGGATACCAGTGCAGTGGGACAAGGCTGGGGGTCAGTATGTGTGGTTCTGTGGATACCAGCGCAGTGGGACAAGGCTGGGGGTCAGTATGTGTGGATCTATGGATACCAGTGCAGTGGGACAAGGCTGGGGGTCAGTATGTGTGGATCTATGGATACCAGTGCAGTAGGACAAGGCTGGGGGTCAGTATGTGTGGTTCTATGGATACCAGTGCAGTGGGACAAGGCTGGGGGTCAGTATGTGTGGATCTATGGATACCAGTGCAGTGGGACAAGGCTGGGGGGTCAATATGTGTGGTTCTATGGATACCAGTGCAGTGGGACAAGGCTGGGGGTCAGTATGTGTGGTTCTATGGATACCAGTGCAGTGGGACAAGGCTGGGGGTCAGTATGTGAGGTTCTATGGATACCAGTGCATTAGGACAAGGCTGGGGGTCAGTATGTGTGATTCTATGGATACCAGTGCAGTAGGACAAGACTGGGGGTCAGTATGTGAGGTTCTATGGATACCAGTGCAGTGGAACAAGTCTGGGGGTCAGTATGTGTGTTTCTATGGATACCAGTGCAGTAGGACGAGGCTGGGGGCAGTATGTGTGGTTCTATGGATACCAGTGCAGTAGGACAAGGCTGGGGGGCAGTATGTGTGGTTCTATGGATACCAGTGCAGTGGGACAAGGCTGGGGGGCAGTATGTGTGGTTCTATGGATACCAGTGCAGTGGGACAAGGCTGGGGGGCAGTATGTGTGGTTCTATGGATACCAGTGCAATAGGACAAGGCTGTGGGTCAGTATGTGTGGTTCTATGCATACCAGTGCAGTGGGACAAGGCTGGGGGGCAGTATGTGTGGTTCTATGGATACCAGTGCAGTGGGACAAGGCTGGGGGGCAGTATGTGTGGTTCTATGGATACCAGTGCAGAGGGACAAGGCTGGGGGGCAGTATGTGTGGTTCTATGGATACCAGTGCAGTGGGACAAGGCTGGGGGGCAGTATGTGTGGTTCTATGGATACCAGTGCAGTAGGACAAGGCTGGGGGGTCAGTTTGTGTGGTTCTATGGATACCAGTGCAGAGGGACAAGGCTGGGGGGCAGTATGTGTGGTTCTATGGATACCAGTGCAGTAGGACAAGGCTGGGGGGTCAATATGTGTGGTTCTATGGATACCAGTGCAGTGGGACAAGGCTGGGGGGCAGTACGTGTGGTTCTATGGATACCAGTGCAATAGGACAAGGCTGGGGGTCAGTATGTGTGGTTCTATGGATACCAGTGCAGTAGGACAAGGCTGGGGGTCAGTATGTGTGGTTCTATGGATACCAGTGCAGTAGGACAAGGCTGGGGGTCAGTATGTGTGGTTCTATGGATACCAGTGCAATAGGACAAGGCTGGGGGTCAGTATGTGTGATTCTATGGCTACCAGTGCAATAGGACAAGGCTGGGGGTCAGTATGTGTGATTCTATGGATACCAGTGCAGTAGGACAAGGCTGGTGGTCAGTATGTGTGGTTCTATGGATACCAGTGCAATAGGACAAGGCTGGGGGTCAGTATGTGTGGTTCTATGGATACCAGTGCAGTGGAACAAGGCTGGGGGTCAGTATGTGTGGGTCTATGGATACCAGTACAGTAGGACAAGGCTGGGGGACAGTATGTGTGGTTCTACGGATACCAGTACAGTAGGACAAGGCTGGGGGGCAGTATGTGTGGTTCTATGGATTCCAGTGCAGTGGGACAAGGCTGGAGGTCAGTATGTGTGGTTCTATGGATACCAATGCAATAGGACAAGGCTGGGGGTCAGTATGTGAGGTTCTATGGATACCAGTACAGTGGGACAAGGCTGGAGGTCAGTATGTGTGGTTCTATGGATACCAGTGCAGTGGGACAAGGCTGGGGTTCAGTATGTGTGGTTCTACGGATACCAGTACAGTAGGACAAGGCTGGGGGTCAGTATGTGTGGTTCTATGGATACCAATGCAATAGGACAAGGCTGGGGGTCAGTATGTGAGGTTCTATGGATACCAGTACAGTGGGACAAGGCTGGAGGTCAGTATGTGTGGTTCTATGGATACCAGTGTAGTGGGACAAGGCTGGGGTTCAGTATGTGTGGTTCTACGGATACCAGTACAGTAGGACAAGGCTGGGGGGCAGTATGTGTGGTTCTATGGATACCAGTGCGGTAGGACAAGGCTGGGGGTCAGTATGTGCAGTTCTATGGATACCAGTGCAGTAGGACAAGGCTGGGGGCAGTATGTGTGGTTCTACGGATACCAGTACAGTGGGACAAAGCTGGAGGTCAGTATGTGTGGTTCTACGGATACCAGTACAGTAGGACAAGGCTGGGGGGCAGTATGTGTGGTTCTATGGATTCCAGTGCAGTAGGACAAGGCTGGGGGTCAGTATGTGTGGTTCTATGGATACCAGTGCAGTAGGACAAGGCTGGGGGTCAGTATTAGTGATGAGCGAGCACCCCCGATGCTCGGGTGCTCGGGTGCTCTGACCGAGCACCCCCTGAGGCTCGAGTGCTCGGCCGAGCACCCGAGCCCCATTGAAAAGCATGGGAGCACTCGAGCATTAAACCAGGCACCCCCTGCTCTGATGAGCGGAGGGTGCCTGGTCAATGTCCCCCTTCATCTCCGCTATGCCCCTCTTCCACAATGTCCCCCTTCATCTCCTATGCCATAGAGGAGATGAAGGGGGACATTGTGGAAGAGGGGCATAGCGGAGATGAAGGGGGACATTGTGGAAGAGGGGCATAGACTCTATGCCCCTCTTCCACAATGTCCCCCTTCATCTCCACTATGCCCCTCTTCCACAATGTCCCCCTTCATCTCCTCTATGGCATAGGAGATGAAGGGGGACATTGTGGAAGAGGGGCATAGCGGAGATGAAGGGGGACATTGTGGAAGAGGGGCATAGCGGAGATGAAGGGGGACATTGTGGAAGAGGGGCATAGAGTCTATGCCCCTCTTCCACAATGTCCCCCTTCATCTCCGCAATGCCCCCGTACCTCCAGTCCCTGGTGGTCCAGCGGAGCGTCTTCGGATCTGTGCCTCTTCCGGCACAGATCCCCTTCACCCGAACATGTCGGGCGAGCACATGGCGGTACTCGACGAGTACCGCCATGTGCCGAGCAGAGCGATGCTCGAGCCGATCCGAGCATCGGCCGAACACGCTCGCTCATCACTAGTCAGTATGTGTGGTTCTATGGATTCCAGTGCAGTAGGACAAGGCTGGGGGTCAGTATGTGTGGTTCTATGGATTCCAGTGCAGTAGGACAAGGCTGGGGGTCAGTATGTGTGGTTCTACGGATACCAGTACAGTAGGACAAGGCTGGGGGGCAGTATGTGTGGTTCTATGGATTCCAGTGCAGTAGGACAAGGCTGGGGGTCAGTATGTGTGGTTCTATGGATACCAGTGCAGTAGGACAAGGCTGGGGGTCAGTATGTGTGGTTCTACGGATACCAGTACAGTAGGACAAGGCTGGGGGTCAGTATGTGTGGTTCTATGGATACCAGTACAGTAGGACAAGGCTGGGGGGCAGTATGTGTGGTTCTATGGATTCCAGTGCAGTAGGACAAGGCTGGGGGTCAGTATGTGTGGTTCTATGGATACCAGTGCAGTGGGACAAGGCTGGAAGGTCACTATGGAAAAAAAGGAGAATCTGCACTTTTTCTCCCTTTTCTCATTTTGAGCAAAAATGTTCTCCCATCCCTTTCCCTAGTCCCTGCCAACCACATAAATATAAGTATGTCTGAAACTAAAATCACTTTCAATAATACAGAACAAATCTAAAAAGGAACTGACTGTTTTTTTTTATTTTTTTTATCACAATTGGAACTGAGAGATTCTCACTTAATGTAAAAACATGCTCATCTCTGTCTGGAGAGAGGCTCACCAGCCTCAGACGTTCCAGGTTCTCATTATACCAGAGTTTGTTCAACGGTAATGTTCATCTTTACTGATGAGTGTAATTAATTTGGCTCCAAAATAGCTCTGGATTTTTAATTACTATGCATTTCTGCAACATGAGAACAAAATTAAAAGAATGCAAGATGTTACCTACTTAACTTCTAGAACAGGAATGGAGAGTTAAAGAAATATCCCCATTCACCAGCTAATAATAATCCCTGCTGACATTATTATCACCAGATAATCCTCATGGCCCCTATGAATTTTGCTCTGGTGCCTTTGTTCAAGAAATAACATCTTCAGTCATCCTGGATATCAGATTCATGGAGGCGGACATGACAGTTGTTGGCAGTTTATAAAAACTGTAGCAGGAACAGTGTATGCGTCCACTTAAAGGAGCAGTAGTTTTTTTTAATCTAAACATATGTTTAGCTATTCCTGCTGATTAGAACAAGGACACTTCCATCGCTGTCAGATGTTTTATTCAAAAATTATAACAGTTCAAATAATCAGGAAGTGAATTACAGTGTGTTTACTTCCTGATAGTTCTAACTGACAGGAAGTGATTTTACTGTGTTTACTTCCTGATAGTTTTGACAGGAAGTGAATTTACTGTGTGTTTACTTCCTGATAGTTCTGACAGGAAGTGAATTTACTGTGTGTTTACATCCTCATAGTTCTAACTGACATGAAGTGAATTTACTGTGATTACTTCCTGATAGTTCTAACTGACAGGAAGTGAATCATCAGTTTCTATCACATTCTATGGAGAACTGTATGTCTCTGACTTTCCTCTCCATTAGAATGTAACAGGATAACTAACTGGAATTTGACCACTAGAGGGCACTGCTAATGTAAAAAAAAAGCATAGGTTTAAACAGTAATAACTCTGGGTTTATGCATCTCTCAACAGTGGGAGTAATCTTATTTTACACAACAGACCAGGTGGTGGGCAACACATTGTCCTTAAAGGTTTAAGATTACCATGTGCAGTAGGCAGAGCTTGTGTCCTGTTATCCTGCCAGCAACTGACATGGCCGCCTCCACGGATGACTTCCAGGACTGACTGAATAGGTTATCACTTGAACGGAGGCGTAAGGGCAAAATTCATAGGGGCCATTAGGATTTTATGACCATACTGAGGAGTCACTTCTCATGTAATGTCCATATTCAGGAGTCTAAAGAGAAGCAACTCTAAAGCAAACTAACAGCAGCATAAAAACAAAAACTAGATTCCACATTTCCAGTGATTTAGATGTATCTTTTAACTACTTAAATTGGAGTTACATTCCCTATGTAAAGGTACAGTATACCCTAAAAATAAACAATATGGGGTTTATCCTCTAAAATAAAGCAATGCTTGGAGATGTTCCTTTTCAAAGTTATTACAAAGATAACTTGACATTTTTCTGATAACTTGAGTTCAAGATAGTTTACAGCCAGGTGGCGCTGTTGCTATCACAGACACAGGAGTACAGTGGGCTCTATGAGGATATCCCATGAGCACCGAAACAGCCTGTGACTTCACAGTGCTTAACCCCTTAACGACCCTTGATGGTCATAGTACGTCAAGGGTCGATCTGACTGAACGACCCATGACTTACTATGACCGTCATGGAGTTCTGGGCTCCCCTCGTGGCTGCACGCCATCTGGGGAGTCCGGAACCAGAAAAAAAAAAAAAAAAAAGCCCTGCGATCCCTAAGGCGCGGCGCGGTGCCGATCACCCGGTCGTTAAGGGGTTAAAGATAAACAGTGACTTTGGAAGAGTAAATCACTTAAAGTAACAAACCCACAGCAACAACAAAATCATCATGAGGTCTCCTTTTCCCTAAAATTAACTAGTTCTAACACTATACTGCTCCATTAACCCCTTGATTCAATCATTGTACATTTTTATTTACTGCTGTCATGCTGTTGGTTTGTTACACAATTGCTTATAAAAGTCCAGGCAATCTGTCTTTAGGTATTATGCAAAGTCAAAAAAGAGGTTGACTGTCTCTTTAAATGGAACCTCTTGTACTCTAGAGACATCTCCAACGCATTGCAAAGCTATGCATTGAGAGGTCGCTACTCACTAGCATGCAACGGGTTAACCATGTTAATGTCAGAGGGTTGGCCAGGTTCAACAGCGATTCTTGATGCGTTGGACAGCTCAAAACCATTCAGATAATTAACCTTTTGAGTGCCATAGAGGTATCCAAAGCATTGCAATGAAATGCCTTGGATAACTCTCTGGCACGCAAAGAGTTAAGCTTTTTTTTTTTTTTTTTTTTTTGTTCTTTACTTCTGATTTTACCATTCGCGTTTTAGTAGAAATCACCCAAGCTCCCATGAGTGTGACTCTAAATGACAACAGGTATTTAATAAAATGCCGGGGAAGATTTAAGGAGTTAAAAGGCGAGATATTGCATTCAGAACATTCACCACCTTTCAGATGATTAATCACCTCATATTACACCCAGCGTTCTGAAAACATATACGTTTAAGGCGCCTATATAATAAATTAATCCTTTTCGCATGACATCTTTTCAGGCTAATAGGTAAATCAGTGTTTTTCATGTCTCTGCTCATAAATTATCAGGGCTTCATAAATAGCTTATAACTAGCGCCTTGCACGGGATGTGGGTTTTATAGAACCGTGCGATAACAGGTAAAGTCTGGTGCTCCGCGTTTCATTACTTACTGCTTTACACCAGTGTTGTGTCACATTGGTGTGTCCCCGACACACACTCCGGGTGCCCCTTCTTTTCTATAAAGACTTGGGCAAAAATGTGAAAGTGGAGTTTTAAATGTATATTTATGGAAAATGTTATGTTATTGTGAAAACTAGAATTATTTATTTATGTATTTGCACCCATCAATAAATGCTTGACAAATGACCGATAAGATGTTCGGTGTACCCCTGAAAACTCCAGACTGCGTGTTAGAGGTACGTTGACTAGAAGAAAGATTGATGGTCGCTGCTTCACACTCAGGGAAGCCCTAACTGTGCATTCCTGCATTGTGAGAAAAGTGACAGAATAACTGCAGGGGAAGAGTTTATGTAGCTGAGAAGTGGGGGAAAATATATATTAACCCTTTGAGTGCCAGAGGGGGTACGCAGCGCATTGCTTTGCAATGCGCTACGTACCCCTCTGGCACTCAAAGGGTTAAAATCTCCCCAAACAAGATTAGTGGAATTAATAATATACAAATAAACAAGAGAGAAACGTATGTATTGGTGGGAAAACCAGTGAGTCTTTTAACGAGCTGCGCCCAAGAGATGAGGAAAATTAATTAGGAGAAACTGGAACAATTCTGACACAAACCTGATGTACAATTAAGGGGGTAACAAGCAGTGCGTTATACACCTCTCTAGAATTCAGAAGGTTATAAAACTCTATTTAAATCAATGAGAATTTGGAAACTTCTATTTGTTATGTATGATGCCGATGTTTTGTGAAATTTTACCTTAGTACAGTGTCCTCACTGAGAACTACTGGGAGATGCCTTGTTCCCAGCTTATTACAGATCAAAAGGTTGCTGTTTTTTCAATATTATAATTCAAAGGGTTACGATTTTGATTTAAAGAAATGGGAATTCTTATTCGTGCCCTACAGTGCAGCTTGCTCATGTTAGTCACACCAATTTAATGTTTTCAGGATCTCTCTATTAATCACTAGTAGATAATTAGGGTTTCAGTCATTGTGATTGATCTTCTTGTGCTTAATTAGATATGTCCCTAATACATGACCTGTTTGTGTGCACCGAGAACTGGCGCAGGGAATCGCTGTCCTATCCTGGCTCGGTGTCTTTCCACAAGACAATCTTTCACCCTCCAGCTATTGAGAACTAAAATTCCCATCACCCTTCCAATGGCTTGTCTGCTTTATTCAGGCATATAAATGGAAAAAACTGATTTTTGACTGGCTGACTGGTATCACATGATTATGTGATGTCAGAGGAGACCATATTGAAATTGGAGCAAAAATTAACAAAGTATCATTCAGTCAGGTGAGGTTAACCTCTGGCTTCCTGGCTGTCGATGGACTACAGAGTGGGGAGAGAATGAAGGTGAGATAAAGAAAGTAAGTAGATACTGGAAATCTTGCATATGGGTCAAAAGTGCACATTCATGAAGTCACGGGTGTCAGAACAGCACACTCAAAATGTTGTCTTTAAAAATGTCTCCACAAGTATCAAGCACAGACGCTCATTATCGTTAGTCTTGCAGTACCTCTTTTGAATAGCCTCTCATGCATACCTCCCAACATTTCAAATTGCCAAAGAGGGACACTTGTGTTTTAGGGGGTTTTGCTGGGGACGTGGCTGGTGGGTGGGAAATTGCCGAGAATTTTTAGGCTATTTCATGACCTATTGACACCTCTTTGTGTAACCAAATAAATGACTTAGAACAAGATCAAAGTATTTTATTTACATAGACTAATGTATAAACACATATACTAACATTTAAACAAACATTAATGTGCATTTTATTGCTGTAGAGCAATGTGATACATTTATATACACACCATGCAATCCTATCTCCTAAAAAGAGGGACATCAGGGTGAGAAAGAGGGACAGAGAGATTTGGGTCCAAAAGAGGGACTGTCCCTCCTAAAGAGGTACACTTGGTTGGTAGTTACTTAGCCAGTATACAGCTACAGAGGACTTGTACCTGCCCCTGTACAGGTCACTCCGCTCACAGATCTCAGTACTTCTGAAGGGGTAATGTCAAAAATCCACGAAGAGGCGAAAAAACAATATTTAAAATCAAAATTAATTTTATTTCAAAAAACAAATCACCAACGCATTTCTGGATCAACCGATCCTTTCATCAGGGTGTCAGACTCTATCTATCAGATTTAAAATATTGTTTTTTTGCCTCTTCGTGGATTTTCAACATCACCGCTTCAGAAGTCCTGAGAATGACCTGTACAGGGGCAGGTACAAGTCCTCTGTAGCTGTGTACCGGCTGTGTAACTACCAACCAGTTAATCATTCATCGTGAGTAAGAATACATAGTATCCATTTATATATTATATATTATATACCAAAAAATCGCCCCACTTGTTTGTTTGTTGTTCCCTTTCATTACATTGCATTACAAATATACACGACTTATCAAACGGTAAAATCCTATTTCTTGTCAATGGTTAAATCCTCATTGAAATGTCTGGGGTCCACGTGGCCCCCGTTTTGCAGTCTTATTTTTTCTTCATCTCATGTGACCTCCGAGGGAAAGTTGATATTTAAGTAGCCGGGTTCAAACAAGAAGAAATACAGCTGGAGAGGCTCAGGCCGCCAGTGGAAACTGAAGTGTAATTAAATGCTTATACAATTCGGTGCTTAGCTCATTTTAAGATCAAGTGCTTCTTTGTAGCAATTTCCTTTCTTTAATTACAATTTCCTGTCTAGTTTGACATTTACAATGCAATCTTGGGGGACATGTTAGTAATTTATTATTCTTGCTCATATCAGGATATCACTCGGTAGAAATGAGTTTATAAAATAAGAGCTCAAATGATTGTGACCCCTGACCAATAAAGCTGGCCCATAATTCCCAGCCTTAGAACGGGCTTCAGACGCGCAGATACAGGCGGACGGTTTGGCATCTCTGGTCCACAGGAAACGAGAGGGATTCTAAGGCAAGAAAACAGAGACCGCTCTTGGATTCAACAGGTTAACCCTTTGATTGCCAGGGAGGTTTCAACTCATCGCAAATCAATGCCTTGAATACCTCTTTGGCACTCAAGGGGTTAAATGCCCTATTTAAACCATCAGAAATTTGGCAGATTTTTTTGGCTGCTATAGTGCAATTGGGTGGCCCCAGAATTGCTTCAGGTCTTCTGGTGTCTGTCAGGAGGTCAGGCATAGTGCCCTTATAAATATCTGACCAGGACACCCCCAGCGGCAGATGAGTAGGTCTTCTGGTGTCTGTCCGGAGATCAGTCAGGGATAGTGCCCGTATAAATATCTGACCAGGACACCCACAGCTGCATGTCGTGGGCATGTGGTATTGATCAGATAATAACACACACACCAAATAATTGGATAAAACCAGGCCACAGCTTTATTAAACCTTTAAAATATTACAACAACCTCACTTTAAGCCCTTACCAACTACCAAGTCATAGTGAGCGAAGCTCAACCCACATTTTTACCATCCCACCACTCCCCATTAGCTGGTCTATGCAGCTCAATGGGGAGCGGTGCCATAACCCGCAACCAAGGTCCAGGTGCAATATGTGCCAACACCATTGGCTTGACCTCCACCTGTTGACCATAAAACCCACACGATTAATTTTCCATTTTAACCCGTTGGCAAGGGCCCAAAGCGCCAACAGCTGTGACAACCCCCCCCCCCCCCCTAGGCGCTTTTATGACCTGAATACACCCAAAAGAACCAACAACCACAGGGAGGGAGGGAGAGTCGTTCAGGAACCAAAGAGGAAGTGGCCACCACAAGTAGCCCCCTTTATCAAATTTAAAAACCCACCCTTCCTCTTATCAAATCCCTATACCCACCAATGACCATCAAATATGATCTCCCCAGCCCAGACATGATTCCCTTTTATAGTTTTTTACAAGGAATTCTTGTCGTGGGCATGAGGTATTGATCAAATAATAACACACACACACACCAAATAATTGGATAAAACCAGGCCACAGCTTTATTAAACCTTTGAAATATTACAACAACCTCACTTTAAGCCCTTGCCAACTATCAAGGCATACTACGTCTGCCCCACACTTAGTGAGCAAAGCTCAACCCACATTTTTACCATCCCACCACTCCCCATTAGCTGGTCTATGCAGCTCAACGGGGAGCAGTGCCATAACCCGCAACCAAGGTCCGAGTGCAATATGTTCCAACCCCATTGGCTTGACCTCCACCTGTTGACCATAAAACCCACATGATTAATTTTCCATTTTAACCCGTTGGCAAGGGCCCAAAGCGTCACTGGGACTGACGAGTACCCCTACAGACTCAATGTCAGCCTTTGCACATAACGCACCACGCCCAGCTGCCACCACTAAGATTTGCTTCACAATGTGGGTGGGGCTTCTTAGACGTGGGTGGGATTTGGATGTGGGAAAGTGGGGTTTGTCTCCAAAATGGGTGGAGCAAGAAAGGAGTGGTTGGAACAGGTGTGAAAGTGGGTGGGGTTAAAACAGCTTTTGCTTGCCCAGAGAATCACCCTCTTGTAGCCCCAGAGACCCAGTAATTGTAAACAAACTGGAGTCTCAGGGACAAATGCAGGGAGTTCACAGCTTGCCATGATTCGACCCACAAGGGAGTTGCAAATTTAATGCTGAATGTTGACGGAAATGTTGAATGAAACAATAATTAAACAAGATCTGTGATTGGTTCATTTTGTCATCTGCTACCAGTACCTAAAGATAATTTTATACTGGGGTGTGCCACAGGAGACCCTCCTCCTGTTGTTGTTGGACTACAACTCCCTTCCAACCACAACTGGTGGGTGTCACAATGCCCAGCCCTGATCTAAACCCTTCTAGTAGAATAAGTTGATCGTAAAGTTCATCTCCTGGACCCTTATGCCCTTAACC
The DNA here is from genome assembly GCA_037306005.1 of Rhinophrynus dorsalis. Lineage (NCBI taxonomy): Eukaryota > Metazoa > Chordata > Amphibia > Anura > Rhinophrynidae > Rhinophrynus > Rhinophrynus dorsalis. Next base: position 505,599,752 of record CM074722.1, on the reverse strand, counting down.
CTTCCTGAGCTGGGGAGATGGCTCAGTTGGCTAATACACAAGCTGTCAAATCAGTTCAAAACCTAATGCTCACAGGTTCTAGTCCCACCAAGGTCAGCTCAGTCTTTCACCCTTTAGAAGTAGATAAAATGAGTACCCAGGACATGCTTACAAACAAGAGACAATGTCAGTGTATTCATCCTGGCAAAATACTAGACTTAAGCGAATCGGTTTGGCGGAATTCAGATGAATAAGGGTCATTCTACGTCATTCGGGTCACCTGAAAGGAAAAAGTTGTTCGTATTTTTAAAACTGAATCCGAACAGCCCTGGTCCAGAAAGTCATAGAAAATTTTGGAAATTTGGCGATGACTACCCGTGCTCGCGATACTTTTCCTCCATACTTTCTCTCCCTCTCTAGTCTAATTAGCTTCTTCGTTTCATGATGGGGGTTGGACTAATGACATCACAGACACCCAGACAGCCTGCATTTCCTGTTAGTCCATTGTTGGAGCTCAGAGAGAGCAGGAGGAGATAGAGTGTCCAGTTGTTGTGTAGACAGGCAGGCAGCATTAGTACCTTATTTCCACTGCAAGGGAGAGTCATCTTTGTTCCTGTGCAAAATATAAAAAATATTAGGAATTTGTTTTAATAGTTTTCAGAGTGACACAGCCAGTCTCACAGTTGTGTAGACAGGCCTAGTACCTTATTGCCACCGCAAGGGAGAGTCATCTTTTAAAGTATGTTAAATTCAGCAAAATAATTCGGACTATTGTCAAATTTCGTCCAGGTCGAACAGGTCTGATCCGAAATGCGGATCCTCCAAACGACAAAAAAAAAAAGAGCCCGAAATCGAATTTTACCAAAAATGTTTGTCGTGCTCAAGTCTACAAAATACTTAAAGAAATATCTATCTATCATGAGATACTGCAGTCATTAAAAGGGAACTATCACCCCAAATAAAGTCCACCCCCCAAAAGGGCATCTAGTAATAAGCTTACCAATTAAACTGTTTTTCAGAATAAAGACCGTGTTAGTCAAAAATCCTACCTCAGAGGACACTGACGGCCCAGCAACTGCGCAGACATCTTTGTTTAGTCATCTGAATGTCAGTGCTGTAAGTCCCGATCTCCTCTAGGAGGCGCTGCATGATACCTTTAGGTACCAGAAGGGGCTGACAGAGCAGGCGCGCAGATGCCTCTAGAGCGCCGTTGCTTGGCCGTCAGTGTCGCCTGAGGTAGGATTTTTGACTAACTCGGTCTTTATTCTGCATTACAGTTTAATTGTTAAGATTATCGCTAGATTCCTAATTAGGTGGGGGCGGACATTATTTGGGGTGACAGTTCCCTTTTATCAGGGATATATTTTAAACCAACCTTTGCTGCAGAAAACCACAAACAGACACCAAGAACTAATATTGAAAGGTCTTAACAATGGTCTATTTTTAAACTCTTTATGTGCGAAATGCGTAAGAACTTTCACTATTAGTGCTCAGTGTCTGTTTTTCTTTTTCTCAAATAAAGGTTGTTGGAGTCTTTCTCCATAAAGGAGTGTTGTATCGATGTGTGGTTTACATGGGGATTGGAGAGCCTGTTAACCGGCACCATAACGGAGAAGATACAAGGCAGAGAGCTTAATTTTCATATAATATTACTCATGATATATTGTGCACAGATTGGTGCTGGTGAATCGTTCATGTTCTCCGGTGAGAGACTGGCCATTGTGTATGTGCTTGTGTAACTGCGGCATTGTATCCTTCTTGATTATCCTGTGTCATTTTGTTTAGAAGTAGCAGTCCATTGTAAATCACATTACCACCAATCTGTGTCCTTAGCGCGGCCGTGGAATTTATTTCCCAAATGTTATACTTGTGGCTGAAATATGGATCCAACTACAGACTAATCAGATTGCAGTTGCGTAATCACATGACTGGCCTTAATATGTACAGGTGCACACACACTTCAGTAGCATTAACCCTTTGAGTGCCAAAGGGGTATGCAATGCATTCAAAGGGTTAATACACTTCTGTGATCACTCAGTGGATGTGTCCACTACAGCAGGAAAATGGACCTTGTTAGTACAGTGTTCATTTCCCTATTTAATACAATCCACAGTCTTACATACTTTTTGGAATAGACGTATGTCTGTCCCAGGTATTTTTTAAAGTGGAACTACCACCCATTAAGAACATTGCCCCACATAACTGCCCATCTGGTGACTAGCTGCTCAGTAGCACTAGTTGCCAGAGTTATTACCAGATTAAAGAGAATTCGCTATTCTTCCCGGACTGACAGCAGGACGGAACGCGGACATCTTGCCATAGTGACGTCCGTGCGCCTGCACTGTCAGTCCCTTTTGGAACCGAACAGCTCCTAGCAACTCCTCCTAGAGCCGGCTGGGACTGACAGCGCAGATGCGCGGACGTCACTATGGCAAGATGTCTGTGCTCCGTCCTGCTGTCAGTCCGGGAAGAATAGCGAATGCTCTTTAATCTGGTAATAATTCTGGCAACTAGCGCTACTGAGTGGCTAGTCGCCAGATGGGCAATTATGTGGGGCAATGTTCTTATTGGGTGGTAGTTCTGCTTTAATTCCCCAGCAGTATTTCTTCCTACCACCTCTGCTGGGAGTCTGTTCCATGAGTCTACCTCCTTTTCCATAAAGTAGTACATACACACATAACGCACTCATTTTTCACCCTATATCTTGACCTATCATTCTAGTTTCCCTCTTTTTCTGAAAATTTGCTTCCCTCCTGAACTATATTAAATCCCTAATTATATTTAAAGGTTTCCATTATATCCCCTCTCTCCTGTCTTTCTTCCTAGCTGTACGTATTATGTTCTTTGAGTCTGATTTGGAACCACAACAGATGAAATACAGGTACAGTTCTGCCCTTATTGTTACCTTAGTGATCGCTGTGTTATTTTATGATATTGGTGCAATGCAATTTCGTCCTGATGCACTGACATGGTTTTTACACTATTAATATGAGATCACTCGCAGCTTTCAAGTTAAACCTTTTAAAATGTTGCCAGCGCTACTGTGGCCGATGGAATAATGTTTTTGACATTCTGATGAGTCCAATTTTTCTGTTTGCAGTGATTCAAAATGCTGAGGAAGCAACAAGGGATTGTAATAGCGCCGTAAATATTTAAAATATGTGGCTTCTTCCAGACGATTGAGTTTGTCTCTCGTCCATCTCAGTCAATTTAGTCCATTTCTAATTGACCTCGGGGCATGTGTAAGTGACCAGGAAGTGAGGGGCACATATTTCAGATGGAAAGAAAACTGCACATCTATTTAAAGGAACAGTCAAGAAAAATACGTAACAGAGATTTTCCCTGCTGGTAGTTGATTTATTCAAAAGCTATGACAGTTTAAAGGGATAGTAATACTTCATTTTAACTTTATTTTATTTTGTAGGCATTAAAAAAACATGAACAATATAAGTCTTATCTCTCAAACCTTTATGGTTTAAGAGATATTCACAAGCAAAGTCCCCCCCCCATTCAGCCAGATCAGAAGGGAGGTGCCCAGGTAGACTGCAGAGAGGGACAATCTTCAATTAAGATAAGGGAAAAACCTGAAAAAGTGGTCAAGGGGGGCAGGGCTTTCATTGTTCTCATAGGAAGAAGATTGTCCCCTGCTGTTATCTGTCTGGTGTATGGACTGGATTCCACATCTGAGAAGAGATGTCTTACACTAGGTAAAAGGGGCAGGAGGAGAAACTTTGCTTGTGAATATCTCTCAAACCATAAAGGTTTGAGAGTTAAGACTTATATCGTTCTTCGTGTTTTTTTAATGCCTACAAAATAAAATAAAGTTAAAACAAAGTATTACTATCCCTTTAAACCAGGGGTGGATCGTGTTCAGGAACTGGCCCAGAGAGACCACCCTTATGTACCTGTGCTCTCCCTGTCCTTTACTTCCCCTCGTTTTACCCCTAGCCCTTCCTTTCCCTGTCTCTTTACCATTTAATTATCACCTTCTTGTTACCCATTTTCCATTCTCTTATCCATAATCCCATTTTAACCATTTTACGTAAAGGCGCAGTAAACTTTTTTTTATGAAAAAATGTATATTATAGGGCTTTTCCTGTTGAGTAAAATAAGGGTGCTCCTGCTGCAGAGTTATTAAATTTTAAATGGATAGTAATACTAAAATATTACTAATCCCCATATTATAGCCATGTGAAAGTGTCATCTCTCAAACCTTTATGGTTTGAGAGATAACCGCCCGCAAAGTTAACCCCTCCCACCCCCTTCCCTGGACTCAGCGTTGTAGCTGACTGCAGGGATATGCGGTCTTGTTTGCATCAAGCGGCTCTGCAGCAGAGCCAAGATCGCGTTAGTAAAAAATAATTATTTCACTGAAACGGTCTTCTACATGTGCTTGCAACCCAATCACACTGCAAACCAATCACATGTAGAAGACCGTTCCAGTGAAATAATTCATTTTTAGGAACGAGATCTCGGCTCTGCTGCAGAGCCCCCTGATGCAAATAAGGCTGGCTATCCCTGCAGTCAGTACAACGCTGACTCCAGGGAAAGGGGTGGGAGGGGGGAACTTTGCGTGCGGTTATCTCTCAAACCATAAAGGTTTGAGCGATGACACTGGGGACAATTACATTCTTTTTAACATGGCTATGGGGATTAGTAATATTTAAGTATTACTATCCCTTTAAAGGGATAGTAATACTTTGTTTTAACTTTATTTTATTTTGTAGGCATTAAAAAAGATGAAGAACGATATAAGTCTTATCTCTCAAACCTTTATGGTTTGAGAGATATTCACAAGCAAAGTTTCCCCTCCCGCCCCTTTTACCTAGTGTAAACCATCTCTTCTCAGATGTGGAATCCAGTCCATAGACCAGACAGATAACAGCAGGGGACAATCTTCTTCCTATGAGAACAATGAAAGCCCTGCTCCCCTTGACAAGTTTTTCAGGTTTTTCTCTTATCTTAATTGAAGATTGTCCCTCTCTGCAGTCTACCTGGGCAACTCCGTTCTGCTCTGGCTGAGAAGTGTTACATCAGTAAAAAGGGCAGGAGGGGGACACTTTGCTTGTGAATATCTCTTAAACCATAAAGGTTTGAGAGATAAGACTTATATCATTCTTCATGTTTTTTTAATGCCTACAAAATAAAATAAAGTTAAAACAAAGTATTACTATCTCTTTAAGCCTGTGTTTTTTTTACATAAGCCCTCTAGCGGTCAAATTTCAATTAGTTATTTTGTTGCATTCTAATGGAGAGGAAAGTCAGTGACAAACTGTTCTCCATAGAATGTGATAGAACCTGCTGAGTCACTTCCTGTCAGTTAGAACTATCAGGAAGTAATCATACTGTAATTCACTTCCTGATTATTTGAACTGCTATAACTTTTGAGTAAAACAACTGACAGTGGTGGGAGTCCCTTTGTTTTACTCAGCAGGAAAAGCTCTTTATGGTTTCATAAAAAAGCTTACTGCTTCTATATCTCTAATGAAACAATTTCATCTCCCTCCTTATATCTTTCCTTCCCATGGGTGTCTGGAGGGGGGGCAAGGGGGGCACTTGCCCCCTCTACAATTACCCCCTCCATATAAAGAAATGGGCTGGATTGGCTGGCCTGGAGGTAATATTATGGCTTTGCCCCCCCCGGAAACATTTCTACAGACACCCCTGTTCCTTCCCTCACTCCCCCCATTAATCCCCTTAACCCTTGTCTACTTCTCTTTTCTCCCTTCAATCCTTGCCCCCCCTTCTCCCTGTCTCAATATATTTACCCTCTCTGGTCTACCTCTCTTTTCTTGAGAACCAGCACTTGGAGGCCATCGGGTATACCGGGCATTTGCCCTGTGAGCCTGTCCGGGTGTTTAAAAAAAAATAACAAACAAACGCCTGCCTCCCCCGTGACCCCCCCATGGGCTGCTCAAAAAATAAAAATGGGCCGCTCAGCCTTAAATTCCTGGGCCTATTTTTTGTCCCAGTCCGGGCCTGGAGGGTATTACCGAGGAGACAAACAGGTAGAAAAGATCTCTAAGTGTAGCAATTTACTAAACAAACAATAACCAATTGAGCACTCACGTGTACCCAGATGGGTTAATTGCATCTTGGGGTCCCAGCCCCCTTGAAAATCCCAATTGGCATCCTATATTGCCACTTCTGTCCAATCCAGCTAGGACCTCACAGAGCACTTCCTTTTGTCCATCTCCAGATGTTGATCCGCTGGGGAAAATGGCCGCACAGCTTGTCACTCTGTCTACTAGCGGGTAAAGATGGGAACAGAAAACGTGCGGAGGATGTAGGGCTGGACCGGCAATCTCTTTTCTCCTTAACCCTTGTCTGCTCCTCTCCCCCTTGTCTACCTCTATACCCCAAATTCTTCTTTAGTTTACCTTTCACCCCCTTATCCCTTTTCTACCTCTCTCTTCCCCCTCAACAATTCGAACTGCTTTCTCACCGTCTTAACCCTGAAACTCCCTTTCGACCTCCCTTGACCTTTTTTTACCTTATCGCATTTTCTGTAAGTCCTCCCACCTACTGCTGTCTCCCAGCCCTCTCTCACCAAAATGTTATGGTGACTTTTTTTTTTTTAACAATTAAAAAACATTTGTGAGTCTCCCACTCACTTGCTTACCTTCCCTGTGGTCTAGTTCAGAGTGCAGGGGAATAAATCTGTATAATGCGCTTCCTTGCGCTGCGCTGGCTTCCTGATGCTGAGTGCTGGTATATGATGTCAAATCAATAATAGAATCTGAGGATCATACTGTACAGAGCTGTGCCAGAGAGGTGCAAATCTATTCTTCTGTACAATAAAGCACCAGAATAAGGATATGGGGGAAAAAACTGATCCCTGTGTCCCATTGCACAGTCTGCTTCATCCTCCTCTCTCCTCATCTTCCTCTCTATTACCTCCTCCCTCCTCATCCTCTTCTCTATTACCTTCTCCCTCCTCATCTTCCTCTCTATTACCTCCTCTCTCCTCATCCTCCTCTCTATTACCTCCTCCCTCTCCTCATGCTCCTCTCTATTACCTCCTCTCTCCTCATCCTCCTCTCTATCACCTCCTCCCTCCTCATCCTCCTCTCTATTACCTCCTCTCACCTCATCTTCCTCTCTATTACCTCCTCTCTCCTCATCTTCCTCTCTATTACCTCCTCTCTCCTCATCCTCCTCTCTATTACCTCCTCTCTCCTCATCTTCCTCTCTATCACCTCCTCCCTCCTCATCCTCCTCTCTATCACCTCTTCTCTCCTCATCCTCCTCTCTATTACCTCTTCTCTCCTCATCTTCCTCTCTATTACCTCCTCTCTCCTCATCCTCCTCTCTATTACCTCCTCTCTCCTCATCTTCCTCTCTATTACCTCCTCCCTCCTCATACTCCTCTCTATTACCTTCTCCCTCCTCATCCTCCTCTCTATTACCTCCTCTCTCCTCATCTTCCTCTCTATCACCTCCTCCCTCCTCATCCTCCTCTCTATTACCTCTTCTCCCCTCATCTTCCTCTCTATTACCTCCTCTCTCCTCATCCTCCTCTCTATTACCTCCTCCCTCTCCACATCTTCCTCTCTATTACCTCCTCCCTCCTCATCCTCCTCTCTATTACCTCCTCCCTCTCCTCATCTTCCTCTCTATTACCTCCTCCCTCTCCTCATCTTCCTCTCTATTACCTCCTCCCTCCTCATCCTCCTCTCTATTACCTCCTCCCTCTCCTCATCTTCCTCTCTATTACCTCTTCTCTCCTCATCCTCCTGTCTATTACCTCCTCTCTCCTCATGTTCCTCTCTATTACCTCTTCTCTCCTCATCTTCCTCTCTATTACCTCCTCTCTCTTCATCTTCCTCTCTATTACCTCCTCTCTCCTCATGTTCCTCTCTATTACCTCCTCTCTCCTCATCTTCCTCTCTATTACCTCCTCCCTCCTCATCCTCCTCTCTATTACCTCCTCCCTCCTCATCCTCCTCTCTATTACCTCCTCTCACCTCATCCTCCTCTCTATTACCTCATCTCTCCTCATGTTCCTCTCTATTACCTCCTCTCTCCTCATCTTCCTCTCTATTACCTCCTCCCTCCTCATCCTCCTCTCTATTACCTCCTCCCTCCTCATCCTCCTCTCTATTACCTCCTCTCACCTCATCCTCCTCTCTATTACCTCATCTCTCCTCATGTTCCTCTCTATTACCTCCTCTCTCCTCATCTTCCTCTCTATTACCTCCTCTCTCCTCATCTTCCTCTCTATTACCTCCTCCCTCCTCATCCTCCTCTCTATTACCTCCTCCCTCCTCATCCTCCTCTCTATTACCTCCTCATCCTCCTCTCTATTACCTCCTCTCTCCTCATCCTCCTCTCTATTACCTCCTCTCTCCTCATCTTCCTCTCTATTACCTCCTCCCTCCTCATCCTCCTCTCTATTACCTCCTCCCTCCTCATCCTCCTCTCTATTACCTCCTCATCCTCCTCTCTATTACCTCCTCCCTCCTCATCCTCCTCTCTATTACCTCATCTCTCCTCATCTTCCTCTCTATTACCTCCTCTCTCCTCATGCTCCTCTCTATTACCTCCTCTCTCCTCATCCTCCTCTCTATTACCTCTTCTCTCCTCATGCTCCTCTCTATTACCTCTTCTTTCCTCATCCTCCTCTCTATTACCTCCTCTCTCCTCATCCTCCTTTCTATTACCTCCTCTCTCCTCATCTTCCTCTCTATTACCTCCTCCCTCCTCATCCTCATCTCTATTACCTCCTCTCTCCTCATCCTCCTCTCTATTACCTCTTCTCTCCTCATGCTCCTCTCTATTACCTCTTCTTTCCTCATCCTCCTCTCTATTACCTCCTCTCTCCTCATCCTCCTTTCTATTACCTCCTCTCTCCTCATGCTCCTCTCTATCACCTCCTCCATCTCCATGCTCCTCTCTATTTCCTCCTCTTTCCTCATGCTCTTCGATATTACCGCCTCTATTTCCATGCTCAAAGTTATTACCTTCTCTCTCCTCATGTTCTTCACTGCCATCTCCTTTCTCTTCTCTCCCTATGATCCCTACTACTCTCAGCTCCTCTCTCCCCATGTAAACTTGCTGGCCCTGCTCTCTCTTTGTGTTATCTACTACTGTTATCTCCTCTTTTTCAAAGCTTCTCACTGCCACCGCCTCTCTCCTCTTGCTCTCCCCATACAACACACTCCCCTTTTCTCTAAATGCTCTTCAGTGCCCCTCCTTTCTCCCCATACTCCTCATTGCCCCCTCCTCACTCCTCTTGAACCTTCAGGGCTGGTTTAGGTGGGTTCCAAGGGTGCAGTGGATCCAGCCTCTCAACTCCTTTGGCCCAGTAACCTTAGTGCTGGTTGGAGAGATAAGACATATCTCCCTTAACAGTTCCATAGAAGTCTGTGCCTCTATATCCAGCTTCCTCACAGAGAAATAATACAGAGTACCGGGATATGACATCCTATCACAGTTTACTGTATTAATGAACTGATTTTGCACCATGAGGGAGATGGACATATAGGCCAGCGGGGAAGGAGGCACAGACAACTTGTTTGAAATGCCTCTGGACCACCAAAGATCATCATGAGGCCCCTCTCCTGTGACAGCAAAGGTAGGCAAGCAAGAAGGGCCTTGGAGGCCACTGGGTGAGAGAAAAGGAGAAAAATACAGCGGAAAAGACTGGAGGAGGGAGAACGAGGTGGTTGGTGGTGTGGGCTGAAAGAGTGGGGGAGAGAGGAGAAAAACAGGGTAAAGACAGGAGGAGGAAGAAATGGGGTTGTTGAATGATTGGGGTGTGAAAGACTGGGGTACATTGAGGGTGAGAAAGGACAGGGAAAAAGACTGTGGGAAACATAGAGGTGGAGGCTAGTGATTACCAGCAGAACAAGGCTGATGTATTAGACTTTTGGACTGTGACTTCCAGTACACAGGGAAACAAGGATGGGGTGTTAGACAGTGTATGTGTCGGATGGTGACTACCAGTGGAACATGTCATTGTACAGTCGTGTGAAAAACAAAGTACACCTTCTTTGAATTCTATGGTTTTACATATCAGGACACAATAACAATCATCTGTTCCTTAGCATGTCTAAAAATTAGGTAAATACAAACTCAGATGAACAACACATGACATATTACACTGTGTCATGGTTTATGTAACAAAAATAAAGCCAAAATGGAGAAGCCATGTGTGAAAAACTAAGTACACCTTATGATTCAATAGCTGGTAGAACCACCTTTAGCAGCAATAACTTGAAGTAATCGTTTTCTGTATAACTTTATCAGTCTCTCACATCGTTGTGGAGGAATTTTGGCCCACACTTCAACAACGTTGATTCAGTTCATTGAGGATTGCGGGCATTTGTCTATACACAGCTCTCTTAAGGTCCTGCCACAGAATTTAATTCAGGTTGAGGTCTGGACTTTAACTGGGCCACTGCAACACCTTGATTCTTTTCTTTTTCAGCCATTCTGTTGTAGATTTACAGGTGTGCTTTGGATCACTGTCTTGCTGCATGACCCAATTTTGGCCAAGCTTTAGCTGTTGGACAGATGGCCTCACATTTGACTTGAGAATACTTTGGTATACAGAGAAGTTCATGGTTGACTCAATGACTGCAAGGTTCCCAGGTCCTGTGGCTGAAAAACAAGTCCAAATCATCATTCCTCCACCACCGTGCTTGACAGTTGGTATGAGGTGTTTGTGCTGATATGTTGTGTTTGTATCACGGTTCCCGCGATTCCGCTGTCACTCTCTGCTGTGGTGATCTATCATTGGTGGAGCTTGATTGGCCCGCCCAGGGTGTCCCTTCATATACCGGGCCTCTGGCACCTGTCAGGTGCCCTTTCGTGGTGTTCCCGTACCTGTGCATCTGTTGCCGTGGTCCTGCGTTCCTGTGTACCGATTCGGCCCGTCTGACTACTCTTGTTGTACCTGCTCCGTGATTGACCCAGCTTGGCTGATGACCCTGCTCTGTGATTGACCTGGTTTGGCTGACGTTCCTGCTCCGTGATTGACCCGGCTTGGCTGACGTTCCTGCTCTGTGATTGACCCGGTTTGGCTGACGTTCCTGCTCCGTGATTGACCCGGTTTGGCTGGCGTTCCTGCTCTGTGACCTGCTTCCTGTGTTCCTACGTGATTCTGATATACGTCGCCTGGCGACATTCTGAACTGTGCATGCAGTGCTGTGCAGACTGATCATCCACCTTACACTTGCAGAGCTTGTTGCCTCGCTGCTGAGCCTGTCCGTGAACACTTGCTGAGCTTGTTGCCTCCATTATCGAGCCTGTCTGTGAACACTTGCTGAGCTTGTTGCCTCCGATACTGAGCCTGTCATTAAGACTTGCTGAGCTTGTTGCTTCCACTACTGAGCCTGTCCCTTAACACTAGCAGAGCAATCATGGCCTCCGTTTACGGTGCCTCCACCTTACACCTTAGCAGTTGTCGCACCGCATGGTGTTATAGGGCATTCCATTAGCTCTTGCAGTGTGTGTCTCCGTTACCGCATCGGAAGGGTGTCTTGGCTCTGGTCTCAATCAGCTCGCAGTGTTGTGCCTTCATTACCGCACCAGGAGAGTGCGACTGGCTCAAGTTACATTTAGCTCGTGCAGTGTCTATGACTCCGTTACCGCACCTAAGGGGTGCTATTTGGCTCTGGTCCCATTTTGCTCTTGCAGTGTCTCTAACTCCGTTACCGCACCTAAGGGGTGTTATTGGCTCTGGTCACACTTAGCTCTTGCAGTGTGTCTGACTCCGTTACCGCATCTAAGGGGTGTTATTGGCTCTGGTTCCTGTCAGCTCTTGCAATACTGTTGGGTATATCAGTTCTGTCTCACTGCTAAGTGCTTTCCATCTAGCACCACTACCTGGACTGTTTTTACCATCTACTGGGCGTTGGCTAATCACACCACAACAGAGACTGATTTCTTGTATTGGGCATTAACCCTTATGCCACTATTGATTCCTGTTATACATCAATATTGTCCCAAGCCATATTGTGCCTGTAAGACATCCATTATACTTTTCTATATACGTGCTATTACCTATTCTAGCCCCTAGGGGGCAGTGTTCCTTGTTTTCACTCAATAAAACCGTGTTTTATTTTAACCTCTGGTCTGAGTGTCGTTACAACCGTTACAGTTTGATTTTCTCCAAAGTGGAGCTGTACATTATGGCCAAACATCTTCACTTTGGTCTCATTTGCTCAAAGGACATTGTTCCAGAAGTCTTGTGGTTTGTTCAGATGCAACTTTGCAAACCTAAGCTGTACTGTCACCTTCTTTTTATAGAGAAGAGGCTTTCTCCTGGCAAGCCCTCCAAACTATCCATATTTGTTCAGTCTTTTTCTAATTGTACTGTCACAAACTTTAACATTTAACATGCTGACTGAGGCCTGTAGAGTCTGGGATGTAAGTCTTGGGTTTTTTGCAATTTCTCTGAGCATTGCACGGTCTGACCTTGGGATGAATTTGCTGGGACGTCCACTCATGGGAAGATCGTCAACTGTCTTGAATGTTTTCCACTTTTGAATAATCTTTCTCACTGTAGAATGATGGACTTTAAATTGTTTGAAAATGGTCTTAAATCCTTCCCAGAACTCTGGGCAGCAACAATTGCTTCTCTAAGTTCATTGCTGATGTCTTTCCTTCTTGGCATTGTGTTAACACACACCTGAATTCTCCAGACCAGCAAACTGCTAAAACTTCAGCTTTTATAGCGGCGGTCACACTTGCTGATGATCAATTAATCACGAGCATTTGATTAGCAGCATCTGTCTGCTACTTAGCATCTTAATTCCTATGGAAGCAGTAAGGGTATACTTAGTTTTTCACACATGGCTTCTCCATTTTGGCTTTAATTCTGTTAAATAAATCATGACACTGTGTAATATGTCATGTGTTGTTGTTCATCTGAGGTTGTATTTACCAAATATTTAGACCTTCTAAGGAACAGATGATTGTTATTATGTCCTGATATGTAAAACCATAGAATTAAAAGAAGGTGTACTTTCTTTTTCACATGACTATATATGTGGGGCTGTGACTACCAGTGGACAGTGGGACAAGACTGAAATGTCCGTGTAACTGTGGGACTGTGAATACCTGTGGAAAGTGGAATGAGGCTGGGATGTGTGGGACTGAGAACAGTGGACACTGTAGAAAATGTTATCCACACATCATTCAACAGGGGGATACTGGCAGAAAGAGAAAGGAGGGCTGAGGGAGAGAGAGGTGATCAAAAAGACTAGAGGCAAGTGGGGCTGAGGGACAGAGAAGGGAGAAATGAAAGGGAACTGGAGGGGAGAGGAAGAATAAACTGTGTGAAGGAGGTGGGAGGAGATAAAACACAGTGATAGGAAGAGAGGATAAAAGACTGGGGGGATAGGAAGTGGAGTTAAGGAAGAGGAGATACAAGACTGAGGATAGGAAGAGAAGATAGAAGCCTGTGGGATAGGAAGAGGAGCGAAAAGACTGGGGAATAGGAAGAGGGGATAAAAGACTGGGGAGAGGAAGATGGGATAAAAGATTGTGGTATAGGAAGAGAAGATAAAAGATTGTGGTATAGGAAGAGAAGATAAAAGATTGTGGGATAGGAAGTGAAGATAAAATACTAGGTGATAGGAAGAGGGGATAAAGACTGGTGATAGGAAGAGATGATAAAAAAATTGGGGATATGAAGATGGGCCCCAAGCTTGTGGGCTAGGAAGAGGAGATAAAAGACTGGGGGATAGGAAGAGGTGATAAAAGCCTATGGAATAGAAAAGGTGATAAAAGACTGAGGGATAAGAAGACAGAATAAAAGCCAGTGGGATAGGAAGAGGAGATAAAAGACTGGGGGATATGAAGAGGTGATAGAAGCATGTGGGATAGGAAAAGGAGATAAAAGCCTGGGGGATAGGAAGAGGGGAGAAACGACTGGTGGATAGGAAGATGGGATAAAGACTGGTGATAGGAAGAGATGATAAAAAATTGGGAATATGAAGATGGGCCCCAAGCTTGTGGGCTAGGAAAAGGAGATAAAAGACTGGGGGATAGGAAGAGGTGATAAAAGCCTATGGAATAGAAAAGGTGATAAAAGACTGAGGGATAAGAAGACAGAATAAAAGCCAGTGGGATAGGAAGAGGAGATAAAAGACTGGGGGATAGGAAGAGGGGATAGAAGCAAGTGGGATAGGAAAAGGAGATAAAAGCCTGGGTGATAGGAAGAGGGGAGAAATGACTGGTGGATAGGAAGATGAGTTAAAATACTGTGGGATAGAAGAGGAGATAAATGACTGGGGATAGGAAAAGGGGATACAAGCCTGTTGGATAGGACAAGAGAATAAAAGGCTGTAGGCTAGGAAGAGACAATAAAGACTGGGAAAGGGAAGATTGGATAAAAGCCTGTGGAATAGGAAAAGGAAATAAATGACTTGGGATAGCAAGAGGAGATACAAGAATTTGGGATAGGAAGAGGAGATAAAAGATTGGGGGAAAGAGAAAAGGGATAAAAGACTGGGGATAGGAAGAAAGATAATGACTGGGGGTAGGAAGCAGAGATAAAATATTGGGAATAGAAAGGGGAGATAAAAGGCCAAGGGATAGGAAGAGGAGATAAAAGCCTATGGAACAGGAATAGAAGATAAAAGACTGGGGCATAGGAAGAGGGGATAAAAGATTGGGGATTGGAAGAGGAGTTAAAAGACTGGGGATAGGAAGATGGGATACAAACCTGTTGGATAGGAAGAGGAGAGAAAAACCTGTGGGATAGGAGGAGGAGATTAAAGACTGGGGGATAGAAAGAGGGTATAAATGTCTGGGGGATAGAAAGAGGGGGTAAAAGCTTGTGGGATATGAAGAGGATAAAAAAGACTTGGTATAGGAAGAGGAGATACAAAACTATGGGATAGGAAGAGGAGATACAATATTGGGGGAAAATAAAAAGGAAAGATACAAGACTGGGGATAGGAAGAGAATGTAAGGACCGGGGGATAGAAAGAGAAGATAAAATACTGGGGATAGAAAGAGGAGATAAAAGACTGAAGGATAGGAAGAGGATATAAAAGCCTTTGGGATAGGAATAGAAGATAAAAGCCTGGGGATGGGAATAGGCGATAAAAGACTGGAGATAGAAAGATGGGATAAAAGACTGGAAAAGAGGGTGGAGAAGGAGATAAATTCCTGTGGGCTAGGAAGAGGAAAAAAAAGACTGAGGAATGGGAGGAAGAGATAAAAGACATAGGATAGGAAGAGAAGATAAAATACTTGGATAGAAAGAGGGGATAAAGACTGGGAAAGAAAGAGAAGGTAAAAGACTAGGGATAGGAAGAGGAGAAAAAAGACTGGGAAAGAAATAGAAGATAAATGACTGGGGATAGGAAGAGGAGATAAAAGACTGTGGGGTAGGGAGAGGAAATAAAAGACTGGGTTAAGGGCTAATGGTGTAATGTGATGGTTCATTGCAATGTTAGGTTGTTACAATGGTGCATAGCTCTGCTGTTGGATTCCTATAATGGTGCATTGTCCTGCCGGTTTCCTGTAATTGTTCATGTGTGTGTGTGTGTGTGTGTGTGTGTGTGTGTGTGTGTGTGTGTATGGGACTGTGTGTGTGTGTGTATGGGACTGTGTGTGTGTGTGTGTGTATATATGTACATGGGACTATGTGTTTAGAACCATGTGTGTATACAGGAGCGTGTGTGTGTGGAGATATATATATATATTTTATGTGTACATTTATAATTAAATAAATTGCAAAGGAATAGTCAAATATTTGAACTGTGTTTTTTGTGATTTTTTTTCTCAAAACAACCCTCCAAACCCTAGAACCAGCCCTGTGAACCCTGTTGCTGTGTCCTCTCTCCCCACACTCCACACTCCCATGTCCCATACTCCTACCTCCTCTCTCCATGGTCTACACTCCCACCTCCTCTCTCCATGCTCCACACTCCCACCTCCTCTCTCCATGCTCCACACTCCCACCTCCTCTCTTCATGCTCCACACTCCCACCTCCTCTCTTCATGCTCCACACTCCCACCTCCTCTCTTCATGCTCCATACTTCCACCTCCTCTCTTCATGCTCCATACTTCCACCTCCTCTCTCCATGATCCACACTCCCACCTCCTCTCTTCATGCTCCATACTTCCACCTCCTCTCTTCATGCTCCATACTTCCACCTCCTCTCTCCATGATCCACACTCCCACCTCCTCTCTTCATGCTCCATACTTCCACCTCCTCTCTCCATGATCCACACTCCCACCTCCTCTCTTTATGTGCCACACTACCCCCTCTCTCCAAGATCCACACTCCCACCTCCTCTCTCCATGTTCCACACTCCCCCCCTCTCTCCAAGATCCACACTCCCACCTCCTCTCTCCATGTTCCACACTCCCCCCCTCTCTCCAAGATCCACACTCCCACCTCCTCTCTCCATGTTCCACACTCCCCCCCTCTCTCCAAGTTCCACACTCTCACCTCCTCTTTCTATGTTCCCCACTCCCACCTCCTCTGTCTATGCTCCACACCCCCACCTCCTCTTTTCATGCTTCACACTGCCAACTCCTTCTCCATGCCCCATACTTCCACCTCCTCTCTCTATGCACCACACTCCTCTACTCTCTCCAGAATCCACACTCCCACCTCCTCTCTCCATGCTCCACACTCTCACCTCCTCTTTCTATGCTCCCCATTCCCACCTCCTCAGTCTATGCTCCACAGTCCCACCTCCTTCTCATGCTCCATACTTCCCCCTCCTCTATGTTCCACACTCCCCTCCTCTCTCCAGGATCCACACTCCCACCTGCTCTCTCCATGCTCCACACTCTCACCTACTCTTTCTATGCTCCCCACTCCCACCTCCTCTGTCTATGCTCCGCACTCCCACCTCCTCTGTCTATGCTCCACACTCCCACCTCCTACTCCATGCTCCACACTCCCACCTCCTACTCCATGCTCCACACTCCCACCTCCTCTCTCCATGCTACACACTGCCAACTCCTTCTCCATGCCCCATATTTCCACCTCCTCTATACTCCACACTCTGACCTCCTCTGTCCCTATGCTTCCCACTATCACCTCTGTCCCCATGGTCCTGATTTCCACCTTCTATATCCCTATAATCCCCACTCCCACCTCCCCTCCATGCTCCCCACTCCCACCTACTCCTTCTACGCTCCCCACTTCCACCTCCTCTCTATGATCCACACTCCCACCTACTCTCTCCATGCTCCATACTCCCACCTCCTCTCTCTATGCTGCACACTCCCACCGCCTTTCTCTGTGCTCCCTGCTCTGTCTACTCTCTTTCTCTGGCCATGCTCCCTGCTGCCGTTTCCTCTCTCCTCATTCCTGCCTTTTCTGTTTCACACACTTCCTGACCATGGCCCTTCTGATGTGCTCTAACACCGCCTCTCTCCCTCTCTACCCCTGTTCTTATCTCCCCTCCCACCTCTCTAATCCATTCCAAATAATTTCTGACTGACCTGAATTTTCAGGTCCTCCAAACAGATCAATGAAATGAGTCACAGACCTTTTACTCATCTCTGTTAGACTAGAACTACTGCAGATCACTACTCCCATCAGCCCTAGCAACCTTTACAGTCTCCAACAGCTGGATGATCAAAGGTGTCCCATGCTTGACCTGCTCAATCAAAGCGTTTATGTA
The DNA here is from genome assembly GCA_037306005.1 of Rhinophrynus dorsalis. Taxonomy (NCBI): domain Eukaryota; kingdom Metazoa; phylum Chordata; class Amphibia; order Anura; family Rhinophrynidae; genus Rhinophrynus; species Rhinophrynus dorsalis. The sequence goes on along the minus strand of CM074722.1, from coordinate 505,582,165 downwards.
AATTAAGTTCAGTCACAGACTGTTTTAATTTACTACAGGTAGAGGGTGCTCTCGTACATCACAAAAATGGAATAAATAGAAAAACTCAAATAACTGAAAATCAATCAGATAAAATACATCATAGGGGAAGTAAGAACTGCTGATAACAACCCTGTTTACCTTAATGTGGCCAGAAAATACGAATGGCCCCTATGAATTTTATCCTTGGGCCTTTGTGCAACAGATGACCTCTTCATTCAGTCCTGGATGGCATCTCCACGAGGCTGACATATAATTTGCTGCCAAGACAATCTCTGCCTACTGCAAGTGTTTATCTTAACCCTATAACCCAAAGCTTTGTGCACCCCCTTTGATGCATAAAGGGTTAAGCACACACTTAAAGGGTTATTATATTCTACTAAAATAACAGTAGTTAAAATAAAGAAGGATTATTCCGTTAACTAATATATATGAGCATGGAATATTTACTCAGATTGACATAATATTAAATCCCATAAATTGAAAGGAACACAGACATGAATATAAATTAAATAAGGCAATAACCTTCCCCCGTACTCTGTAATTTATAACTGTGATTCATTATAATAACTGAACTACGATTCCTTCAAAAAATAAACAGTGAGAAAGTGGTTATGACGGGCAGAGCTCAAGATGTATTTTCCTGTCCGCAGAACGATCATACAAAGATTGTCGATTTTAATATATTTAGGGACAAGGGTAATCTATAGATGGTTGAGAAAGCAGACAAACAACAGACGCTTTCATAATGGTAAAAGCACCGTCCATTAAGTCCATTAAACCTAACATTGAAATCAATGTTTCAACCACAAGAAGTAATTAGTGTAATACATAAAGAAAGGGTTTGAGTATTTTCTTCAAGCCTTGTTTAATTATTTGTAAAAATGACATATTCCCGTTAGCTTTTAACATGGTTGTTATGAAACGTCTTTTATAAATAAAACGATAACATTTTATAAAGGACCTTGGCCAGAGGTTTGGTATGATGCTTTCGCTTTGCAGAGTGATGCATTTCTTGTTAAGAGCATGAATTAGATGGGGAAGGAATCATTATCTAGAGACAATGGTGGTTGGCATCAGTCAGAGTGTTTAAGTGATCAATGTTCGATTCTTATTGGTTCACATTAAGTGAAGGTCGGAGATCTTTTGTTAACAGACGCAGCAGAAATAAAAAATTAGAAAGAACACATTGCGGCTGATGCACTTATCCTAATTGGAGCAATTCTGGAGCAAACCAACTTCGCCATAAGTGATAAATAAAAAAATTCTGTTGATTGAAACGTGGATTTTAAAGGGATACTAATGTTTCACAAACACAGCAGCTCCAATTAATCATCATAGTATTTGGGTCATGGAGAGTGTTATTTCAGTCCTGTCAGAGTTGTAGTACAAGAGTAATTGAATGATCAATTATCCCCCTCCCACCTCTTTTACTCTTGTAACACTGCTCACCTCAGAGCAGCAAGACTGTCCGGATGGATCGCAGAGAGGGACAATTTTCTGTGATCATAAGTGAAAAAGTTAAATACCTGTCAAGGGGGGCAGGGTTTTACGTATGATCACAGTAAGAAGATTGTCCCTTGCTGTGACCTGTCCGGTCAAGAGACAAAATTCCACATCTGAGGGGAGGTGACTTACACTAGGTAAAAGGGACAGGAGGGGGATACTTTATCATTCAATTACTCTTGTACTACAACTCTGACAGTATTGATATAACACTCACCATGGCACAAATACTATGAGGATTAATTGGAGCTGCTTTTATTGTGAAATATTACTATCCCTTTAAAATACATGTTTCAATCAATAGGATTTTTTTTATTTATCACCTATGGTGACGTTGGTTTTCTCCAGAATTGCTCCAATTCGTATAAGTTAAAAGCCAAATTTAAAACAATGTGAATATTAGATTTCAGTTATTCCCCGTGCTGAAGTTGTGCGCCCCACCAATTCTTAGTACATTTATTTAATTAAAGAGAAGTTCGGAACGCATCGCTTCACCAGCATTCATGGGGCCATATGTATCAGTGCTTCGCTAATCCCTAATTGTGTAGAATTGCCCCCAAATAATTCTGAATAATAGAACTTATTTATCAAACAGATTAGTAAAAAATAATTCACATTGCAATCAAATGGAATCCTCAAATTACCAAACAGAGATATATTTATCAAGAATAAAATAAACAAAACAAATAAACATTAATTGATCATAAAAATTAACAGCATAAAGGCTAGCAATTTGTTACATTTAAGCTCTTTTCACAGGAGTGATAACAACGTACGTATAGTGCAACAGTGACGTCACTTGTGCATAAAGCTACACTGAGGCATCTCTGTCTCACTAACAGAGGAACATCATAGCAAGTATGAACTGTACTGAGATCTATTGAGCCTCTGCAGATATTTCACACAAAATACATTGTAAACCTCCCAACATTTCATATGGCCAAAGAGACACATTACTAAGAAATTTTAGGTTATTTTATCGTCTACTGACACCTCTTTGTGTGACTGAATCAATTATTTAGAGCCAAACCAATGTATTTTATTTATACACACTAATTTATGCACACAAATACTCAAGTCTATACAGACATTAAAGTGAGTTTTATTTCTGTGGAGCAATGTGATACAATTATATACACACCACACAGTCTGATCTCCTACACACACGGACACCAGGGTGATACACTTATATACACACCACACAGTCTGATCTCCTAAACACAGGGACACCAGGGTAATACACTTATATACACATCACACAGTCTGATCTCCTAAACACAGGGACACCAGGGTGATACACTTCTATACACACCACACAGTCTGATCTCCTAAACACAGGGACACCAGGGTGATACACTTCTATACACACCACACAGTCTGATCTCATAAACACAGGAACACCAGGGTGATACACTTATATACACACCACACAGTCTGATCTCCTAAACACAGGGACACCAGGGTGATACACTTATATACACACCACACAGTCTGATCTCGTAAACACAGGAACACCAGGGTGATACACTTATATACATACCACACAGTCTGATCTCCTAAACACAGGGACACCAGGGTGATACACTTATATACACACCACACAGTCTGATCTCCTAAACACAGGGACACCAGGGTGATACACTTCTATACACACCACACAGTCTGATCTCCTAAACACAGGGACACCAGGGTGATACACTTCTATACACACCACACAGTCGGATCTCCTAAACACAGGGACACCAGGGACAAACAGAGGGATTTGGGTCTCAAAGAGAGACTGTCCTTTCTAAAGAGGGACACTTGGGAGGTGTGGCAGTCCTAATATCTCCTAAAGACATACACTTGGGAGGTACAGACCCCTAATATCTCCTAAAGAGAGATACTTGGGAGGTGTAGACCTGGACCCCTAATCTATATATATAAAAGAAGACTTTGTGCCTGCCAAAACACACCCAGGGGAGGCATAAAGCAGGAGTTACTACTCCTATTGGGTGATTCAATCATGCAGGGGATTTGGCCCGCTCCCACTATGCAGCCCGCCCACCACTATCAAAGTCAGAAAAAAACAATATGGCCGCCACTTGCTCCTACACCACAGACAAACATACATGCCCCACTCACACAGCACCACACAAACACACACACATGCCCCACTCACACACACAGACCACCAAACACACATGCCCCACTCACACAGCACCACACACACACACACACACATGCCCCACTTACACAGCACCAAACAGACATGCCCCCACTCACACAGACACAGCACCACATACACACACAAAGCCAGAAATACATATGGCTGACACACACACACAGTCACTCACCCTGACTCCCAGAGGCCTCAGCAGGACCTGTACTGCAGCACCAGAGGAACAAAATTGCACTCAAAGGGTTAAGGTAGGTCCTCATTGCTCAATTATTTCTTCACTGTCATCATTTGCCATGCAAGACACAGGACAGACAGCCATCAGATTCACACTTAACCCACTGACTGCCACAGGGTTGTGTATCAAGTTTTACCCCTCAGGGAGTGTGTTCAAACCCCTCACACTGTAAACTTGCATTTCTCTCCCACTTCTCCTCCTTCCCCAGCCTATTACTAACACTTTTCCATATTTATGTTAAGCCCCGCCCCAACTCACGATTAAGCCCCGCCCCCTTTTAACCCAGATTGCCCCATTGCTCTCTCCACATCAGCACCACATGAGGGACTCCACAAGTAAAAGTTCACAGGTATTACACACTCATGCCCCACTCACATCACCAAACACCCATACACACACACAAAGCCAGAAAGAAAGATGGCTGACACACAGTCACTCACCTTGACTCCCAGTGGCCTCAGCAGGACCTGTAGTAAAGCCACTGAACGGTGCTGCATCACCAGGGGAACAAAATGGCACTCAAAGGGTTAAGGTAGGCCCTCATTGCTGAATTACTTCTTCACTGTCACCATTTGCCATGCAAGACACAGGACAGACAGCCATCAGATTCACACTTAACCCACTGACTGCCACAGGGTTCTGTATCAAGTTTTACCCCTCATGGAGTGTGTTCAAACCCCTCACACTGTAAACTTGCATTCCCCTCCCACTTCTCCTCCTTCCCCAGCCTATTACTAACACTTTTTCACATTTATGTTAAGCCCCGCCCCCTACTTGCGATTAAGCCCCACCCACTTTTAACCCAGATTGCCCCATTTGTCTCTCCACATCAGCACCACATCAGTCCCCTCTAGGGACTTCACAAGTCAATGTTCCCAGGTATGAACACACTTCCCACTGCTATTTAACTCTGACATGCCTCTCTATACCTTAACCCTTTCAGTGCCAGAGGGGTACACAACTCATGAGCACATGTGTTTCTGCTCATATATGTTGTGTGTCTGTGTGTGTACATCTCTGTTACATATGTGTGTCCATGTGTGCATCTCCAGTGTGTCTGTGTGTACATGTGTTTTGCATGTCTCTGCCGCTCACTGTGTGTATGTGCATACCTCCCAACATTTCACATGGCCAAAGAGGGACACGTTAGTTTTAGGTGATATTGTTGGGGGTGTGGCTGGTGGGCGGGGCATTAGTAAGAATTTTTAGGTTATTTCATGACCTATTACTGGCTATTTATGTAACTGAATAAATGATTTAGTTCAAGACCAAAGTATTTTATTTGCACAGACTAATGTATAAACACATATACGGAAGTTTATTGCTTTATTGCTGTAGAGCAAAGTAGTACACACCACACAGTCAGGGCTGGTGCAAGGATTTTTGCCACCCTAGGCAAAACCTATTTTTGCCGCCCATTTCGCTCCGCCCCTTGTGCCCCACCCCTTTATACCCCGCCTACTTATACCCAACCTCTTTTCATGATTGTCCTCTCTCTGCCCCCTGAGCCACTCTGCCCCTGGTCTGGAGATGCCTGTAAGAGATGCCCCCCACCAGCTCCAACTTGCCCCTTATCAGCTCCACTTTGGCCCACCAGCTCCACTTTGCCCCTATCAACTCCAACTTGCCCCCATCAGCTCCAACGTGCCCCCACCAGCTCCATTTTGCCCCTCAGCTTCACTTTGCCCCCTCAGCTCCACTTTGCCCCCTCAGCTCCAACTTACCCCCATCAGCTCCACTTTGCCCCCCATCCTCTCCAACTTACCCCCATCAGCTCCACTTTGCCCCCCATCCGCTCCAACTTGCCCCCATCCACTCCAACTTGCCCCCACCAGCTCCACTATGCCCTCTCAGCTCCAACTTTCCACTATCAGCTCCACTATGCCCCCAGCAGCTCCAACTTGCCCCCATCAGCTCCACTTTGACCTCCATCCACTCCAACTTACCCTCATCAGCTCCAACTTGCCCCCATCAGCTCCACTTTGACCTCCATCCGCTCCAACTTACCCCCATCAGCTCCAACTTGCCCCCAGCAGCTCCACTATGCCCCCTCAGCTCCAGCTTTCCCCTAACAGCTCCAACTTGCCCCCATCATCTCCACTTTGCCCCACATCTGCTCCAACTTGCCCCCTCAGCTCCACTATGCCCCCTCAGCTCCAACTTGCCCCCCATCACATACCTGTATCTCCCGCGTAGTCTTCTCTTCAGTAATGCAGAGCGCGGCGGGAGATCATGACTCCCAGCGCGCTCTGCATTACTAAAGATCCGACCAGATGAGGGAGCGCTGTAGCAACACAGACCTGACTGTGTTGTGGTTCCTGGCGTGGTGTGTGTGGGCGCAGCTCTTCTCCGCTGCATGCCCGCGCCCCCAGTACGTGTGCGCCCTAGGCCGGCGCCTACCTCGCCTATAGGTGGAGCCGGCCCTGCACACAGTCTGACCTCCTAAAAAGAGGGACAACAGGGTGGGAAAGAGGGACAGAGGGATTTGGCCCTCAAAGAGGGACTGTCCCTCCTAAAGAGGGACACTTGGGATGTATGGTATGTGTCTGCCTGTATGCTGCATATGTCTGTGTTTATCAGTGTGTCTGCATTTCACACACGTGCGCCCAACGGTCATGACATGACGGGCAACGCCATCCCATGTTGCTAGTATATCCTAAAGAGGGACACTTGAGAGGTACAGACCACTAATATATCCTAAAAAGGGACACTTGGGAGGTATGTACCCCTAATACCTTGTAAAGAGGAACACTTGGGAGGTATGGACCCCTAATATCACCTAAGGAGGGACACTTGGGAGGTATGAACCCCTCTATGTAGTACAGATACACTAGGGAGAGCTATGTAGTACAGATACACCGGGGAGTACTATGTAGTACAGATATACTGGGGAGCGCTATGTAGTACAGATACACCGGGGAGTACTATGTAGTACAGATATACTTGGGAGCGCTATGTAGTACAGATACACCAGGGATCGCTATATGGTACAGATACACTAGGGAGTACTGAAGCCAGGCATCAGTGCAGACATCTTGCCTGAGTGTAGGGTTGCCACCCAGCTGGTATTTTACCGGCAGGCCAGTAAAAAACTGGCTCTGTCCAATGTTAAGTCTATGGAGGGAATGCCATGGCCGGTATTTTCTTGAAGAAAAGGTGGCACCCCTACCTGAGTGCCTGCGCTGTCAGTCCCGGTCTCCTCTAAGAAGCATTGCAGTATGCCACAAGGTAAACGGGAGGACTGACGGCGCAGGAGCACAGACTGCACTAACCTGGCCATCAGGTCTGCTGGCCATTCTTTAGAATGCGGCACATTACAGCGGTAATACATGTATTAGGTTGCTAGTCACCATATGTTTAATTATCGAAGGGCGACTTATTACTATATGAAAGTTCTGCTTTAAGCTAATTATTCCCTTGGATGGCAGAGGAGTTTCTAGCAGGTGAAAATAAACCATTTTTATGTCTATGTAATCACTTTTCAGCTACAGTTCAAACATACATCATCACTTCAATTGTTTATATAAATTATCTTCAAAACACAGAATCTGCCTGTTACAAAGACTAGGCCAATACTCCTTTATCTAGTTCCCATATTTACTACGATACAATAAAAATGGTCACTGTTCACTTAACCCCCCTCCCTGCAAGAACTGGCCTGGATCTCACTGCCTGGCTGCATCGCTGGAAAATCCTGAATAAACCTCGCTACCAAGCTCATTGCTTTTACAGAAAGAAAACAGATGCTTCATTTGGAAACTGTCAATTTAATTCTTTTTGTGTGTGTGTTATTCGTTTGTTCGCCAGGTCACTTAATTGTATGAACGTAAAAGTACTTGCAGGACATTTAAAGGGAAACATATGTCTCCTAATAATGCCTCGCATCTCACTTAGATCTAAGAGTAGGGTGACCTCTATGTTTGGGGATCCTATTAAGTGTTAGATCATCCCTTTAAAAGGAAACACAAAAATTCACATTGCAATGATACATAATTAGGATGCTCATTGGTACCTATGAATTCAGTGCCCATTTTTATAACCCTTCGAGTGCCAGAGGGGTATCCAACTCATTGTGCTATACTGAACACCTTGACAAAGTATCAGAAAGGCAGGAAACAACTGTTGGCTCATATTTATTAAGAATTTGCTACCTACCACCTGTCTGCCATGTTGATGCATACAGAGGGGAATGCCTGTTTGCTTTGAAGTGCTGAATATAACACTGAAGTTAGTCACAGCTTAACCCCTAACTGTTTTCTAAGATTCGCTGCTAACCTGCTGAGACACTGAGGTTCTATATAGCTGTGTAAACACTGAGGTTCTATAGAGCTGTGTAGACACTGAGGTTCTATATACCTGTGTAGACACTGAGGTTCTATATAGCTGTGTAAACTCTGAGGTTCTATATAGCTGTGTAAACACTGAGGTTCTATATAACTGTGTAAACTCTGAGGTTCTATAGAGCTGTGTAGACACTGAGGTTCTATATACCTGTGTAGACACTGAGGTTCTAAATACCTGTGTAGACACTGAGGTTCTATAGAGCTGTGTAAACTCTGAGGTTCTATATAGCTGTGTAAACACTGAGGTTCTATATAGCTGTGTAAACTCTGAGGTTCTATAGAGCTGTGTAGACACTGAGGTTCTATTTAACTGTGTAGACACTGAGGTTCTATATAACTGTGTAGACACTGAGGTTCTATATAGCTGTGTAGACACTGAGGTTCTAAATACCTGTGTAGACACTGAGGTTCTATATAGCTGTGTAAACTCTGAGGTTCTATAGAGCTGTGTAGACACTGAGGTTCTAAATACCTGTGTAGACACTGAGGTTCTATATAACTGTGTAGACACTGAGGTTCTATATAACTGTGTAAACACTGAGGTTCTATATAGCTGTGTAGACACTGAGGTTCTATATAACTGTATAGACACCGAGGTTCTAAATACCTGTGTAGACACTGAGGTTCTATATAACTGTATAGACACTGAGGTTCTATAGAGCTGTGTAGACACTGAGGTTCTATATAACTGTGTAAACACTGAGGTTCTATATAGCTGTGTAGACACTGAGGTTCTATATAACTGTATAGACACCGAGGTTCTAAATACCTGTGTAGACACTGAGGTTCTATATAACTGTGTAAATACTGAGGTTCTATATAACTGTGTAGACACTGAGGTTCTATATAACTGTGTAGACCAGTGGTTCTCACCCCGTGCCCTCAGTGGCTACTAACAGGCCAGGATTTTAGAATTTCCTTTAAAGAGCACAGGTAAGTTAATCAATACTACTGAACCTCTGATCAACACACTTGTGTTCTAGCAGGGAAATTCCTACGTACTGGCCTGTTAGTGGCCACTGAGGGCACGGGTTGAGAACCTCTGGTGTAGACACTTAGGTTCTATATAGCTGTGCAGACACTGAAGTTCTATATAACTGTATATGCAGTAAGGTACTATATAGCTGCGTAGACAGAGGTTCTATATAGCTGTATAGACATTAAGGTTCTATATAGTTGTTTAGACCAGTGGTTCTCAATCTTTTTTTGCTCGGGGCACCCCTAACAAATAATCTAGAACATTCGGGGCACCCCTGCCATGTTTAATGTACTTTATCAAGGGCATAAGAGGGGTACAATACATAAATATACTGTAATTATTAGGTCTTTTAATCATAATAACAAAACTAAACATATTGTGCATAACGATTTCTATAAATCTTTATTTAAAAATCCATTTTTGTTAGTCTTCATAGAAAACATGGGGCACTCAAAGCTGATGTCCGTGGCACACCAAAGTGCCACGACACCCTGGTTGAGAATCACTGGTGTAGATACTGAGGTTCTATATATAGCTGTGTAGACAAAGGTTCTGTATAGCTGTATAGACACTAAGGTTCAATGTAGCTGTGTAGACAGAGGTTCTATATAGCTGTATAGACACTAAGGTTCTATATAGCTATGTAGACACTGAGGTTCTATAGAGCTGCATATACACTGAGGTTCTATATAGCTGTGTAGACACTGAGGTCCTATAGAGCTGTGTAGACAGAGGTTTTATATAGCTGTGTAGACACTAAGGTTCTATATAGCTGTGTAGACATTGAGGTTCTATAGAGCTGTGTAGACACTGAGGTTCTATATAGCTGTGTAGACGCAGTGTAGACACTGAGGTTCTATATAGCTGTGTAGACACTGAGGTTCTATATAGCTGTGTAGACGCAGTGTAGACACTGAGGTTCTATATAGCTGTGTAGACACTGAGGTTCTATAAATCTGATCCTATAAAGGGGTCTCTTCAATATAGATAACCTTGGGGCCACATGTTCTCACGCAGACAAGCGCTTCAAGAATCAATTCAACCATACACAATGCATCTTTGCAAGTTAGCATCCACCTGCAATTACGGATCACACTTACCACAGGCAATAAGGGATCAATTTGTCTTCAGCTTAGCAAACAAATTCATTCAAAAACGGCTATTGTCAGAAAAAGACCTGACGGATACTTCAGCCCTAGACATCACCATAGGCATGGAAATAGCAGAAAAGGATGCACTACAGCTCCAGACTGATCACTCTACCACTGGACCTGCTAGAATGACAGAACCACAGGAAGTTTTTAAGGTCATGAAGACAAAAAGGCCGAGATCAAAGGATGCATAACCAACACAATGTTGTTTCCCTTGCGGAGCGCCTTTGCACGATGCATCCCCATGCCGTTTTAAAGATGACGTTTGCTACAACTGCTCCAAACGTGGCCATTTACAGAAGGTTTGTCACAGCTCTCGTGGCTGGAGACCTACAAACTGAACACTCAGATGCCTAACTTACTTCACCGAATACACAACTCTGCCAGAGGAACGAGAGGAACCATTTGATACTGAGGGATGGCTACTACACCTCAGTGTGTTCAATTTGCAAGCCCCAACAGATAGAATGCAAGTACAAGTGCGTATCAACCAACAGCCCCTACTCATGCATCTAGATACGGGATCCACCGTATCTGTCGTCACCCGAAGCCAAGCACAAAAAGAGGGGTTGACACTACAACTACATCCAACAGCAGTCACGCTGAAAACATACAGTGGCCATACATTGAAACCACTAGGATACGCCAAGGTAACTGTCACTTATAAAAACAAAGACTTTAATGCAACATTGTATGTCGTGCCTGAAGGGAGCACACCATTATTCGGCAGAGATTGGATTAGATTGAAGGGGATGCCTGACCTACAGTATCAAACTGTTCATGCCATCACCAACGAACGAACCACTGAGACTAAACAATGGAATTCAGACTTGAAAAGACAATTCCCAGAGGTATTCGCAGAGAGACTAGGAAAGGTAAAACGTACAAGCACACTTACAACTCCGCCCAGGAGCCATACCGAAATTCTTCAAAGCCAGATCAGTCCCGTTTGCAATCCGTGCCAAGGTGGAAAATGAGCTACAGAAACTAGAAGCACAGGGAATTATATCAAAGGTCCCACACAGCGACTGGACTTCATCTGTTGTACCAGTCCTCAAGAAAACATGCAAAATCTGACTATGCAGTGATTTTCGGATGGCTCTCAATAGCCAGCTCGAAGTTGACCAGTTCCCATTGCCCAGGATTGAAGAGCTTTTCACCTCACTGGCAGGAGCAACCTCTTTTCGAAGGTTGATCTACAACAAGCTTACTTACAACTGGAGATGCATCCAGACAGCTGAAGCCGCTTAACAATCAACACACATAAAGGCCTGTCTCAGTACAACTGGATGGTTTTCGGAGTCGTATCTGCCCCAGCGATTTGACAAAGATCCATGGACACCATATTAGCAGGAATTCCACACATGAAATGCCTACTGGACGACATGCTGATTACAGGAAAGACAGAGGAGGAACACAAAGCTAACGTCAAACTGGTCTTACAACGACTACATGAACACAAACTCAACGTCAACCTCGAAAAATTTGAATTCCTGAAACCATCGCTGACATTCTGCGGCAAAGTCATAGACAGACATGGGCTACATACATCAGCAGATAAAGTACAAGCGTTAGTGCGGGCATCCACCCCAAAAGACGTCACTCAGCTGCGTTCCTACCTCAGACTTCTGAATTACGACCATATATTTATGCCCAACCTTGCACAGACGCTACATCCCTTGCACAGACTACTGGAAGCAAAAACATCATGGTGCTGGGCGGAAGACTGTCAATGAGCTTTTGAGACCACTAAAGGCCTCATCCTTCGGTCAAAAGCCCTAGTACAATATGATCTACACAAACCAATCACCCTAGCCTAGGATGCCTCACCATATGGCTTAGGGGCAGTATTGTTGCACATCATGCCGGACGGCTCCGAGCAACCAGTTGCATTTGCGTCAAGATCCTTTAATGCCAGCGGAAAAGAACTACTAACAGATAGACAAGGAGGCCTTAGCAATCATCTGGGCCCTGCAGAAATTCACGCTATATCTCTATGGGTGCCAGTTTACATTAATCACGGACCACAAACCATTGCTGACAATTTTGTCTCCTGGAAAAGGAATCTCTGCCACGACAGCAGCCAGATTGCAATGTTATGCCTTCAATTACCACATAATGTACAGTCCACATGAACAACACTCAAATGCAGATGCTTTTTCACGACTTCCGTTAGCACCACAAGCGAACTCCAGCACCACAAATACCTGAACATCTGAAACGCATCAAGTTTGTTTCATGGATACCTACACCTCACTCCAGATGGCAGCGGCCACAGCACAAGATCCGACCCTAACCCAAATCTTACACTACATCCAAGAAGGCTGGCCGGACACACTACCCGCATCATTGCAGCCATAAGCAAGACGAAAGCTGGAATTGACATCCCAGGAGTGATGCCTCCTATGGGGCTTACGTCTGGTAGTACCAGCATCACAACAACAAACCACCCTGGACATATTACATGAAGGACATCAAGCAGTGGTTCGAATGAAGCAGCAAGAACACACCAGCTTGGTGGTGCTCTTTAGATACAAATATAGCCACATGGGTGACCCAATGCCCTGGTTGTGCAGGTTCCGCCAGGACCAGTCCAGATGTGGCACTGGCCATCCATGCCATGGAAAAGAATACACATAGACTTTGCAGGCCCCATTAAAGGTGTCACTTATTTAATCATTGTGGATGCCCACTCCAAATGACCGGAAGTAAGGCCCATGTCTACAACCACAACAACAAGAGCAACAATTACAGTACTGAAGCAACGTTCAGCTTTCCAAAACACGTAGTCACGGACAATGGTCCACAGTTCACAGCACAGCAGTTTCAGACTTACCTGGCAATGATCGGAGCCAAACATACACATACTTCTCCGTATCACTAAGCTGAACGGTTCGTACAGACGTTCAAAGCAGCACTGACTGCATACACAGAAGAAGGGGAAGCCAGAATGGACTTATCAACATTTCTCATGGCATATCGCACATCCCCACATGCCACCACAGGGGTGGCCCCAGACCTGCTCATGTTCGGATGAAACATAAGAACAAAATTAGACACCCTGAAACCGGATGTAGAAACACCAGTACAGCGCAGACAAACTCGACCAGGAGCTAACGCCCCACTTCACCAATATCCCCCAAAGGCAAGAGTATGGGTCCTCTGTTATACAGGCAGCAAGAAGTGGATTCCTGGAGAGGTGATCAGAGTCCTAGGCTCCAGGTCCTATCTCATCCGCACGGAGACAGATGAAGATTGGAGGCATCATGTAGACCAAATCCGCTCTGCAGTTCATCCCTGGGGTACTAGTGAAGATTGGAGGCAGCATGTAGACCAAATCCGCCCCGCAGTTCCTCCCCGGGGTACTACGCAAACACCACCACCCAAACCGGACAAAACGGAAGACTACTTTATCTTCACACCCTGACCAGCCGGGAGACAGGACCCTTAGGGCCCTGACTGTCCAATGGAACCAGACCAACTAGAGGATGAACCTCCACCGGCGGAACCCTCCCCAAGGCCGGTGCGAGACCGTCGACCCCCAACTCGATGGGAGTGTCCTGGGCCCTTAAGAAGCTGAAGAAAATCTTGAGGATGAGCTGACTCTCTCTCTCTTTCCCCCTCCCCCTCTCTCTCTCTTGTGTTGATGTGTCTGTGCTCTCTCTTTTCAGAAGGAGAGAAGATGTGGTGTTTAGCCTGGGTGGACCAGCATGGCTGCAAGCTGTGGACAACGGGACCCTGTGGCATCTGCCACAAAACCTGACATGCCAATCGAAACCGTAAGTGCCAACCGGAACCAGAAATGCCGTGGCACCACATACATCCAACATACGTGACTCGAGACACAGCAGAGGCAGAACAAAGGAACCCGCCCCAGTGAAGTGACGCATTCCCCAAAGCTCCTCAGCACAACCCTACAGGCACAAGCTTTCTTCCCTTATTACTAAATAAACTGAGGTTGCGGTTTGCGCCTCCAAAGAAAACCACCAGTGTGTTCCTTGAAAACAGACACCACAGACACAACAGACACCACATCACCAGACTCACATCACCAGACACATCACCAGACATACATCATGAGACACACATTACCAGACAGACATAAACAGACACACGTCACCAGACACATCACCAGACATATATCGCCAAACACACATCACCAGACAGACATCACCAGACAGGCATCACCAGACACATCACCAGACATATATCGCCAAACACACATCACCAGACAGGCATCACCAGACACATCACCAGACACATCACCAGACAGGCATCACCAGACAGACATCACAAGACACACATCACCAGACAGACATCACCAGAAAGGCATCCAGACAGACATCGCCAGACTCGCATCGCCAGACAGGCATCGCCAGACAGGCATCGCCAGACAGACATCTCCAGACAGACATCGCCAGACTCGCATTGCCAGACAGGCATCACCAGACAGACATCACCAGACAGACATCGCCAGACAGACATCGCCAGACTCGCATCGCCAGACAGGCATCACCAGACACACATCACCAGACAGACATCGCCAGACAGACATCACCAGACACAAATCAACAGATATACATCACCAGACGTACATCACCAGACACACACCACCAGACACACATCACCAGATATACATCACCAGACACACATCACCAGATACACATCACCAGACGTACATCACCAGACACACATCACCAGATATACATCACCAGACACACATCACCAGACGCACATCACCAGACAGGCATCACTAGACACACATCACCAGACACACATCACCAGACAGGCATCACTAGACACACATCACCAGACACACATCAACAGATATACATCACCAGACACACATCACCAGACACATCACCAGATATACATCACCAGACACACATCACCAGACACAAATCAACAGATATACATCAACAGACACACATCACTAGACACACATCACCAGATACACATCACCAGATATACATCACCAGACACACATCACCAGATACACATCACCAGATATACATCACCAGACACACATCACCAGATACACATCACCAGATATACATCACCAGATATACATCACCAGACACACATCACCAGACACATCACCAGACATACATCACCAGACATACATCACCAGATATACATCACCAGATATACATCACCAGACATACATCACCAGATATACATCACCAGACACACATCACCAGACACACATCACCAGATACACATCACCAGATACACATCACCAGATACACATCACCAGATATACATCACCAGACACACATCACCAGACACACATCACCAGATATACATCACCAGACATACATCACCAGATATACATCACCAGACACACATCACCAGACATACATCACCAGACACACATCACCAGATACACATCACCAGACATACATCACCAGATATACATCACCAGACACACATCACCAGATATACATCACCAGACACATCACCAGATATACATCACCAGACATACATCACCAGATATACATCACCAGATATACATCACCAGACATACATCACCAGATATACATCACCAGACACACATCACCAGATACACATCACCAGATACACATCATCAGATATACATCACCAGACACACATCACCAGACACACATCACCAGATATACATCACCAGACATACATCACTAGATATACATCACCAGACACACATCACCAGACACACATCACCAGATATACATCACCAGACACACATCACCAGACACACATCACCAGATATACATCACCAGACACACATCACCAGACACACATCACCAGACACACATCACCAGACACACATCACCAGATATACATCACCAGACGCACATCACCAGACGCACATCACCAGATATACATCACCAGATATACATCACCAGACACACATCACCAGATATACATCACCAGACACACATCACCAGACACACATCACCAGATATACATCACCAGACACACATCACCAGATATACATCACCAGACGCACATCACCAGACGCACATCACCAGATATACATCACCAGACACACATCACCAGATATACATCACCAGATATACATCACCAAACACACATCACCAGACAGACATCACCAGACACACATCACCATAACATTGTCAGACACACATCACCAGACGCACATCACCATAACATCGCCAGTTCATTTCTCCCTAGGAGTAATTTTGAATTAAAACAACTGCATCATAGGACACAAATAAAAATTTTAATTAATCGAAAACATTTTTAACCACTTGAACGCCAGAGACCTCTCTAGAATTCAAGAGGTTAAAATCCCCATTTTAATTGAATGGGATTTTGGGGAATATGTATTTCACCTCTATTGCACAGTAGGTTTAGTCCATATTAATCCACCACTTCTTAGTATGTCAGCTTTGGTGACACACGGTAGTTTTTTTTTTAACCCTTTGAGTGTTACTGTCCAGTCATGCTTCTGGCTTTCATATGGTTAATGAACTGTGCAGAACGGAGCGTCTCGGGTTGCGCTGAAATTGTCCATTTAATCACAAGAATAATAAGATGCAAATGAAACCTATGCATTAACATTAAGCTGTTTTTCTTCCTAGTGGGTAATATCAGTCTATAACGCAGGCAACATTATTAACCACAATAGCTGCGTATAAGTAACGCCTCAAGGCATCATGGGATAATAATGGCTTTACTGTCAGGATCCATTGCTTAAACCAGCACTGTTTTACAATGTGCCCATAACTCATGTAATTAACCCACACAGACCATCTGATTACCATGATAATTACACAGCACAGCCTATTTTGAAGGGTTTTATTGCTCGGCCGCAAAAATGAAACTCAACAAAAAATAGTTTTATAAAACAAAATGGCAAAGTAATTACATGTCTCAAAGGTTCCAGATATAAGCAGGAATGCAGGTGTGCGCTTTACTTTATATTTCAGTGACCGTACCACGTTAATTGGCTGTAAGAACCCAGACATTTTAAGTGATCACAGAGCAACCGAGGAAGAAAAAGACAGAAGTAGTCAAGTGCTTCTATAATCAAGTGGATAATATTTTACTGATGTGTTCATTGGGTATGAAGCACTAGAGCCAATTAAATCTACAAGTGAGCACAATTATAAATTAGTTTTTCATACGCTGTAGCTTATTTCTTGAAGCATTTGCTGCAAATGAAAGAAATATGAAGTCTGATTTCCAGCATCGGGTCTCCATATAAATGCAAGGATGAAGTCATATTCGTTTACATCCTGGCGCTCTCTTCCCTTCTTTCCAAATAAAAAGAGGACTTGGTCCTAAAGGAAAACTCTGGCTGCACCCTTGCGTGCAGTCTGACTTTGTGCAGCTTTGATAATAATATATCATGGAAAAAAGATGTTTTAAAGGTGCGGTAAACTTTTTTTTAATGAAAACATATTTGTTATAGAGGTTTTCCTGCTGAGTAAAACAAGGTCTTTCCCATCTCTGTCAGTTGTTTTATTCAAATGTTAAAACAGTTCAAATAACCAGGAAGCGAATTACAGTGTGATTACTTCCTGATAGTTCTAACTGACAGGAAATGAATTTACTGTGTTTATTTACTGATAGTTCTAACTGACAGGAAGTGAATTTACTGTGTTTACTTCCTGATGGTTCTAACTAACAGGAAGTGAATTTACTGTGTTTACTTCCTGATAGTTCTAACTGACAGGAAGTGAATTTACTGTGATTACTTCCTGATAGTTCTAACTGACAGGAAGTGACTTTACTGTGTTTACTTTCTGATAGATCTAACTGACAGGAAGTGAATTTACTGTGTTTACTTCCTGATAATTCTGACAGGAAGTGAATTTACTGTGTTTACTTCCTGATAATTCTGACAGGAAGTGAATTTACTGTGTTTACTTCCTGATAGTTCTAACTGACAGGAAGTGAATTTACTGTGATTACTTCCTGATAGTTCTAACTGACAAGAAGTGACTCAGCAGTTTACATCACATTTTGTGGAGAACTGTATGTCACTGACTTTCCTCTCCATTAAAATGTAATAGAATAGCTAGTTGGAATTTGACCACTAGAGGGCACTGCTAATGTAAAAAAAAACAACAACAACACAGGTTTATACTGTAATAATTCTGGAAATATACATCTCTCAGCAGTGGGATTACTCTTATTTTACTCAACAGGAAACATCCTACAAAAAATATGTTTTCATAAAAAAGTTTACTGCTCCTTTAAGAACAACTAACAAAAAAATAAAAAAAATATATGTTAACCCTTTGAGTGCTAGAGAGGTATCCAATGCATTGCATTGCAATGTGTTGGCTACCTCTCTGGCACTCAAAGGGTTAAAGCTCAATGTTTTACAAGTTAATATCTGCTAGTCCCACCTTTGGCAGTAGCAGAATTTTAACTTACAGCCTTCAGTGTGCAGGTTTCCCCCCTTGTCTCCTACCCCATCCTTAGTCCCTACTCTGCTAATTCCCATTGGCTGCTGTAATGTCACATTCACCTGCATAGCCAGAAGGAACAAGGCTGACGCTCCTAGACCCACCTCTGTCACCAGCAGATTTATAAACCCTGAGTGCACAGGTCTTCTCTTTGCTTCTCTCCACAGAACTGGTGCTGTGAGCTCCATAGACACAGTAAGGTGATGTGATGTCACTGCTGTGTGTGCAGCCAATAGGAATGAGGCTGGCTTCGCTAGTCCCACCTCTGTCAGTATCAACATTATCAACTTAATGCCCACAGTGTACAGATTCTCTTGTGCTTTTCATCCCTAGAGATGGTGGTGTGAGCTCCAGAGACACAGCTCATCATTCCTAGTCAATGTGATGTCACATCCATGTAAACAGCCACATGGAATGAGACTGACACTGCTGGTCCCACTCAGCATCAGCATTATAAACAGGGGAATCAAGGCGTGGACCCCTTACTCACAGTGCCTAGAGAGATCAGCTGAACCTCACTGATGAGGCCCAACCAGGCTGGACTGCTGTTTGGTAGGATCAGTATGATATGCTTTAGGATATTTCCTCTCTGTGAAAGGTACTAGTGGGCTAAAAGACAGTGTACACTGGGTAGGACACTTTTCCTATAATGCCTCCCCAATTGTGTGGTAGATATGTTCCTAGTTGAGCATCACTGACCTTGCATATGCAAATTACCCCTGTAATTGGTCACCCTAAGGGTAACAGGGGTATCCAGACGTGGATCTCTTGCTCTTAGTGCCTAGAGAGATCAGCTGCACTTCACAGGTGAAGTCCAACAAGGCTTCGGTCGGTCGGTCGGTCGGTCGGTCGGTCGGTCGGGTCGGTCGGTCGGGTCGGTCGGTCGGGTCGGTCGGTCGGTCAACTGTCTTTTGCTATGGTCCATATGTTGTGTTTTAGGATATTTTCTCTCTGTGAAAGGCACTAGAGAGCTAAAAGGGATTGCACCCTGGGTGTGAAACTTTTCCTATAGTTCCACCTCAATTGTGTGGCAGTCTCGTTCCTATTTGAGCATTTCTGACCAGCTCTTTGCATATGCAAACTATCCTTTGGATTGGTCACCCTAAGGGATACAGGGGAATCCAGACGTGGACCCATTGCTCACAGTGCCTAGAGAAAATCAGCTGTACCTCCCTAATGAGGACCAACGAGGTTAAAATGTACTTTTGGGATAGGCTGTTTCTCTTGTTCAGAGAGGAGTTGTCTGGCATGTTGTGGGTAGAGTGCCTTTTGGTAGGAACAGTGGGATGTGCTTAGAGATATTTCTTCTCTGTGAAAGACACTAGATAGCTAAAAGGGATTGCACCCTGTGTAGGACCCTTTTTCTATAGTGTCTCTTCAATTGTATGGCAGGCTCATTCCTCATTTCTAGTTGCATATGCAAATTTCCCTTGGGATTGGTCACCCTAAGGGTAACAGGGGAATCCAGACATGGACCCCTTGCTCATAGTGTCTAGAAAGATCATCTGCACCTCATTGACGAGGCTCAAATAACCTGAAATGTATGTCTGGGGTTGGCTGCTTCTTTTGTGCCGAGGGGAATTGGCACTTTGTGGCTGGTCTGTGTTTTAGTAAGTTCCGTATGATGTGTTTTAGGATATTTTCTCTTTATGAAAGGCACTAGAGAGCTAAAAGGGATTGCACCCTGGGTAGCACACTTTTATTATAGTGCCTCCTCGATTGTGCGGCAGGCTTGTTCCTAGTTGGGCTACTCTGACCAGCTCTTTGCATATCATAATTATTCTTGGGATTAGTCACCCTAAGGGTAATAGGGGAATCCAGACGTGGACCCATTGCTTACAGGTCTTAGACATATCAGTTGTACATCAGTGACAAGGCTGAAATGTATGGCTGTGGTTGGTTGCTTCTCTTGTTCAGAGAGGAATTGCCTAGCACTTTGTTGGTGGGCTGCCTTTTGGTAGGATCAGTATGATGTGGGTTAGTATATTTTCTCTCCATGAAAAGACATTGTACCCTAGGTAGGATGATTTTCATATAGCGCCTCTTCATTTGGGTGGCAGGCTTGTTCCTAGTGGAGAATCTCTAACCAGCTCTTTGCATATGAAAATTCCCCTTGGGATTGGTCACCCTAAGGGTAAAGGGAATCCAGACATCGACCCCTTGCTCTCAGTGCCTAAAGAGATCAGCTGTACCTCACTGATTAGGCTCAACAAGCCTGAACTATATGAATGGTGTTGGACAGCCCTGAAGAGGAGAACTAGCATCCCCTCCAATGGCTCAATATCACTGTCACCTCTCCTTGGCCCCTTGACCTACCCTGACCCATGCCCCATATCCCACCCCCCCAGGCAAATGCCCACAGAGACTTTAATACAGTGAAATAAAGTACAAGTGTTGAGTTCAATAAAGTGATGATACAATAAAGTTTGAATGTACCTGTGTGCTGCCAAAGTGCACTGCGTTGCAGGTATTAAGAATGTTATTGTTTTAAATGTATGAATGCACTCTGTATTGGAAAGCATTACTGTGCAAAGAAATGTTGTATTGTATTTTCCATGTCAAAATAAAGATTATTTAAAAAAAAAAAAAAAAAATATATATATATATATATATGAATGGGGTTGGCTGCTTCTCTTGTTCAGAGGGCAATTGCCTGGCACTTCGTGGCTGGATGGCCTTTTGGTAGGATCAGTATGATGTGTTTTAGGATATTTCCTCTCTGTGAAAGGTACTAGAGAGCTAAGAGGGATTGCACCCTGGGTAGGACACTTTTCCTATAGTGCCTCCTCGATTGTGTGGCAGGCTCGTTCCTAGTTGAGCATCTCTGACCAGGTCCCTACATATGCAAATTTCCCTTGGGATTGGTCACCCTAAGGGTAACAGGGGAATCCAGACATGGACCCCTTGCTCACAGTGCCTAGAGAGATCAGCTGCACCTCACTGATAAGACCTGACAAGGCCAAGATGTATGTCTGGGGTTGGCAGCTTCTGTTGTTCAGTAGGGAGTTGCCTGGCACTTTGTGGGTGGACTACATTTTGGTAGAATCTGTATGATGTGCTTTGGGATATTTCTTCTCTGTGAAAGGCACTAGTGAGATAAAAGGGATTGCACACTGGGTAAGGCATGTTTCCTATGGTGCCTCCTAAATTGTGTGGCAAGTTTGCTCCTAGTTGAGCATCTCTGACCAGCTTATTGCATAAGCAAATTACCCTTGGGATTGGTCACCCTAAGGGTAACAGGGGAATCCAGACGTGGATCCATTGCTTTACAGACATATCAGTTGAACCTCACTGACAAGGCTGAAATGCACGGTTGTGGTGGGTTGTTTCTCTTGTTCACAGAGGAATTGCCTGGCACTGTGTGGGTGGACTGCCGTTTGATAGGATCAATATGATGTGGTTTAGTATATTTTCTCTCTGTGAAAGACACTAGTGAACTAAAAGAGATTGTACCCTGGGTAGGACACTTTTCCTATAGTGCCTCCTCGATTGTGTGGCAGGCTTGTTCCTAGTTGAGCATCTCTGACCAGATCTTTGCATATGAAAATTCCCCTTGGGATTGGTCACCCTAAGGGTAACAGGGGAATCCAGACATGGTCCCCTTGATCACAGTGCCTAAAGAGATCAGCTGTACCTCTCTGATTAGGCCACGCAAGCGCAAAATATCTGAATGAGATTGACCATAGGAAGCACAGGGATTGTACAGCATGAAGACTGCCCAAGCACCTTGGACTTTTAATAACATCTGAATGAGGTTGGCTGCTTTGCTTGTTCATAGAGCAATTGCTTAGCACTTTGTGGCTGGACTGTCTTTTAGTAGTTTCAGTATGATGTGTTTTAGGATGTTTCCTCTCTGTGAAAGGCACTAGAGAGCTAAAAGGGATTGCACCCTGAGTAGGACACTTTTCCTATAGTGCCTCCTCAATTGTGTGGCAGGTTTGTTTCTAATTGAGCATCTCTGACCAGCCCCCTGAATATGCAAATTTCCCTTTGGATTGGTCACCCTAAAGGTAACAGGGGAATCCAGACGGCCCCCTTGCTCATATTGCCTAGAGAGATCAGCTGCACCTCATTGATGAGACCCAACAAGGACGACATGTATGTCTGCGTTTGGCTGCTTCTCTTGTTCAGAGGGGAATTGCCTTTTTGTAGGATTGGTATGATGTGCTTTAGGATGTTTCTTCTCTGTGAAAGGTGCTAGTGAGCTAAAAGGGATTGCAGCCTGGGTAGGACACTATAGTACCTATAGTGCCTCCTCAACTGTGTGGCAGGCTCATTCCTAGTTGAGTATCTCTGCCCAGCTCTTTGCCTATGCAAATTACCCTTGGGATTAGTCACCCTAAGGCTAACAGGGGAATGCAGTCATGGACCCATTGCTTACAGTTCCTAGAGCGATCAGCTGCACCTCAATTATTGGGCACAGCAAGGCTGAAATGTATGGCTGGGATTGGCTGCATATCTTGTTCAGAGGGGAATTGCCTGGCATTTTGTGGCTGGACTGCCTTTTGGTAGGATCAGTATGATGTGCTCTAGAATATTTTCTCTCTGTGAAAGGCACTAGAGGGCTAAAATAGAATGCACTGTGGGTAGGACACTTTTCCTATTGTGCCTCCTCAATTGTGTGGCAGACTCGTTCCTAGTTGAGCATTTCTGACCAGCTTTTTGCATATGCAAATTTCCTTTGGGATTGGTCATGAGACCTAACAAGGTTGATATGTACAGCTGGGGTTGGTTGCTTCTATTGTTTAATGGGGAATTGCCTTGTGCTTCATGGGTGGACTGCATTTTTGTTGGGTCGGTATGATGTGCTTTTGGATATTTCCTCTTTGTGAAAGACTAGTTTCTATATATATAAAAGCTTACATTGCATTTTGTTAGTTTAGCTGAACATCTCTGTACTTTTTCCAGTTCAATAATGTATATTTTAAGAACTGGCACCCAAATTTTAATGCATATTTTAGAAGACATCTTACCAAGGTAACATTGTATTCCCACCCCATGCACGATACCCCTTTTACTGGTTCTTGCAGTAGCCAAGTGATATGGACACTGCACGTTTTGTAGCATACTGGTATCTACAGCGCTTCTGCCACTTTCCTGCCCATTCACTTAGTTTAAATGGTTAGTAATATATCAATATAAATGCAGTTCCGATTTTTCTTTATGGTTTTTGGGCCATGTAGAGCAATATTATCGTTTTGTACGAAGTGTAGTTCTACAGTAACTGAATGATAAAGTGTCCTCTTATGCCCCTTTTACCTACATAACGATAGCAGAAAGACCATACGGATGAATCACAGCAAGGAACAATCTTCTGCGAGAATAAGGAAAAACCTGTCAAGGGGGGCGGGGCTTTCCTTATGCTTCACAACCAGAAGATTGTCCCTCTCTGCCAGCTGTCCGGTCAAGTGACTGGATTCCACATCTGAGGAGAGGCTCCTTACAATAGGTAAAAGGGGAAGGAGGGGGACACATTAATTCAATTATTCGGGAATTGCACATCGTACAGAATTATAATAAGACTCTGCATGGCCCAAAATCTAAAAAGGATCATCAGAGTTGCATTTATATTGAGAAATTACTACTATATCTTTAACTAAATCTTTGTACAGAGAAACACATTGTACTCTGTCTGTTTTTCCATGCATGGTTTAGTGTCGTCAGCAGTACACACTTCAAGGGATAGTATTGCTTGAAAATAATTTTATTTTATATTGTAGTCCTTAAAAAAATTTTTTTAAAATGATATAAGTCTTATCTACCAAAACGTTATGGTTTGGGAGATATTAGCAATTAAAGTTAATATTAATATATGTAAATTTCCCTTTTCCTGGCTGTTTTAGCCACGTCTGCCATCTAGTGGACAGATTTGGAATCCGGTCCACAGATCAGCGGGCAGCTCTTTATCAGTGCCAAGATCATGATCTTTAAAAAGAACTACTTCATTGGAACTGTGTACAAAGTGGGCCTGGCTTGCAAGCACACTTTGTAGACCAATCCAATGAAGAAATTCTTTTTAAAGATCGTGATCTCGGCACTGCTGAAAAGCCGCGGCCGGTCTAGGGACCGGATTCCAAATCTGAAGGCTTGAGCAGTGACGTCACTCACGGGGAAAGTTTACTTGCTAATATCTCCCAAACCATAAAGATTTTATCATTTTTAATGTTTTTTTAAGGGCTACAATACAAAATAAAATTTTTTTCAAGCAATACTTTGCAATGCGTTCCGTACCGCTCTGGCACTCAGGGGGTTAATAACTAAACATATGGTAAAAAGTTTTTAAGAGGTGAATGTTCCCCTTTAAGGGGTCTGATATCAACCTTCATCTTTTTTTCCTTTTACATATGTGTAGAAATTCTTAGTGTTTTTGTTGCAATTATTTTCTCATTTTTATTTGCTTGTTTGCAGATTCGGTTGGATTCGTTATATATATAAATGATGCGTCTGACTCTTCTGACTTCAACCATTTAAAAGCTTTCTTCTCCTTCCCCAATTCCCTGTGAATTCTTAATTTATTCAACTTGTATTTATTCCCCAATGATATCTATTGATGTGTATATTTATCCAAGAGCATTTTTAACAAATTCCATCTTTCTTTTAAAAAATTTATACTTGCAAATTACATCTCATTGAATGTATTCTATTACTGCTGGCAGAGTATATATTTAGACTTTTTAAAGTTGGCTGTTTTAGTTGAACTCTAATTAGCAATTTCCACATAATTGATTTCAAAGGATACCATAATATGGTCACTACCACCCAAATGCACCCTTACCTGTCTATTATACACACCATTTCAATATGCTTGAGACCACTAGGTCTGTCATGGTCTAACTTTTAGTTGGCTCTACTACCGGTTAGAGCAAGAAGTTTCTATTAAACATACGTAAAAAATGAGTTCCTTTTGTTGTGCTGGATTGCAGGAATATTTCTGTATGACCAAGAACAATCAAATGTCTTCAGGGAGGTAAGAAATGGACACGGGGGGGGCAATGTGAGGGCAACATGGAGCTTATGTTGGGCAATGTGAAGGCAATGTGGACATGATGGGGGGCAATGTGAGGGCAATATGGAGATGATGAGGGCAATGTGGAGATGATGGGGGCAATGTGGAGATGATGGGGGGCAATGTGAAGGCAACGGGGAGATGATGAGGGCAATATGGAGATGATGGGGACAATGTGGAAATGATGGAGGGCAATGTGAGGGCAACGGGGAGATGATGAGGGCAATGTGGAGATGATGGGGGCACTGTGAGGGCAATGTGGAGATGATGGGGGGCAATGTGAGGGCAATGTAGAGATGATGAAGGCAATGTGGAGATGATGGGGGGCAATGTGGAGATGATGGGGGTAATTTGAGGGCAATGTGGAGATGATGGGGGCAATGTGGAGATGACGGGGGGCAATGTGAGGGCAATGTGGAGGTGTCCAGTGGAGATGGCCAATTGGGGGGGGTTAATGTGGTTTGGCGGGGTCCATGGCAACTTTTGTCCAGGGCCCGGTGGCTTCTAGTTACACCTCTGAGCAATGTGTAAGGCGGCGACGTGAGAATCTCACACTTTTGGTGCAGGGCGACAGTCTCATGTAGCCCTTTTCATCACAGTGACATGCTTAATGCGCTGTCTAGTGTCACGCTAATTTCTATGCAACCTTTTCAAAGGATACCTTCTTATATTCATTATATATAGATGTGTTAGCACCTTTTGGGGGACAAGAGTGCCAGATTGAGTTCATCCTATGAATCACTGTTTATGTTAATGTCCCTTATTACCTTAAAGGAGCAGTAAACTTTTTTTCATGAAAACACATATTTTATAGAGCTTTTCCTGCTGAATAAAACAAGGCAACTCCCATCACTGTCAGATGTTTTATTCAAAATTATAGCAGTTTAAATAACCAGGAAGTGAATTTACTGTGTTTACTTCCTGATAGGTCTAACTGACAGGAAGTGAGTTTACTGTGTTTAATTCCTGATAGTTCTAACTGACAGGAAGTGAATTTACTGTGTTTACTTCCTGATAGTTCTAACTGACAGGAAGTGACTCAGCAGTTTCTATCACATTCTATGGAGAAAGGTATGTCTCTGACTTTTCTGACTTTCCTCTCCATTAGAATCTAACAGGAAATCTAATTAGAATTTGACCACTAGAGGGCACTGCTAATGTAAAAAAATATGGGTTTAAACTGTAATAACTCTGGAAATATAAGTCTCTCCGCAATGGGAGTACCCTTATCTTACTCAGTAGGAAAATCCCTACAATATATATATTTTCATAAAAAAAGTTTACTGCTCCTTTAACTAATATAATCCACTGCGATTTCTAATTTGCTTCAACTTGGTTCAAGAGATCACATCTCCAGTCAGTCCTCGAGGCAGACATGACAGTTGATGACCACAGGATTCAAACTCTGCTCAATGTATCCTTTAACAAGGTATGTTGTGTGTACCACTATGGTGCTTAAATAGTTAAAGGAGCAGTAAACTTATTTTATGAAAACCTACATGTTATAGAGCTTTTCCTGCTGAGTAAAACAATGGCACCCTCACTGCTATCAGTTGTTTTATTCAAATGTTATAACAGTTCAAATAATCAGGAAGTGAATTACAGTGAGATTACTTCCTAAACATTCCAACAGACAGTGACTCAGCAGTTTCTATCACATTTTATGGAGAACTGTATGTCACTGACTTTCCTCTCCATTAGCATGTAACAGCATAACTAAGTGGAATTTGACCACTAGGGGGCACTGCTAATGTAAAAAAAAACACAGGTTTAAACTATAATAACTCTGGAAATATGCATCTTATAGCAATGGGAGGAGTACCATTATTTTACTCAACAGGAAACACCCTACAATATATATTTTTGCATAAAAAAGTTTACTGCTCCTTTAAGTGGGCTCATGCACTTAAAAGAAATGGCCAGCAACTGTCATGTCCTCCCCATAGACCTGCCATGCAGTACTGATTGATGATGTTATCTCTTGAACAAAGAAGCAGCATTCCTCAGGGACATTAGGATTTTCTGGCCCTAGAAGGGAAGCGAGGGGTTAATGTTAGGAGGTATTAGTGATCCTATAAATCCTCCCTATCTAATGACCAGTTATAAGGGCTGTACTGCGCGTTCTCTTGTTTTTCAGGAAATTGCTTTCACACTCTGTATGATAAGACTCATTAACTTCTAATTTAGCCTGTTTGGACCTTTTTTCAATAAACCATAGCAATGTTGATAGCAAAAGACTAGGGGAGGGGGGGAGCGACCGCCTTTAAAAAAAATAATAAAATACTCTTCACTGTCCTAACTTTAAATTGATGTTTACATCTCACTAATTCATTCCAGGTTCCTGAGCTGCAACACATTTCAATTAACGGCTCTGCAAAGCCTTAAAGGATCAACTAATGTAATAAATATGGGGGGGGGGGTCGCACTTTGTGGGAATGTGGCTTAACCCTTTGAGAGCCAAAGGGATAAGCAATGCAGTGAGACAAAGAATAAATGGAGCAATTTTGGGAAGAAGAAATACAAATCCGTGTCTATCTAAAACGTGGCTTCTGGCATTCGATAGGTTAAAAGTCACATTTAAATCAATGGAAATTTTCTGACTGCTTATTTGACCCTTATATAGAGTGGTTGTATTGCCACTGAATTTCTCCAGTTTATTGCTTAGCACTCAAAGGGTTAACTCTTTTCCGGCTGGGTCACCCGTGCAACATCTGACGAGACCCCTCCACACCTCCAGCAACAAAGTAATTATATCGCGCGACGCAGGAACATGAGAGCCATTTTCTGCAAGATCTTTTTTTTCTTTAATGTTTTCAATTTGTGACGAGGCGCGTGCGGGCGTTTCACTTGGAGTTTCCAGAAGGCAATCTGTAATTTTTTTTTTTTTTTTTTTTTTTTTGCTTTTGGATATTAAAACTTGCTCACTGATCTGCTTTTAACTGGAAAACAGGAATTAACCTCAACGACAGTGCGGCAGGCGCTGCAGTCTATTTTGGCCTGTTATTTAAGTAAAAAGAGCAGACCTAGATGAGAATTTTGTGCTTCACTGGATATTGAAAGATGAGGCATTAAACTGCTAAACTTGAGTAATCGCACACTCCCAGAGGAATGCATCAAATGGGATGGTCAAAAACCTTGAAATTCTAGACGTCTGCACACTGCCTGTGCTTTAACATTTGATGAGATTCATTATAGCGGGGGCTTAATACAAGTGTCGTCTGATTACAGACCTTCCATTAAAAGTTCCCACCAGTCTGCTTTTCCATAGAAAGGCATCAATGGGATTAAAATCTCCATTCACCCCAGCCGATTCTCCAGTAACACGATTTCATTAGAGACAGCCAGAGAGGAAAATGGACTGTAACGTGCTTAAACAGCTGGTGTATAAATTATAAAGAGTACTTTTACTAAGCGAGCACACCTTCCGCTTGGCCACTTTACTATTTAATGCCTAGGGCAGAGGATTTTATGCAAATTGCATTCTTTTTTTTGGTAAACATCAGGTTCTCATAATCCTTTCAAACAGAAGTAACAATTCCTAATAATCGGCCACCCCACACATTTAACCCTTTGAGTGCCAGAGGGGTACGCAACGCATTGCAAAGCAATGCGTTGCGTACCTCTCTGGCACTCAAAGGGTTAACTTATTATGGGCAAATTCCTAATGGCCCCAGAGAATTCTGTCCTTCTGCCCTAGTTAAAAAGATAACATCCTCAAGGGATAGTAGTATTTAAAATGTAAAAAAAATATATATATTGTAGAGTTTATATTCCTTAGTAAAACACAGGAACTCTCACTGCTGAGAAATGTTTTATTCAAATGTTATTACAGCTCAATGCTGAATTTTTTTAGGTGTAGTATACGGTGGCCTTAAAGGGGAGCTATCACCCCAAATAAAGTCTAGCGATAAGCTAATAGTAGTATAAGCCAGCATATTCACAGTGTTCCTACTTTTCCGAGACTGACGGCCAGGCAACAGCGCAGACATCTTTGCTTACAGAGATCTGTGTGCCTTCACTGTCCTGGTGTCCTCTAGGAGGCGCTGCAGAAGGGACTGATGGCACAGGCATGCAGATTACTCCAAAGCGATGTTGCCTGGCCGTTAGTTTCGGCAGAAGTAAGATTTCTCAGTAACGTGCTGGCTAATACTACTATTGTTAAGCTTATTACTAGATGGGTAATTGTTGGGGGGGACTTTATTTGGGGTTATAGTTCCCCTTTAAATTGTACAGTGGTGCAGTTGCTGCATCATCCTATCAAGGTTTAAGGTCAACTGACCAGAGCTGTCCATAGTATAGTGTAGCAACAGCTCCACTGTACAATTTCAGGCCATTGGGATGCTGCTCCTAAAACATTCGCATCTGAGCTGTAATAATTTTTGAATACAACACCCCTCAGCACCTCACCCTTGTTTTACTCAGAAGGTTAAACCCTACAACATTTATTTTTTACATTTTAAGTGTTACTAACCCTTTCAATCAGTTGTGGATTTCATTTTCATAGAGGCGGCCATGACAATTGCCCGCAACATCACATGACCTTAAACTCCACCTACTGCACATAGTAAACATTAACCCTTTAAGGACAAGACGGGTTTGCAATGCATTCTTATAGAGTTAAGTAGGATCATGCAATCTGCCTGCTTCAGTCGAAAAAACTTCAGCACCTGTCATGTCAGTGTCCGTGGTCCTGAAGGTCCTGACATACAGGACTGATTCAAGATGTCATCTCTTGAAGAAGTCAAAATTAAAGGGATAGTAATACTTCAAAATTACTATCCCTTATATTGAAGTCCTTACAAAACTGAATTAAATGCCACCAGTGGCATCTCTCAAACCTTTATGGTATACGAGATAGACGATTTTAATCTTCGCTCCCCCTTCTTCTCCCCTGACGTCAGTGTTCTTGCCGCAGCAGGGAATCCGTTCATTGAATCAAGCAGAGGCTCTTCAGCAGAGCCAGATCTCATTATAGAAGAAACGATCCTTCACTAAAATGGTCTTGTACGTGTGTTTGGTAACCAAGCACACATAGAAGACCGTTTTAGTGAAGGATCTTGTCTTCCATAACGAGATCTCAGCTCTGCTGAAGAGCCTCCGCCAGTACCGGGACTGGATTTCCCTGCTGCAGCAAGAACACTGACGTCAGGGGAGGGGCGGGGGGAGCGAAGTTTAAAAGCGGCTATCTCGCAAACCATAAAGGTTTGAGAGATGCCGCGGGTGGCATTTAATTCAGTTTTTAAAGGGCTTCAATATAAGGGATAGTATCCCTTTAACATAGGTCATTAAAGCGGAACATTCATCAGAAGAATATAGAGCCTTTAATCATAACTACATTAGCGATATGCAAACACCTAGTTGTCTTCTCAGTAAAAATTGCTGCATTAAAGAAAACTAGAACATTTTAGGCCGACAGGCGCCGGAAGGGATCTTGCAGTAGGCGCTCTCTGTACCTGCGTTGTCAGTCCCTTCCGGTGCCTTAAAGGGATAGTAATACTTAAAATGTAAAAATATATATGTTGTACGGTTTATGTCCCCGAATAAAACAAGGGAACTCCCACTGCTGAGAGATATTTTATTAAAAAATTATAACAGCTCAAACTTGAAATTTTTTAGCTGCAATATGACAGTGGCCTGAAAATTTACAGTGGCGCTGTTGCTACACCATCCTATGGAGATTTATGGTCTCCAGACCGGAGCTGGTCATAGGATGGTGTAGCAACAGCGCCACTGTAAATTTTCAGGCCACTGTGATATCACACCTAAAAAATTCAAGTTTGAGCTGTTAGAATTTTTTAATAAAATATCTCTCAGCAGTGGGAGTACCCTTGTTTTATTTGGGGACATAAACCCTACAACATAAATTTTTTTTCATCTTAAGTATTACTATCCCTTTAAGGCACAAAGGCATTCAACTCACCAATCACGGAGTTGAAGGGGACAGGCATCTCTGAGTCTGCGCTGTTCCCCGCTGCCTGTCTGCTTAAAAGTTTCTATTTTTCTTTAATGCAGCAATTATTCTTGAAAAGACAATTATGCCTAGGCATATCGCTAATGTAATTATGATTTAACCCTTTGAGTGCCAGAGGGGTACGCAATGCATTGCTCTGCAATGCATTGCGTACCCCTCTGGCACTCAAAGGGTTAAGGCTCTATATTCATCGCATGAAAGTCCCGCTTTATAGGCACACTAATGTTTAGTAGAGTTTAAAAAAACAAATTATATGGCACAAAGCCCATCTCTCAAACCTTCATGGTTTGAGAGATATTCACATCTAAAGTGCCCCCCTCCCGCCCCTTCTCCTGACGTCAGCGCTATGCTGAAAGCAGGAGATCCTGGTCCTGGGACCAGCTGGCGGCTCTTTAGCAGAGCCGAAATAGCGACACTGGAAAATAATTACTTCATTGGAACGGTCTACAAAGTGTGCTTGGTTTGCAAGCAGACTTTTTGACCGAACCAGTGATATAGTTCTTTTTAAAGGGATAGTATTGCTTGAAAATAATTTTATTTTATATTGTAGCCCTTAAAAAACATTAAAAATGATATAAGTCTTATCTCCCAAACCTTTATGATTTGGGAGATATTAGCAAGTAAAGTTAAGTTCCCTTTTCCTGGCTGTTTTAGCCAAGTCTGCCATCTAGTGGACAGATTTGGAATCTGGTCCACTGATCAGCGGACAGCTCTTCAGCAGTGCCGAGATCACGATCTTTAAAAATAACTACTTAATTAGAACTGTGTACAAAGTGTGCCTGGCTTGCAAGCACACTTTGTAGACCATTCCAATGAAGAAATTATTTTGAAAGATCGTGATCTCGGCACTGCTGAAGAGCTGCGGCCGGTCAGGGGGCCAGATTCCAAATCTGAAGGCTTGAGTGGTGACGTCACTCCAGGGGAAACTTTACCTGTTAATATCTCCCAAACCATAAAGGTTTGGGAGATAAGACTTATATCATTTTTAATGTTTTTTAAGGGCTACAATATCAAATAAAATTATTTTCAAGCAATACTATCCCTTTAAATAATGCAATTTCGGCTCTGCTGCAGAGCTTCCTTGAGTCGGCCGACTTGAATTTCCTGCTGTCAGCTTTACAGCTGACATCAGGAAAGAGGGAACTTTAGCAGTGAATATCTCTCAAACCATAACAATTTAAGAGATGGGATTTGTGCCATATAATTTATTTATTTTTTTTAAATCTACAAAACAAGAAAAAAATGTTTATGGGACATTACTGTTACTTTAAGATTTTCTGGCTATAAGGAAAGTGGGGTTTATAATTAGGTAGAGTTACATTTCCCTGACTTCTGGGTTGTTCAGGGTATTGAGGAGCAATGAGTAGTACACTGCTCTGGTTCTTAAAGGGTTAAAAACAGGAGAAAGGAAGATTATGCAAAATGCTATCATCATATGAAAATAACATATTAACATAGTTCCTGTGAACTGTATCCAATCAGTTCCTTTTCACTGGTGTGTGTATGAAACAATTAAAATCAAATTTATATCGCACTTCTTTAATTTATTCTGCCATTAATATAATCAACAAACAAGTGTTGAATCGTACCAGCCGAGTCCGCCTTTAAAATGATACTTTTCTTCTCTGCGTTTCAGAGTATTTTTAGATGATTTTAAGGCGACTGT
This sequence comes from Rhinophrynus dorsalis, assembly GCA_037306005.1. Taxonomy (NCBI): domain Eukaryota; kingdom Metazoa; phylum Chordata; class Amphibia; order Anura; family Rhinophrynidae; genus Rhinophrynus; species Rhinophrynus dorsalis. The sequence continues at coordinate 505,548,709 of CM074722.1, read as the reverse complement.
CTAATGGCCATATGTTGTGTTAACCCTTTGAGTGCCAGAAGGGCAAGGCATCGGGCATCCCCTGACACTCAAAACAGTTACTTTAATTTGGAAAATTATCTTTATTCCACTTTAACCCCTCCTGGGTAAAGGAGGGGAGTGAAACAAGTACAAATCAGAGGAACAATAAACTTTAACCTGGACTACTTATTCTGCACGTGAATAATATCTAAAGTCAAATTATACTTTTCTGTTCCTTACATGAAGCTCCCTGTATCTGTTTGCAGACAGCTTTCTGTCATGGAATGTGAAAACACGGATAGTCATACAATGTAACAAAACAAGAAGACACAGGCCGGGAGTGCTCAAACGGATCCACTCATCTTTACGTGCCAAAAAATCAATCAGAGTTATAAAATAATTGACTTTATTTAGAAAGATAAAATCTCCAACATTAAATGAACAGTGGCACGGGTACAGCAGGTCAACCCACCCTAACGCGTTTCGGGAAACAATACCTTAATCATTAGAAAGATAAAATCTCCAACATTAAATGAACAGTGGCACGGGTACAGCAGGTCAACCCACCCTAACGCGTTTCGGGAAACAATACCTTAATCATTAGAAAGATAAAATCTCCAACATTAAATGAACAGTGGCACGGGTACAGCAGGTCAACCCACCCTAACGCGTTTCGGGAAACAATACCTTAATCATTAGAAAGATAAAATCTCCAACATTAAATGAACAGTGGCACGGGTACAGCAGGTCAACCCACCCTAACGCGTTTCGGGAAACAATACCTTAATCATTAGAAAGATAAAATCTCCAACATTAAATGAACAGTGGCACGGGTACAGCAGGTCAACCCACCCTAACGCGTTTCGGGAAACAATACCTTAATCATTAGAAAGATAAAATCTCCAACATTAAATGAACAGTGGCACGGGTACAGCAGGTCAACCCACCCTAACGCGTTTCGGGAAGCAATCCCTTAATCATAAGCCTATGATTAAGGGATTGTTTCCCGAAACGCGTTAGGGTGGGTTGACCTGCTGTACCCGTGCCACTGTTCATTTAATGTTGGAGATTTTATCTTTCTAATGATTAAGGTATTGTTTCCCGAAACGCGTTAGGGTGGGTTGACCTGCTGTACCCGTGCCACTGTTCATTTAATGTTGGAGATTTTATCTTTCTAAATAAAATTAATTATTTTATAACTCTGATTGATTTTTTGGCACGTAAAGATGAGTGGATCCGTTTGAGCACTCCCGGCCTGTGTCTTCTTGTTTGCTGAAACCCGTGCCAGGGGTTCTTGGGAGTTGCAGCCGGGTCCACGTGGGCCTTTGAGGCCGGGTGAGTGTACATTGTTCATGTTTAAGAAGTATATATTTGGCAACTGTAGCAACTCGATTTTTGTTTTGGATTCTTAATGTAACAAAACATACAACATAACAAAATTAGTAACACAATGTAGAAGTCTGAGGAGTACGCGCGAATGTGTCAGTGCAGCCTCATGACTAACACCAGCGTCTGCACTTAAAGGAGCAGTTAACTTTTGTTATTAAAAAATGTATATTGTAAGGTTTTTCCTGTTGAGTAGGGGTGGGCGAAAAGTGTGGAAAATTTCCTGCATGACTTTTCATGAAAATGTAACAATTTTTCGCTTTTCCCACGAAATGCAAAAATATCCTCCTTTTCCCCTATTTTAACACATTTTCCACCTATTTTAACACATTTTTCACCTATATTTCCTATAGGTACGACATTTCCCACTGTAATATTACTTCTTCTGAGGGCTGAAGTTTAGAAATAAGTGGCTGAAAGTCAAAGTTGTGAGTCCTACAGCAACATATGCATATCTGGGAACTTTCCATTGATGTCCACCCAGAGGGGAGTCCTCTGGTGCAGAAGGGGGTGAGAATAATGATGCAAATTGCGTCAAAAAGGGGCGGGACTTGACACACGCGGGGGGTGAGGGCTTAAAGGTTTGAGACAGAGCTCAAAAGAAGGCTGGGGAAGGAGGTGCAACAGGGGAAACAGCAGGAGTGGGTAGAGTTTCAATAGAAACTCCCTACATCTGGAGGAATCAGCCTCTGCCCCGGAGACCCGTTAAAGCAGTGTCAAAACCGGAGAGTTCCCAGGTATGAACATATGGCTTGAAAAATGTGCTAGCATGCAGCGTGCCGAGGTCCTTTGCCCACAACACTTGCTTCCTGCTGTGACACTGGCACATATTGATGATGATATCAAGTAATAAAAAAATAAAGTACAACCTACAATGTGGCAGATGTGTATTGCAGTGGTGGTGGGGGACTGGCGTGGTGTGATTTGTGTATGTATTTTTACTATTTTCATATTCTATCCTCCTTCTCAGATTATTGACACACATAACTTATTGGTCATAGCAGTGGTCCCAAGTGGGGTAGAAGGTGAAAACCCTTCTTCACATCCCTCCTCCACCTCCTCATCTGTGCTGCTGTTAATATATTTGTCCTGGCTTTGTCTGTCATGTGTGGTTTCTGACACCTGATACTCAGATGGTATGAGATGTTGGCTCATTTTTAAGAATGTTCATCTCCCAACATTGCTACTTGATAGCCGTGTCCTGCGGTCATTGACAATATAACCAGCCAGGCTGAAAACCCTCTCAGACTCAACACTTGCTGGAGGGCAACTGAGGGTTTCTACTACAGTACGTGTCAATGCTGGCCACACACACTGCTTTCTTTGCCAGTAATCCATGGGGTCATTGTTTCTGCCTAAAACATAGCTATCCTGCAAGTATGCAGAAACTATCTCACATTCATTGGGGCTACTTCTAGGAGCTACACGGTGTTCATGTGTGTCAGTTACCAACCCATACTCACACCTGCTGAGACCCATGAGTTGCCCTGTGTTCCTAATGGGATATCCTCATTGATGATGTAGCTGCTTCTGCTGGTTCAAATGCTTTGCTGCCTTCCTTTTCACTATACTGGCTAGATGTTTGCTGTGCTCTCACTTTCTCCCTCTCATCCTCCACAATGCAACCCTCCACTCGATCAATAAGCATGTCTTGATATTCCTTGACAGAATCCGATTCCTCAGAGAGTTGCTGCTAATCGCCATAACTCCTTGTTGTGACAAACCGCTGATGGCCCTTTGACAGAAATTCTGAAATTTTGTGTTTGAAGCTGGGTCCAGCAAAGTAGAAATAATGTATTCCTCATTGCTTTTAATGGACACTATACGAGGATCTTGTTCAAAGCACACTAACACGCCCTTTACCAGCTGGTGCATGTCTGTGTTGTTGTTATTGTAAGAATTCTCAGCCATGCTCCCCATTTCCCCATTCACTAATTCCTGCCCCAAAGCTACTCACCAGCATGGTTGCCTCCTCAAAGGGTTTCAGCAGCTCACATGCATCGCACATTAGTTGCCATTGGCCAGGTGACAAAGAGGCTCCTTCCAAAACCTTCTAGTTTTGCATGGTGTACTCGCTAATGGCCTTATTCTGCTCATACAAATGCTCTAGCATGTACATTGTGGAAGTCCACCTGGTAGGGACCTCCATTTTCAGCTGGTGATGGGTCAGGTTGTTATGCTCTTGTATGGAATATAGAGAGTTGTGTGCACTGTAGGAGCGACTAAAATGGACACAGATTTTGCGGGCAATAGTAAGCATCTCGTTGAGGGTTTTGTATTCTGCAAGGAATCTGGTCACAACTAAATTTAGCACATGGGCAAAGCAGGGCACATGCACCATTCCACCAATTCTCAAAGCAGCGATTATGTTGGAGCCATTATCAGCAGATACAAAACCAACTTTTAGGGAGCGGGGTACAAGCCATTCCTCTATCACCTGCTCTAGCTTACTCAGAACATCTACAGCTTTGTGGGATTGTCTCTCAAAACTCTGCATGCACAATGTGGCGTGACCATGGTATGGGCTATCCTGCTGCTGCTGCTGCCACCTTTTAATCACACTGCCAGAACCAGAAGCACTATTTCTGGCTTTCACCTGATGCTCTAAGCTAGTGTTACCCACTGTTGGTGCTGGGAGGGAAACCCAGTGAGCAGTACAGTCATATAGTGTGTGCTCTGCCCACTTGTTCACATATCTGTTGTCAGGAGGATTTTCTTGCCATAAGCACTTTTAAGTCCTTTGCCCACCACACTAACCACCTGTTGTACAATTCAGGCACAGCTGTCCTGGAAAAATAACTGAGGCTTGGGATATTCCAGCGTGGAGCTACACATGACATCAGTTCTCTGAAACCTCAATTTTCTACAAAAGAATACGGCAGCATGTCCATTACCAATATCTTGGCACCCTTTCCCATTCCACAGGCATACTTTGGAATTGTTTTTGTGAAGTTTTTGACTCCTTCCCAGGAACTCAGTCAGTGTGGGTTGGCAGGACATGACAGAAGAACCCAGTAACTTTATTGCTTTAACATTAATAGAGGAGGTGGTGGCGGTAGATGCAGCAGGTGTGGGCAGTCTATGACTCTTGCCATCTCCTACAGCAAAGCCAGAGTTATCATTCTCCTCTGCAGCAGGAGCCATAGGTGTTACCTGGACTTAACTAACTGTTGGTACTGGCAGTAGCACACTCTCTGACACATAAATAACTTCACTACTACTTTTTTCTGCCCTAGAGCCCTGGGAACTTTTTAAAGTGCTTCTGCTGCTGCTAGTTGCAAAACCTTTGGCCTGCTGATTGTGTGTCTCCCAGTCAGACCTGTGGTTGTGCTTCAGGTGGGATCTCATAGAGGAGGTGCCTAGGTGTGAGCCTGCTTTCGCCCTGCTCATGGGCTTTTTGCATAGACAACAGATAGCAACATGCTTAACTTGAGGATCCTGAGTGTAGTATCTCCATTCCGTGGACTTCATGGAATGAGTGTTTCCTGAGGTGGTGCTGCAGCTACTACTGCTACTGGAGCTAGATGTTGATGCAATTCTACTGCCACTAATACTTGGTGTCAAAGGTGCAGCACTTACAGCAGCAGCACCAGAGGTACTTGTCATATCTAACACTGTGGATGTTAACCTGTGTTGCTGTTGCTGAGAACTCAAAATAGGTGTGTGTGGCTGAGTGGGACTTGGGCTTTGAAGAGGCAATGATGCTGATGATGACTAATAGGGTAACTGTGTGCTTTTTGACATCTGTGCTTGTCCAGGGTCAGACTTTCCAACTGCTTTCTCAAACAGTTTATAGACAAGCACAGTGCGCCTTAACAGTGGTGGAAGGTTCAGACTTTGACTTTCTGCTAACCTTATAGCCCTGTCACCATCCTCGCTCTAAACTTCATTTGTATCTGAACAAGAGAAGGATGCTGGAGGGATATATTCTAGATCTGCATCATCAGTCATCATTAGGTCATCCTCAGCAGCATCAGCATCACCTGACAGTTCTTGCCCACTACCACCCATATATTCTGCTAAGCGTTTGGAGGCCTCAAACAATTTCTTTTTACTTTTACTGTAACAAAATTCACTACTATTTTGAGGATGGGTGTCTTGTTGTCTCACTATCTGATGCAGCAGGTGGTTCAGCTGCTACACCTTCCTCTATTAAGCTATTGCCATCATCATCAACACTTGAATGTGACTTGTTGTCATCTTCAGTGTTCTTCTTATACGGTTCTTTATTTCTGTTGGCACTGGTGGTGATGGACCTAGTTTTGCTGGGACCTTGACAAGCTGCATCATTCCTTGTAGTAGAGGGATCATCATCATTTCTGATTGCACATGCTTCAGCAATCATTGCTGCAGTCAGTTTTTGAACTACTACTTTACTCTCATGTCCCTGCACTGCTCCACCCCTCCCCCTTCCCCTTGTGCGTTTGCCGGACATTACTCAACTACACTGTGTTTTTTTACTGTACAGTACACAACACAACTGATGGAGCTGTATGATGCCTTGCCTAAGCCCAGTCAGCTGTCTGTCACTGTCACCTAATATATTTAGTTCTTTATTCTTTTTTTTTCTTTATTTTTAATTTTTTTTGTTATTATTTTTTTTTTAAGCTGTCCACCCTGTTGTCTTATCGCAGTCTGTCCAAAAAAAATTATAACTGAAAAACAAAATCAACAAAGTCTTTCCCCAGACTTCCCCACCCAGCACAGGGACAATAACAGCAAGATCAGCAAGCAAATAGGTCCCTAGCTGCCTGTGTCTTGCCTGTCATTCACATGAAATTTTGTATTATTTGGGGTCAACCTCCTTCCTCCCTTCTTCTCCCAGAGTGCCCCACTGACTCTCCTAACAGAACAAATGTCCTACCTAAAAGATTCCCTAAACTAAACTTCAATTCCCCTCTCTGTCTTCTCTAGCTCAAAAAACGTACTACTCTCTCCTCTCACAAACACAAAATGTCTGCTGTGAGGGCCTGACAACCTTTTATATGGCTGTAGAAAACGTTTCTTCCCATTGATTTCAATGGGCAAAAAAGGCGAGGAAAAGTGGAAAAATGGCACTTTTCACAGGAAATTATTCACCAAGCGGAAAGTGCCATTATTCGTCGATTTCAGTTTGAGGCACAAATGTTTGCCCATCCCTACTGCTGAGTCACTTCCTGTCAGGAAGTAATCACACTGTAATTCACTTCCTGACTATTTAAACTATTATAACTTTTGAATAAAACAACTGATAGTAGTGGGAGTGCTCTTGTTTTACTCAACAGGAAAAATCCTATAACATACAGGTGTCATAAAAAAGTCACACAATAGCATATAAGCACAATAGCATATAAGCACAGTAGTGCATACTGGAGGATGCACTCTGCCAGCATTAGACCTTAATGCCAGTAAGCCGCTATGGCTGCCCAAGGGCATGCAGAGGAAAACTGACAGAGACGGGGACCAAGATATCTTTGGTTTGTTAATACTAAGCTTAGATATTGGTGCTCACTAAAGGAAAACACCGAAATGCCCACAGACTGTCTCATTGTCCTCCCTTTACCTAATTTACATTATGAGGAGGCTTTCTGGTGTAAATATGTGAGTATTTTAGAATAAGGCAAATGTAGGTACTGATTCCCCTGATGAAGATTGTATACATGAGGAATTGCATCGAGTTATGTTATTGAGATATTAAAATATATATTTTACAGCAATAACAACAAACAGCAGCTTAAAGGGATAGTAATATTTCATAATAAAAGCAGCTCTAATTAATCATCATAGTATTTGGACTTTGGAGAGTGTAATTTGAATTCTGTCACAGTTGTAGTACAAGAGTAATTCAATGACAAAGTATCCCCCTCCCACCCCTTTTACTGATGTAACACTGCTCAGCCAGATCAGAAGGGAGGTGCCCAGGTAGACTGCAGAGAGGGACAATCTTCAATTAAGATAAGAGAAAAACCTGAAAAACTTGTCAAGGGGGGCAGGGCTTTCATTGTTCTCATAGGAAGAAGATTGTCCCCTGCTGTTATCTGTCTGGTCTATGGACTGGATTCCACATCTGAGGGGAGATGGCTTACACTAGGTAAAAGGGTCAGGAGGGGAAACTTTGCTTGTGAATATCTCTTAAACCATAAAGGTTTGAGAGATAAGACTTATATTGTTCTTCATGTTTTTTTAAAGCCTACAAAATAAAATAAAGATAAAACTAAGTACTACTATCCCTTTAAATAATAGTACAGGTATTGCAAGTATTTTGCACTATCACTGCAAAAGAGGAGAGCCATAGAGGCAGCATGAACCAGCAAGTATACAAAAGTTATGTGAACATAAACTCTTGTGAGTACCCATTCACACGGTGATTTTTTAAAATGGTAATATTATGAGAAAGGCTATCCTTAGAGGTGCTCCTTGCTTGGTTTCGTTGTTTGTCGGGTGTCTATCTGCAGTCTTAACAGCTTGGGAGGTCACTAGGCCAGGTGACCATATAGGTACAGCGGCAATACCGATGGGAGATTTTGAACAATTTACGCAATCACTAAATCATTTTTGTGACTTATTTAGGACTAATAAAAGGGGTTGCAGATTATATCACAATATTCTGTTGAAGTTTAATGTATTTTGGAACACAAACTGGCTGATCATCATCATCATCTTTAGCCATTGCTGATCCACTGCAGGATGAACTCCTCCTCAGTAAGCCTCAGACAACTTAGTTCCTGTGCCTTTTCTTGTAAGTGTATACCAACAAATTTGGTAATTTCAGCTACCCGTCTTGTCTTTGGTCTTATTCTTGGGCTTTTAGTATCTAGTGGAAGCCATTCCAAGATTTGTTTGGTCCACCTAACGTCAAGTTTCCTTGCTATGTGGCCTGCCCATTCCCATTTTAGATGCTTTACTCTTTCAAAGACCTTTGTCATAGACCTTTGTTTACTGACAAATCCAAACATCCATTTTTTGGTCTCTTTCAGCTGTGTTTAGAATTCGCCATTCCATACTTCTCTGCGTAACCTTACATTTTTGTATCATGTATCAAAGCCATACATAAGGACTGGGAGGACACATTGGAAAAAAACTTTCAATTAAGGCAGAGTGGTAAATTTGTCTTAAAGACAGTACTACTAAGTTTTTTAAATGCTTGCCATCCAAATTTTATTCGTCACTCAATTTCCATCTTGGTGTTTCCATCTGTTGACATTTCCTGCCCAAGGTAATATACTTATCTACTTCTAGTTCTTGTCCATCTCCTGTGACTTTCCTTAGTATGGTAAATTTGTTAAACATGACTTGTGTTTAGTTGCTCTTCATCTTCAGACCAAAATTTTTGCTTTCCTGTTGTAGCTCTTCAATGTGTTCTTGATGTTCTTCAGGACCACTGGCAAAGAGTATTATATCATCTGCAAAATGTAAGAGAAATAGGTAGTTTCCATTGATTTTAAGTTCTTTTTTGTCCCAATTTAATTTGCGGAAAATTTCTTCTAAACAAGCAGAAAATAGTTCTGGGGAGATTGTGTCTCCTTTTTGGACCCCTTTTCTATGTTAATCTGGACTTTATCATTGTTGACCTGTATTGATACCATTGCATTTCATCTATTGGTTGGAGGATATGGATGTAACCTCTAGCGATTCCTTGGCTGATCAGGGCATCGATTATTGCTTGCTTTTTCAGTCAAAGACCTTTTCATAATCAATGAAGACTATGTATAATGCAAGGTTTTATTCATTATGTCACTCCATAACTTGTTGCATTGTCTGGATGTGTGTAATGGTTTGTTTTGACACTCAGACCAGTAGGTAAAATAAAACAACGTTTATTGAATGAAAATAAGTGCAAATATTCGCCCTCTACAGGTGACAGCAGCAATTTCAAGTGAATACACAGTACACAGAGATTCACTATAATGAATAGAAGGCACACTCAAAATGGTACAGATAATAGTGAACTGGTCACTAAAGGGTAAATGAGAACAATCAGTCCGTCTCAGCTGTGGGATTTGGCACGCCCAAATGGTGTAGTGATAAACTGAGCATATGTGCACAGCACAGAGTTCATGCAATGGAGGATAGTAGGTGTTCAGTGACCAGCATAAGCTTAGCAGAACAGTGACCCAATATAGCCCCTGCGGGCGTACCCAATGAGACCACTGATACTGCAAGTGCGAGAGTATGTAGCCCCCACGGGCGTAATCGGAGAATAGCCTGAGATGCAAAGCTTGCGTTTAGCCCCCACGGGCTTATAACCGGAGACCAAAGTGAGCACAACACGAGCCAATAGCCCCCACAGGCGTAGACCTTCGGAACCTGCCAGAGCTTGGAGCCTAACCTTGCTTCCTCTCAGAACCAATAGCCGCAATGGATACCTCCGGTAATCAACGTAATACCGAGAGCGTAAGGCGCCAAACCGGACCGACAAGACTTGACTACTCTGCAGTTGTATATAGGAGTCGCCGTCCACGTTAGCGGCCAACTCAGCAGAAGTAGACCAATAAGGTAAAGGCTCTATGACTGGAATGGAGGTTCGGCAAGAGAGAAGCGGCACTGCAAGGGTTAAAGGGTACGTTTAAATCTCCCAGGCTCGGTATGGTAACTAAGCTCTGCAAGCGTATGGAGGCTCGGTACAAGGAGCACAGCTCTGCAAGTCAGCAAGGAACTCTGCACTGGAGAAGGGTTACACCGGAGTGTAGTGGTCACACTGCGTCAGCACTCAGCACAGCAGGAGTCAAAATGTTGCGGCGGCGACAACAGGCAAACACAGGTCGCTGGAACAGGCCGTGGTCGATCACGAAGCAGGAAGTCAGCCAGCCGGGTCGTAGCACGTAGGAGGTTCTCAGACAAGCCGGGTTGTAGCACGTAGGAGGTTCTCAGACAAGCCGGGTCAAACACGATCAGGAACACTGGAGCATAGTCAGGACAGGCCAAAGTCGGTACACAGGAATCCGGATACAGGAACACAGCAACAGCAAGACTGGCTCAGAAACACCATGAAAGGGCATCTGACAGATTTGATAGTCAGGTATAAAAAGGTCACCAGGGGGTGGGCCAAACCAACTCAGCAAATCAGAGTGTGCCACAGATGAGAGTGACAGGAGGATCACAGGCACTGTGATAATGTGGTCTATTGTGCTGAAACTGCTCCTGAATCCTGCTTGTTCCTTAGGTTGTGTCACATTAAGTATTGTGTCCATTCTTCTTGATAGTATCTATGTGAAAACCTTGCAGACAACTGGCAATAGACTTTTTGGTTGGTAGTTTTATAGATACGCCTTTATTAACTTTTTTGTGCAGTAGTATAACTTTCCTTGTTTCAGGAATTTTGCTGAGTAGTAAGCATTTCAAAAATAGTTCATCTAGGGCTTTCAATAAGGGTTGACCTCCAGTTCTAAACATTTCAGTAGGGACTCTATCTGGTCCAGATGCTTTGCCATTTCTCATTGATTTTATTGCAGCTTCTACTCCTTCCAAAACGTCTGCCAGTGCTACAGCCTCTGACTCTGTATTCAGTTGGTGTCCTTCATTCTTATAAAGATCTGAATACAATTCTTTAACTTTTTTTAGTATTTGTTGTTGAGTTTTGTTGTTCTACCATCTTCAAGCTTTAATGCAAACATTTGGCTCCTTTGTGCTGCCATCTTTTGTTTTGCTTTTGTTAGTCCATGATTTTCTTCCAGTGTCCTTTCAATTAGGTCAACTTTGAACATGTTTGTTTCTTCTGTTATGTGCTTCCTTATCACGTCTGGAGCTGTTGCCTGCCGCTCGATCGTGGCTTCCTTTCTTGCTCCGTCGGGCAGCGGCATCATTCCTAGCAACAGGTCAGCTGATACCTCATTGTTAGGCATGCCTCTTCATTCCTTCTGGCTTCAAATCGAGGCTGTCCCCGGTGTTGGACGCGTTAGTATAGCGTCCTTCGTCTGTGTAGTTTTCCAGTGGAGCTTTTGTCTCAGTATCCTGATTCCTGTGTATGACCCAGCCAGTGTTAACCGTTCTTCTGCCTCAGCCCTGTTCAGCCTGATTCCTGTGTATGACCCAGCCAGTGTTAACCATTCTTCTGCCTCAGGTCTGTTCAGACTGATTCCAGTGTATGACCCAGCCTGTAGTGACTATTCTCTTGCCTCAGCCCTGCTCTTGCCTGATTCCTGTGTATGACCTCTGCTTGTTGGTGACCACTCTTCAGTCTCTACCCCGTACTCCAGTAACATCCATGTTCCAGTACCCTACCTTGTCTGAGTGAGTACTCTGTGTGTTCCTGTTGGAGATTGTTACTCCCTGGAGATCGGTTAGTATAGTTTGACTTTAAGGGGTTATCGTGGGTCTCCTTCGGCTCAACTGGAGGGGGCCAATCTAGATTTGCGTCTAGCAACTTTATACGGCTTGGCCGCAGCACAACTCCTCTCTGGCAACTACCGAACCCTAGGTATGAGCCCTAGCGTCGCACCCTAGCATCTTGCTCCCCGGTTTCTTGTTGGAGGAGTTTTACCTTCATCCGGGAGCTCATTCTCAGGGTGTTTTCCTTCCGCATTGTCTGTCTGCGTTACAATCGTCTTTTACATTTCCACATATTCTACCCTGTTTCTAAGATTACCATTTTGCTTCATTTCTCCTCATTTTTTAATCCTGGCAACTTTTTTTTTATATTCGGGTTAGTTGTTCTTGTTTTACAGTAGCTGCAAGGGCATGGGCAGTGTCTATGATAGTCTCAATAACTTTTTGATTGTGGGTTGAAATGTCTGTGTCTGGAAGATCTTGCAGAGCGCTGAATCGATTAGACAGTGCAAACTCACAATTCTTATGATTTTTCAGTAGCTGTCTAGTGTTGATCTTCATGTTTGTTGACTTGATCATTTTCTTTCTTTCTTTCTTGCAGTCAGTTTTGATTTTTGCTCTCACGAGAGGATTGTCACTATTTTAAAGCGATTTAAGACTGAGCAGTAAATGAGAATCGTTTTATTATTTGCGAGTATAAAATGAATTTCACTTGGAGCAGTGCAGAGACGTGTGAGTAAAGCGGTAGTCTAAAAACTGATTGCAGCCATGGTTGTAGCAATGTGTGCAATAAGTGATGGTGATTTCTCTCCTCCCTACGGTTTATCAAGATCCCACCAAAATTTCCACCATCGTGGGAGGAGTTGAAAGGGCTATTGGGATACATCTTCATGGACCCAGATACCCCCTTGTGGGGTGTCGCGGGATTATGTCATTTAATTAATAGCGACTTTGGCCCCTTATGGGCTAGGTATGGAGTTACTCCCTCGGACAGCTATACCAAGATAATCAGCTGAAATCTTTTGCACAATTACCTGACGAATTCCATGTACCGCATACTCTCTTCTATTCATATTTATGTATTAGACATGCTCTTCATGCTCAGTGGGGGGATCTGACTCCGGTGATTTCTACTTTCCCGCTTCTTGCCAGGTTGATGCTTCTTGAGCCCTCGAGACCTCTTTCTTTTATTTACCATTGGCTGGACTCTTGTGTAGGGTGTGGGGAGTTCCCTTCGTGGGAACAAATGGGAATTGGACTTGGGTCAGTTAGAGGACTGGGAATGGGATATGGCTAAGGCGGGACCTGGGTTGGTGGCAACGTCGACTAGACACCAGATGATACAGCTGAATATTCTACATCGTATTTATTATACACCGGTCAGACTGTACAGAATGGGGAATTCCGACTCTGACTGTTGTCTCCGGTGTGATAATGTTCAGGGTACATACTTGCATTTGATCTGGGAATGTCCTGGAGTTGGTAGGTTTTGGAATTAAATAATGCATATTGTAGTCCTGGTGTTGGGGAGAACTGTCCCTGTGACGCCAAAGATTTGTCTATTATCTATTTTCCCCGATGAGATTGAGGGTGTCACTGACAGATCTCTGCTGAGTGAGCTCTTGGTGATGGCGAGAAAGGTGGTGGCCTTGAACTGGATGTCAAACGGAGTTCCCAATTGCAGGGCATGGATAAATCTAGTTTTGCAGTGCATTCCACAATATAGATTGGTTTATCTACACCGGAGTAACCAGAGCAAGTTTGAAAAGATCTGGGGAAGATGGCAGGTATGGTGGACAAATAGAGCAGATAATAATGTGGCACTTGATGATGAGCAAATTAACAGTGATGGTTGATTGAGGTCTCACCTACTGGAATCGTGGATGGCTGTGCTGTGTGATTGATGTGTGACTTTCTGTATGCACCCGGTACATTTCAGGATCTTGTGAAATTGCTGGCTGGTGGGCGGGTGGGGGGGTGCTGCGTAGTGATGATCGAGCACCCTGATGCTCGGGTGTTCGGGTGCTCTGGCCGAGCGCCCCCGGAGGCTCGAGTGCTCGGCCGAGCACCCGAGCCCCATTGAAGTCAATGGGAGGACTCGAGCATTACACCAGGCACCCCCTGCTCTGATGAGGGGAGGGTGCCTGGTTCATAGGAAAAGGTCAGAAAATGATGGAAACACCACAGAAATGGTTCAGGGACAGCATAGGGAGGATGTCTGGAAGCATCTTGGACTCCAACGTCGCTGCCTGGAACGATGTTTCGCCCGTAGTACGCCATTTTTACAGACTGACCGTGAAACACACAAAAAGGAAGATAAAAACTAATCTGCGGCTAGGCACACTAAACAATATGTGACGCTAATCTGCGGCTAGGCACACGAAACAGAATGTGACGCTAATCTGCGGCTAGGCACACGAAACAGAATGTGACGCTAATCTGCGGCTAGGCACAGTGAACGGAATATGTGACGTTAATTTGTGAATTTGCACACTAAACAATATGTGACGTTAATTTGTGAATTTGCACACTAAACAATATGTGACGCTAATCTGCGGCTAGGCACACTAAACAATATGTGACGCTAATCTGCGGCTAGGCACACTAAACAATATGTGACGTTAATCTGCGGCTAGGCACACTAAACAATATGTGACGCTAATCTGCGGCTAGGCACACGAAACAGAATGTGACGCTAATCTGCGGCTAGGCACACGAAACAGAATGTGACGCTAATCTGTGGCTAGGCACAGTGAACGGAATATGTGACGTTAATTTGTGAATTTGCACACTAAACAGAATGTGACAATAATCTATGGCTAGGCACACGTTTAAAATGGCCCTTTTTGTCGCTGCGTTGTAAAATAATTGGCCCTGTGCATCTAACAGAATATGTCAGCTTGTCACTGCACTGTGAAATATTTGTCCCTGTGCACCTAGTACAATGTCACCTTAGAACATGTCCCCCCCCACAAAAAAATGAAATTCTGCCACCCCCAAAAAAAATGAAATGCTGCCCCCACACACAACAGTCCTAAAAAGGACTTTTGGGTCTTGAAAGAGTTTCAACAATTTTATTCTCCCTACACTGACTTCCTGTGCATCTAGTATTATATGTCACCTTACTAATATCCCCCCCACAAAAAAAAGGAAATTGTGCCCCCCCAAACAAAATATAAATGCTGCCCCCACACACAACAGTCCTAAAAAGGACTTTTGGGTCTTGAAAGAGTTCCAACAATTTTATTCTCCCTACACTGACTTTCCCTGCCTGAGTGCATCTCTCCCTGGCTAAGAATGAGCCGAACTCGCGCGTCGGGTGCTATACAGCACCCGATCACGGGTTCTGGCCAGCCAATCAGTGTAATGCCAACAGCCAACATGGCTGCTGGCATTACACTGATGTCAGAGCCCCCCCGCACGTTTATTGGCTGCGCAGCAGCTGCGAAACGTGCGGGGAGGAGACCTGAACATGGCGGGCGAGCACATGCGGTACTCGTACGAGTACCGCCATGTGCCGAGCAGAGCGATGCTCGAGCCGAACCGAGCTTCGGCCGAGCATGCTCGCTCATCACTAGTGCTGCGGGTTCGGAAGAGAGAGGACTTGAGGTTGGGGGGTGTAGTAACATTTTAGTTAGGTTAGGTTCTGGGAGTTTTGGTTATTGGAGGTTGAAATAACAATAAAACCTCAGGTTGTACTGTACATTCTACTGATATGAATATATTCTTTTCATTGTTACAAAAGCCTAAATGTTTTTGCTACATTTGAATGTTTTCTATGTACTTTTCTGTATTTGAGTTATGTATGGAGCGATCTGATAATAAAATATATTAAAAAAAAAAATGTACACCATCAGCGCCAGCACCATTAAAAAAGTCTAAAAACACTGAATATGTCAACGAGTTGCATTCTAGTTTTGATGGCATAATGAAAGAAGGTGTAGCAGCTTAACCAACTGCTGCATCTAACAAACAAGAACAAAAACAACTGTCCTCAAAGTAGTAACAAACATTGTGAAAGTAAAAGTAAAAATAAATTATCTAAAAGATTAGAGCAATATAAAGGTACTGGACAAGAAGTGGCGGGTGATACAGATGAGGACCTAATGACTGATGATGATGATGATGATGTAAATCTAGAATATATCTCTCCAGGATCCTCCTCGTCCTCAGATACAAAAGTTGAGCATGATATAGATGATGAAATGGGCCAGAAGGTTAGCACAAACACAAAGGCTGAATCTTCCACTACTGAAAAGGAGCACACTACCTGTCTGTAAACTGTTTGAGAAAACAACTGGAAAATATGGTTTTGGACATGCAAAGATGCCAAAAATACACAGTCATGATGTCAGTCATCATTACTATTAGTATTCATCCACATCCTTAGCTCTGCTGCTCTTGGAAGCGCTGCACCTATGACACCTAGTAGTAGTACAATTTTAGCATCTAACCCAGTAGTAGTAGTAGCAGCACCTCAGGAACTCTGGAGTCTATGAAGGCCACAGTATGGAGATACTTACGATCCAAAAGCAAAGCCCATTACTATCTGTTGTCTGTGTAAGAAGCATGTGAGCAGGTGGAAAGCAGGCTCACAACTAAGCACCAACTCATTGAGATCCCACTTGAAGTACAACCACAGGTCTGACTGTGAGACACAGCATAAACTGGTAAGATGTGCCACAACTATCAGCAGTAGAAGTACTACTAAATGTTCCCAGGGCTCTGGGGTACATAGTAGAAGTGCTGTTGATGGGTCGGTGAGTATTCCAAGATTTTCTGCTCCTGATGCAGAGGATTATGAGCTCCCACATTTACCACCACCACCCCCACCACCTCAACAAGTGATGGCATCACAGCAATAAAGTTACACAGTTCTTCCACTATGTTCTTCCATCCCATACTCACTATGTTCGGAGAAAGAAGTCAAAACATGCACAAAAATAATGAAAAATAGTAAACTTGCAAAAACGTTGGAATATCCCAGGCTGCAGTTATTTTTCAAGGATGGTTGTGCCAATTTTACTTTAGCATGAATTTTGTGTAGTGTGCAAAGGACAAAGGCACTCAGCCTGCTAATAATTTTTCAAGGCATATGTTACTGTAGAACTAAGAACTTTTAGTTTCAGCTATTGATTTCTCCACTTCAGCCCTCAGAAGAAGTAATACTGCTGCGGGAAATATTGCAGTCATAGAAAACATAGGCAAAAAATGGCCAAGTTCTCATGGGAAATTTATTGGCAATGGAAACAAGGAGAACATTGTATGTATTTTCTATGAGTGGGAATTTAAAAAAAAAATAAAGCAGGAAATGTTTGCTTTTTGTGAAAATACCTGTTGGAAATTTCTCTGACCTTTCACTCATCCCTTCTTCAGAGGCCTGTTAATGCCATCAGGTTGGATGGTAAAATTGGAACTCAAACATGCTAACTTAACAGTTCCCATGTCTCCCCAGCATCAACCATTTCTGAAATTTTTGTGGAAAGGGAAAAAGTGGCAATTCACTTCCCTCCATTCGGCCGATCATCAGCTGTTTGGTGCATCATGAAACTTATGAAACTGGTGGTTTCATTCCTGAGAAGCAGAGGAGTCCGTATGACAATTTAACATGGCCCAAGAGATATCAACAATAAAATTAATTTGCAATGGACTATTTAATTACTAACTCAGCTCATAAATTAGGAGAAATCTGTACTCTGTCCAAACCAATTGATAGAATCCCTACAATTTATAGTCAATTCTCTGAACACATCTCTCCTTTGGCCAAAAAGAAACCGAAAATTATTCAGAAAGAAATTCAAATTCTGTAAAAGAAATATCTAATTTTGTTGAGATCAATAGCAAGAATTATAGATCCGTTGTCATCATTGATTCAGCCGATATTTCTAGGCCTGTTACGTTATCGAGCTCTACAAAGACTGAAGACCCTTCGTCTTCATAAGGGGTTGGGATTTTTGAATAGGGTTTCTCTTTCTACAAAAGCAAAGGAAGAACTACTCTGGTGGCAAAATCATATGGAAGCCTGTAATTACAAATCAATTTTTGGCATGTGTCCATGTATAGTAATTGAAACAGACACCAACAGTCTTGGTGGAGGAGCTTGATGTGGAGATCCCACCACAGGAGGCAAATGGTCACTAGAAGAAAAAGTAATGCATATCAACTGTTAGAATTGTTAGGAGGCTCATTCTCAGTCAAAAGTCTCGCAAAAGATACAACAAACTGCTGCATCCTTCCCAAAATGGACAGTGTGTCAGCAGTCAGGTATATCATCTGTTTGAGTGGTACCAAGTCAAAACCCTTGCCATTCTGGCCAAAGAAATTCTTTAATTCTGCCTGGACAAAAATATTTTGGTCTAAGTGGAATACCTCCCATGTCTTTCCAATGAAATAGCAGACAGCAATTACAGACATCTTTCAGATTCCAGTGATTGGAAATTAAACAAAACGGTTTTCAAGAAATTTATCAAACTTGAGGTCCTTTGGAAATAGACCTGTTTGCATTGAGACTAAACAAATAGATACCTATATTTTTCAGTTGGAGACTGGATCCAGAAGCTCAAACCATAGACACCTGTCTCCAAATATGAACTGAATAGAGGAACTATTCATTTCCTCCCCAGAGTCATTCTTCAAGTCAGAAAGCAAAAGGCTACCATTATGCTTATCACCCCATTTTGGACAGCTGAAGCGTGGTTCCCTCCACTTATAGAACTGTCAATAGATTAGCCACTTTACCTGCCTCTTTTCTCCCATCTGTTAACGGATTCATCAGAGAACCCTCATAAGCTTTTGGTGACAAATCAATTACACCTGATGGCTTGGCTGATTTCAGGGGTCCTTGGTTTATTGAGGGACTTTCAGAATCAGCTCAGTCTCTCATCTCAGAAGCCTGGTCCCCAGTTACTAAATCATGCTATAAATCATGTTGAATTATCTGGTCACCTTGGTGCCTGGAACGGGATTTGGATTCTCATTTCTACCAAAATAATGAATTTTCATTCTTCTTGCTTTTATCAAGAGAAAGTATATAGAATGATCTTCTATAGGTCTTCCATTTCTGAAGGTCATAGACATGTAGAAGGTCTTCTGACTGGCCAACATCCCCTAGTATACAGACTTATGAAGGGGATCAGATTGGCTAGACCACATACCTCTAGATATATACCAGCCTTTGGGATGTGATGGTCATGCTTCATTTTCTCAAATGATAAGCCATCTCTGAAACAACTTTTGGCCAAACTTACTATGTTACTGTGTGTAATTTTGTTTTAGCGAGTTTCTGAAGTCTGCACACTATAAATCAGAGGTAGATCTTTTGGACCAGATGGTTTAAAAATTATCAATTTCTAGAAGAACAAAATCCTTCTCCAGTGAAATGTTCTATCCAGCCTTTCTGCAAAATCCCCACCTTTGCGTAGTTCACCAACTCCAATCTTATGAATGAACTACATCTAAGCTCAGATCCTACTGACTACTGACAGCGGATTGGTGTAAAGGGCTCAGAGTGTGGAGCTAGAATGGTTGAATTGTTTCTCTGCCTGTTAAATATGTTATTACTTTTCTGCTATGGGAGTAGGAAAGAGGTTAAAGCGCAATATTCTCCTTCGTTTCATTAACAAAATCCTGACATCCCTTCAAGAAGTTAGGAAAATCCATGAATAATTCCTCAACTTTGGCATATGGTCTCTGATTTTGGATGCAATTATTTCACATCTTTCTGAACACAGAGGTGCCCAGTCACCGGTTGGCGGATGTGTCAATCCGGGCACCACTGTGCATGCATCTTTTGACACTCAACGTGAACATCAGAGGCCATATCAGAACGTAAAAGTGGAGTTATTCTAACACTAACAACACCATCGAGAGACAGGTCAAATTTCCCGTTGATTAAAGTTGGTTTGTTAACATCCTCAAATGCAAAGAAAAGTTAAAAGCACAATATAAACTGTACCTATAATATGTTTAGTTCATTTGAAATAGAATTAACCCTTTGTGTGCCAGAGGGGTGTGCCAAGCATTGGTCTGAAAATCTATTGTGCTAGCTAGATAGATAGTTTTTGAAAAACTAACCTGTAATTTTGGAGGCATCGTGTGGCATTTTATGATAATTTCGTTTCTATACGGCCCAATATTTGTGGAATTTTTGTTTGTACTTTATGATGTCATGTGTTTTCCCCATAATTCCTCTGATATAGTCTTTGTGAATAGGAACCCAATAGCTGCCACTTTCCTCTTGTGCTGGAAATAGCAGCGTACAAAATCAATGCCGTCTCGCACCCGCTGACCTCTCCGGACTACATAGGGTTAAACGGCTTGTGATACATTCCACTAAAAATATCATTATCTCTGTAATGCAAAAAATGGCAGACCATGCAAATGTCAATAAGTAAAATAAATGACACATGAACAGATATTGCTCAGGCATAATATTATTTAATGTGGAAAAAGATCATTTTTTTAATAATACGATGAGACATAAACAAAGAGACTGCGGATCTCAGATTTATAAAATGAGGATTTTCATTCATATTGCAGAATTAAAGGAGAAGTGAACTTTTTTTTAATGAAAACTAGCAGTGCAGTTCAATAAGTTAAAGTGGTGCAATTCTGGAGCACATCAACTGTACTATGGGGGGGGGGATATAAAATTCCCAAATTCTTACTGATTTAAATGGGGCTTATAAAAGTTACAGAGGTCTCCAACACATAGAGAAGCTGACCAGAAGTCATAACCAGAAGTGGAGAGCAGGTGTAGTGAAATAGAGTAGAGTTTGTATTAGCAGGGAACAGAGATTATATGTAATATGGACGAGTAGCAGTCATAACCAGAGGTGCAGAGCAGGTGTAGTCAAACAGCAGAGGTCTTAAAGGGATAGTAATGTTTCATAATAAAAGCAGCTCTAATTAATCATCATAGTATTTGGACTTTGGAGAGTGTTATTTCAATTCTGTTAGAGTTGTAGTTCAAGAGTAATTCAATGATAAAGTATCCCCCTCCCGCTCCTTTTACTGATGTAACACTGCTCAGCCAGATCAGAAGGGAGGTGCCCAGGTAGACTGCAGAGAGGGACAATCTTCAATTAAGATAAGGGAAAAAGCTGAAAAACTTGTCAAGGGGGACAGGGCCTTCATTGTTCTCATAGGAAGAAGATTGTCCCCTGCTGTTATCTGTCTGGTCTATGGACTGGATTCCACATCTGAGAAGAGATGGCTTACACTAGGTAAAAGGGGCAGGAGGGGAAACTTTGCTTGTGAATATCTCTTAAACCATAAAGGTTTGAGAGATAAGACTTATATCGTTCTTCATGTTTTTTTAATGCCTACAAAATAAAATAAAGATAAAACAAAGTATTACTATCCCTTTAAAGCCTGGAAAAAAGTACCCAAAAAATCAGTTCTTCTCCCAATCTAAAAGTTCTACAATTAACCGCTTCTTTGTATCTGAAAAAATATGTACCAATATATAATTTTTTATGAATGTGTATGTCTGTGTATGTGTGTATGTGTGTGTGTGTGTGTATGTGTAAGTATTGTTTTTGTATTTGTGTAAATATGTAACTTTTTTCTGTACAAACACTCCAGGACATACTTGAAAACAAGAGAAATCTCTGTGTGTTATTTCTGGTAAATTATTTTCTAAATAAATTAGCAGGAAACAGATATTAGATTAGTCAGGTTGAGGAAGAGTCATAACCGGAAATGCAGAGCTGTTATAGAGCAGAGGTGTTACTACCGGGGAACGTAGATTCAGTTCAGTCAGGATGAGCAGGAGATAGACACAGACATGATAAAAAAATCAAAAGTAGTAGAGGTCTTTTTTACAAGGGAATGAAGCACGGCAAAATCACCTGTATCTTCTTTTAACCATTTTTTATCAAGTCACTGACTTCCTGTCTTATCCCTACATTACCTCCCCACTCACTGACACTGCTCAGTAATGTATTACCCACCTCCCCTAGCACTGACTTCCTGTCTTATCCCTACATTACCTCCCCACTCACTGACACTGCTCAGTAATGAATTACCCACCTCCCCTAACACTGACTTCCTATCTTATCCCTACATTACCTCCCCACTCACTGACACTGCTCAGTAATGCACTAGCCACCTCCCCTAGCACTGACTTCCTGTCTTATCCCTACATTACCTCCCCACTCACTGACACTGCTCAGCAATGCATTACCCACCTCCCCTATCACTGACTTCCTGTCTTATCCCTACATTACCTCCCTACTCACTGACACTGCTCAGCAATGCATTACCCACCTCCCCTAGCACTGACTTCCTGTCTTATCCCTGCATTACCTCCCCACTCACTGACACTGCTCACCAATGCATTACCCACCTCCCCTAGCACTGACTTCCTGTCTTATCCCTACATTACCTCCCCACTCACTGACACTGCTCAGTAATGCATTACCTACCTCCACTAGCACTGACTTCCTGTCTTATCCCTACATTACCTCCCCACTCACTGACACTGCTCAGCAATGCATTACCCACCTCTCCTAGCACTGACTTCCTGTCTTATCCCTACATTACCTCCCCGCTCACTGACACTGCTCAGTAATGCATTACCTACCTCCACTAGCACTGACTTCCTGTCTTATCCCTACATTACCTCCCCACTCACTGACACTGCTCAGCAATGCATTACCCACCTCCCCTAGCACTGACTTCCTGTCTTATCCCTACATTACCTCCCCACTCACTGACACTGCTCAGCAATGCATTACCCACCTCCCCTAGCACTGACTTCCTGTCTTATCCCTACATTACCTCCCCACTCACTGACACTGCTCAGTAATGCATTACCCACCTCCCCTAGCACTGACTTCCTGTCTTATCCCTACATTACCTCCCCCACTCACTGACACTGCTCAGCAATGCATTACCCACCTCCTAGCACTGACTTCCTGTCTTATCCCTACATTACCTCCCCACTCACTGACACTGCTCAGTAATACATTACCCACCTCCCCTAACACTGACTTCCTGTCTTATTACTACATTACCTCCCCACTCACTGACACCGCTCAGTAATGCATTACCCACCTCCCCTAGCACTGACTTCCTGTCTTATCCCTACATTACCTCCCCCACTCACTGACACTGTTCAGCAATGCATTACCCACCTCCCCTAGCACTGACTGCCTGTCTTATCCCTACATTACCTCCCCACTCACTGACACTGCTCAGTAATACATTACCTACCTCCCCTAGCACTGGCTTCCTGTCTTATCCCTACATTACCTCCCCCACTCACTGACACTGCTCAGCAATGCATTACCCACCTCCTAGCACTGACTTCCTGTCTTATCCCTACATTACCTCCCCACTCACTGACACTGCTCAGTAATACATTACCCACCTCCCCTAACACTGACTTCCTGTCTTATTACTACATTACCTCCCCACTCACTGACACCGCTCAGTAATGCATTGCCCACCTCCCCTAGCACTGACTTCCTGTCTTATCCCTACATTACCTCCCCACTCACTGACACTGCTCAGTAATACATTACCCACCTCCCCTAACACTGACTTCCTGTCTTATTACTACATTACCTCCCCACTCACTGACACCGCTCAGTAATGCATTGCCCACCTCCCCTAGCACTGACTTCCTGTCTTATCCCTACATTACCTACCCCACTCACTGACACTGCTCAGCAATGCATTATCCACCTCCCCTAGCACTGACATCCTGTCTTATCCCTACATTACCTCCCCACTCACTGACACTGCTCAGTAATGCATTACCCACCTCCCCTAGCACTGACCTCCTGTCTTATCCCTACATTACCTCCCCCACTCACTGACACTGCTCAGTAATGCATTACCCACCTCCCCTAACACTGACTTCTTGTCTAATCCCTACATTACCTCCCCCACTCACTAACACTGCTCAGCAATACATTACCCACCTCCCCTAGCACTGACTTCATGTCTTATCACTACATTACCTTCCCACTCACTGACACTGCTCAGTAATGCATTACCCTCCTCCCCTAGCACTGACTTCCTGTCTTATCCCTGCATTACCTCCCTCACTCACTGATACTGCTCAGCAATGCATTACCCACCTCCCCTAGTACAGACTTCCTATCTTATCCCTACATTACCTCCCCACTCACTGACACTGCTCAGCAATGCATTACCCACCTCTCCTAGCACTGACTTCCTATCTTATCCCTACATTACCTCCCCACTCACTGACACTGCTCAGCAATACATTACCCACCTCCCCTAGCACGGACTTCATGTCTTATCACTACATTACCTTCCCACTCACTGACACTGCTCAGTAATGCATTACCCTCCTCCCCTAGCACTGACTTCCTGTCTTATCCCTGCATTACCTCCCTCACTCACTGATACTGCTCAGCAATGCATTACCCACCTCCCCTAGCACTGACTTCCTGTCTTATCCCTACATTACCTCCCCCACTCACTAACACTGCTCAGAAATGCATTACCCACCTCCCCTAGCACTGACTTCCTGTCTTATCCCTACATTACCTCCCTCACTCACTGACACTGCTCAGCAATGCATTACCACCTCTCCTAGCACTGACTTCCTGTCTTATCCCTACATTACCTCCCCCACTCACTGACACTGCTCAGCAATGTATTACCCACCCCCCAGCACTGACTTCCTGTCTTATCCCTACATTACCTCCCTACTCACTGACACTGCTCAGCAATGCATTACCCACCTCCCCTAGCACTGACTTCCTCTCTTATCCCTACATTACCTCCCCACTCACAGACACTGCTCAGTAATGCATTACCCACCTCCTAGCACGGATTTCCTGTCTTATCCCTACATTACCTCCCCACTCACTGACACTGCTCAGTAATGCACTAGCCACCTCCCCTAGCACTGACTTCCTATCTTATCCCTACATTACCTCCCCCACTCACTGACACTGCTCAGTAATGCACTAGCCACCTCCCCTAGCACTGACTTCCTGTCTTATCCCTACATTACCTCCCCCACTCACTGACACTGCTCAGTAATGCATTACCCACCTCCCCTAGTACTGACTTCCTGTCTTATCCCTATATTACCTCCTCCACTCACTGACACTGCTCAGCAATACATTACCCACCTCCTCTAGCACTGACTTCCTGTCTTATCCCTACATTACCTCCCCACTCACTGACACTACTCAGCAATACATTACCCACCTCCCCTATCACTGACTTCCTGCCTTATCCCTACATTACCTCCCCCACTCACTGACACTGCTCAGCAATGCATTACCCACCTCCCCTAGCATTGACTTCCTGTCTTATCCCTACAATACCTCCCCCACTCACTGACACTGCTCAGTATTGCATTACCCACCTCCCCTAACACTGACTTCCTGTCTTATCCCTACATTACCTCCCCACTCACTGACACTGCTCAGCAATGCATTACCCACCTCCCCTAGCACTGACTTCCTGTCTTATCCCTACAATACCTCCCCCACTCACTGACACTGCTCAGTATTGCATTACCCACCTCCCTTAACACTGACTTCCTGTCTTATCCCTACATTACCTCCCCACTCACTGACACTGCTCAGTAATGTATTACCCACCTCCCCTAGTACTGACTTCCTGTCTTATCCCTACATTACCTCCCCACCCACTGACACTGCTCAGTAATGTATTACCCACCTTCCCTAACACTGACTTCCTGTCTTATCCTTACATTACCTCCCCACTCACTGACACTGCTCAGTAATGTATTACCCACCTCCCCTAGTACTGACTTCCTGTCTTATCCCTACATTACCTCCCCACTCACTGACACTGCTCAGTAATGTATTACCCACCTTCCCTAACACTGACTTCCTGTCTTATCCCTATATTACCTCCCCCACTCACTGACACTGCTCAGTATTGCATTACCCACCTCCCCTAGCACTGACTTCTTATCTTATCCCCACATTACCTCCTCCACTCACTGACACTGCTCAGCAAATCATTACCCACCTCCTCTAGCACTGACTTCCTGTCTTATCACTACATTACCTCCCCCACTCACTAACACTGCTCAGCAATGCATTACCCACCTCCCCTAGCACTGACTTCCTGTCTTATCCCTACATTACCTCCCCCACTCACTAACACTGCTCAGTAATACATTACCCAGCTCCCCTAACACTGACTTCCTGTCTTATCCCTACATTACCTCCCCCACTCACTGACACTGCTCAGTAATGCATTGCCCACCTCCCCTAGCACTGACTTCCTGTCTTATCCCTACATTACCTCCCCCACTCACTGACACTGCTCAGTAATGCATTGCCCACCTCCCCTAGCACTGACTTCCTGTCTTATCCCTACATTACCTCCCCCACTCACTAACACTGCTCAGTAATACATTACCCAGCTCCCCTAACACTGACTTCCTGTCTTATCCCTACATTACCTCCCCCACTCACTGACACTGCTCAGCAATGCATTACCCACCTCCTCTAGCACTGACTTCCTGTCTTATCCCTACATTACCTCCCCCACTTACTGACACTGCTCAGCTGTTCACCTTCCTTAGCACTGAAAAGATTAAATGTCAGTCAATGGGGGAGGTATTGTAGTGTATGACAGGATGTGTGTGCATTGCATGCCCTCATCAGCACAACATATACATCTAAATAACTCAAAAACTAGTTTCTAAATAAAAACTGATTAATATTATTATTATTATTATTATTATTATTCTTTATTTATATAATACAACATCAAGTGATATTGAAAGGTGTTTTAAAATCATTGAACTTGTTTTTAGACGATCAGATACCTTTGAAAAAAATCCTAAAGAACACCAGAGACATTGCCTAACGCATCTCGTAAATGCGTTGCACACCTCTCTGGACTTTTAGGGGTTAAAACAGATATAGCACAGAAACAGGAAGGCTTTGGATCTCACGTAATTGTGATCCGCGCTGCACAGGCAAAATGTAATTACAAAATAACTTCAAAGTAGTTCTATATATCATCCTATGGATTATGCATCTGTTAATTATGCATGGCCTCTTTCTAGGTGTACCGCTGTAGTTCCTTGCCTCTGATAGCAGGATAGTCTTGTAGTTAATATAAAAAGAAAGCCTAATTCGTTTACAAGGACCCTCTCTTGAGAATCACAATGTAATGACACGGGAATAGTAAAAAAGAGAAAAAATGGGTTTTCACTTCAATCACAGCTGTTCTATGAAGGAAAAAAACACGTTTTGAAACCACCAAGAGAGTCGGTGATTTATATGCAGTTGGATCCGGTGCAGCTGAAGATAGTTTTCCTGCACAAACCTCATGGATGAGATCGTAACGATGCTGGCCAACGGCTGGCATGACTGCCGGCTAATATGAAACAAGATAATGTTAATTAAAAAGCACTGACATTTAAAGGGGGGTTTAGTCCTCTTTTCCTTCACACACTGGCTAGGATAAAAAGGGGCACTTATTAAAGTCCGTATAAAAGTGTTGGTAAAATAATAGGTACAATTAAAAAATACGTAATGCACTGATTCCTATCTCTCAAACCTTTATGAATTGAGAGATATAAGAAAATAAAGAGGCAGAATCTGGTCGGGCGACAAGACGTGGCTCTGCAGGAGCGCTGACATAGCGATATCTAAAGATAAATACTTCATCGTAATGGTCTACAATGTGTGCTTGCAAACCAGGCACCCTTTGTAGACCATACCGATGAAGTGTTTATAGTTAGACTAGTGTAAAAGCCTGTTGCGTACCCCTCTGACACTCAAAGGGTTAAGAGGCCAATTCTGCTCTGCGTCCTGCAGCTGACGTAGTCATGCACTGTAGAGATTGCCCGAAAGCACAGAATGCTCCCAGCACAGAACTCCCAGAATTCCGTGCTCCCAGCATTCCATGCACCCAGCATTCTGTGCTCCCAGCATTCCATGCACCCAGCATTCTGGGTGCCCAGCATTCCGTGCGTTCCGGCATTCTGTACTGCTCATGACGACTTCTGACAAACATTCTAGCAAATTATTATATAGGATATCTCGATGACAGCGCTCCTGAAGAGCCACCGTCTGGTCCCGGAAGCAGGATCTCATGCCGTCAGCTATACAGCTTATGCATGAGAAGGGGGAGGGAATGGAGGACTTTATTTTCTTATATCTCTCAAACCATAATGGTTTGAGAGATAGGAATCAGGGCATTACGTATTTTTTAGTTGTACCTATCATTTCGCCTAGACTTTTTTTACAGACTTTTCTATCCCTTTAAAATGACATGCTTCAGGGCTGCAGTGATTATTATTAAGTGGTTCTTTTGAATCTATGCAGCAGGAACGTTTCATAAAAGGGAAGATCTAACAACCCTAACCTATGTATGAAGTCAAGAGAGGCAATTATGGAGCAAACCAATTGCACTACAGGGGAAAAACAAAATGTGTCCATTATTCTAATGTAGCCACAGAAGAATTATACATTAGGTTGGTGTCTAGGGCCTGTGCCAATCTGGTGGCCTATTCAGTAGCTATTCACTATAGAAATGTTGCCATGTATTTGGCGACCATCAGAAAGGCGTGTTAAAAGTGTTGCCTGAATGACATCAGAATGTTGCCCACATCAAAAGGGTGATATTCTGATGTCACAAGCTTAAGAGATGCCAAATAGAGGGCTACATTTATATATCCAATGCCCACACACACACCTATGTTGCACAGAACCATGCTTAATTTATCACACATTATGTTGTCTAAGATACACCATTGCAAAAAAAAAAAACGGGCAGGGGACTGACCTGTCTGTATTCAAGAAACACACATTGTCTAGCTTTTAAAAGGACTCCGATAATTTTTAAAAGAACACAAATAGTTGTTCCCGGCTCTAGCTTCATCTCTGCCTCCTCCGGTCCCTGATTTCTAGCTGCCTACCATGTTCATCCGGTGTTGTCAAGCCAGTCCAGGTCCAGCATTGCACCTTGTTGATTGAAGCTGCGGGCACGATCTGAGTGGCTGGACCAGAGGAGGCTTCGATGGAGCCAGACCTGGACCATGTTTCCCCTGTGTTTCTTGACTACGGACAGGTCAGTCCCCTGCCCTTTTCGTTTTTTTGCACATACTGTGTGATAAATTAAGCATGGTTCTGTGTGACATAGCTATGTAGGCATTGGGTATATAAATGTCACTCTCTATTTTGAGGCTTTTAAGCTTGCAACATCAGAATGTAACCCTTTTGACTTGGGCATCATTCTGATGTCGACCTTTTCATTTAGGCAACATTTTTAACGTGCCTTTCGGATGGTTATCAAATAGATGGTAAGATTTCAATAGGATACCTTCAACAGCCTAGCCTGGAGGGTAAGTCCTCATTTGGAGGGCACCAGAACCTCTCATGATGTCCCCCCAGCTACAGAGTTGGGGAGTCAGTAGAGGTGACCATGCAGGGTCTATCTTCCCAGTGTTCTGGGTAGGAGTGGGAAGGCCCAGGGAAAGTCTCCCACATCACTCCCTTTTATTCCAGGAGGGGAGCCCACTGATTTCAATGAGACTCTTCTTCCAGCATCCATACACGTCATCAAACACACATGTAGGAGACATGGGCATCCACAGGAGGGAGCAAGAGAAAGCACTTGCCCCACCCTACACTTTTGTCCCACTGATAAAAATAGTAAATGAGCTGGCTGGTATTGGGGCACATTTTGGCTCTTTGGAAACATTTCCGCAGAGGCACCGGGCACAGCATACATTTCATCACACAGACATGAAGACAAACCACACACAACACGTCTCACATTCACATTTGTGTCATCTCGGCAGGAAGACATCAGGGCAGACATGGACTTCCATCAGGGATTCCCACAGGAGGTGAATCAGATGGTTCACGTGGTGGAGTTCTTCTCTCATTCCTAAAAACAGAATCCCTCGGTAAGGCCCTATATTGCCACTGTGAATAATATAGAATTAAATAAACATCCTGGTTCTAACTTATAATGCGCTAAGCAATAATACCCCTCTTCATACTTCTATTCCTGTCCCCAGATACCTCCCCAGCCTCACCAGTATCTCTGCCCCCTATTCCTCTCTCCTATCTAATTAAGACTTATAACACCAACTTAAAGTACTTCTTCCACCTGCTGGAGATCTGAATCCATCAGACTTTCCCCAAGACTCCAGATCTTTAACCCTTTGAGTGCCAGGGGGAAAGATTATCAGATTCTGTAGTGTCTCGCTCAACAACTCCAAACACACACAAAAAAAACACATATACACAAACAATACCATTTTCGGATCCACACACACAATCGTATCCAAATGTATACAGACACATACACATACGTACACACAAACATATACACATACACATAAATCATATACACTCACACACAATCATAGACACATATACACATATACAAACATATACCAACACACATAAACACACACACAATATCATATAAATCATATACTCTCATACACAATCATAGACATATGTACACACACATACAAACATATACCCATACACACACATGCACACTCACAATATTATATAAACATGTACATGTACACACAATCATAGACACAAGTACACACACATACAAACATAAACCCATGCACACAAACACACACACACACACACAATACTATATAAACATGTACACTCACAATTGTGAACAAGTACACAAACACACAAGTACAAGCAAACACAAATATACAAACATTTATAGTAACACAATATCATATATATATATATACCTACACACACACTATCATATATTCACCTACACACACACACTATCATATATACACATACACATACACACACCTGGTAACGCTCAGGCTTTTGAACCAAATCTCAGGGTGAAGCGCCAACATCTCCAGGTGAGGGCAGCCCAGTGTTACCCAGTATGTGGTCTGCACACGGTTTAGTTTAGTCTCTATCAGAAAGGCAGAGGGACAAGTCCTGCTTGTCTAGTAGGTTGTTCATGAATTGATATCTCAGACTTGTAATATGTTAATTATCCCTGTGGACTGGCTGGGGTACCTCTGAGTTTGCTCAAATAGGAACATT
Source organism: Rhinophrynus dorsalis (assembly GCA_037306005.1). Classification (NCBI taxonomy): domain Eukaryota; kingdom Metazoa; phylum Chordata; class Amphibia; order Anura; family Rhinophrynidae; genus Rhinophrynus; species Rhinophrynus dorsalis. The sequence goes on along the minus strand of CM074722.1, from coordinate 505,518,041 downwards.
TTACCTAGAACCTATGTTCTGGGGAATCTTACGAGTCAAAGAGCTCAAGTTCAGCTCATTTTGAAAGTTACCAGGTATGCACATACACACACACACACACACACACACACACACACACACACACACACACACACACACATACACACATACAACCACTAACAAACACATGCAATCACCCCCCCCCTCACACACACACCATTATACACAAACATATATATATATATATATATACAGCACACACACACATACATAATCATAAACACTTACACACAATACCATGCACATGTAGACACAACACATACAAACACTAGTGTTGCCACCCAGCCAGTATTTTATCGGCAGGCCGGTAAAAAATTGGCTTCTGTCCAATGTTAAGTCTATGGAGGGAATGCCATGGCCGGTATTTTTTTGGAGAAAAGGTGGCAACCCTAACAAACACACACAATCATATATCCATGTACACACACACGCACACATGTAATCACACACACACCATAATACACAAACATATACACAGTACACACACATATATAATCATAAACACATACACACAATA
>CM074722.1:505497485-505512485 GCA_037306005.1 Rhinophrynus dorsalis | reverse complement strand
GCTGGCAGATAGGAGGTAATAGACAAGCAACGTAACTGCTAGAGACTGGATAGTACTGACCGGTGTACGTAACGGAGGCCACAGAGAATCACAGGCTGGTGAAATGGATGGGCAACGTTAACCGCTTAGCGACTGGATAGCACTGACTGTGTACTTTATCGGAGGCCACAGAGAAGCACAGGCTGATGTATAATGGATAGGCAACGTTAACCGCTTAGTGACTGGATAGCACTGACTGTGTACGTATCGGAGGCCACAGAGAAGCACAGGCTGATGTAATGGATTGGCAACGTTAACCGCTTAGTGACTGGATAACACTGACTGGTGAACGTATCGGAGGCCATAGAGAAGCACAGGCTGGGCGTATAATGGATAGGCAACGTTAACCGCTTAGTGACTGGACAGTACAGACCGAGAGTACTTAACGGAGGCCACACTTATACACAGGCATAACGTATTGGGAGCAGCCAATCTGACAATAGCGGGAACAGGACAAACAGCATAAGTCAGATAATGCCTGGATCAGTATCAGAGAGTGGTTGTCAGCCCAAGCCAGAATCGGTACACAAGAGCGGTAGTCAGCCAAAGCCTGGTTCAGTACACAAAAGCGGTAGTCAGCCAAAGCCTGGTTCGGTACACAAGAGCGGTAGTCAGCCAAAGCCTGGTTCGGTACACAAGAGCGGTAGTCAGCCAAAGCCTGGATCGGTACACCGGAGCGGTAGTCAGCCAAAGCCTGGATTGGAACACTGGAGTAGCACAGGAACGAGGGCAGATGAAAACCGGATCAAACACGGAACAGGAGAGCAGGAAACGTAAGGTCAGAGACACCACAAAAGGGCACCGGCCCAATGACAGGAGGGCGTATATAAAGGCTAGCCCTGGGAGGGGCTAGCCAGCAAGCACCAATAAGAGGCAATCAGGCACAAACCCGGAAGTCAGAATGTCGACATGGAATCACGGGCACCGTGATAGGAGATAATGTAGGGATAGGACAAGAAGCTAGGGGAGGTGGGTAATGCATTGCTGAGCAGTATCAATGAGTGGGGAGGTAATGTAGGGATAAGACAGGAAGTCAGTGCTAGGGGAGGTGGGTAATGCATTGCTGAGCAGTATCAGTGAGTGAGGAGGTAATGTAGGGATAAGACAGGAAGTCAGTGCTAGGGGAGGTGGGTAATGCATTACTGAGCAGTGTCAGTGAGTGGGGGAGGTAATGTAGGGATAAGACAGGAAGTCAGTGCTAGGGGAGGTGGGTAATGCATTGCTGAGCAGTGTCATTGAGTGGGGGAGGTAATGTAGGGATAAGACAGGAAGTCAGTGCTAGGGGAGGTGGGTAATGCATTGCTGAGCAGTGTCAGTTAGTGGGGGAGGTAATATAGGGATAAGACAGGAAGTCAGTACTAGGGGAGGTGGGTAATGCATTACTGAGCAGTGTCAGTGAGTGGGGGAGGTAATGTAGGGATAAGACAGGAAGTCAGTGCTAGGGGAGGTGGGTAATGCATTACTGAGCAGTGTCAGTGAGTGGGGAGGTAATGTAGGGATAAGACAGGAAGTCAGTGCTAGGGGATGTGGGTAATGCATTGCTGAGCAGTATCAGTGAGTGGGGAGGTAATGTAAGGATAAGACAGGATGTCAGTGCTAGAGAAGGTGGTTAATGCATTACTGAGCAGTGTCAGTGAATGGGGAGGTAATGTAAGCATAAGACAGGAAGTCAGTACTAGGGGAGGTGGGTAATGCATTGCTGAGCAGTGTCAGTGAGTGGGGGAGGTAATGTAGGGATAAGACAGGAAGTCAGTGCTAGGGGAGGTGGGTAATGCATTGCTGAGCAGTGTCATTGAGTGGGGAGGTAATGTAGGGATAAGACAGGAAGTCAGTACTAGGGGAGGTGGGTAATGCATTGCTGAGCAGTGTCAATGTGTGGGGAGGTAATGTAGGGATAAGACAGGAAGTCAGTGCTAGGGGAGGTGGGTAATGCATTGCTGAGCAGTGTCAATGTGTGGGGAGGTAATGTAGGGATAAGACAGGAAGTCAGTACTAGGGGAGATGGGTAATGTATTGATGAGCAGTGTCAATGCGTGAGGGAGGTAATGTAGGGATAAGATAAGAAGTCAGTTTTGGGGGAGGTGGGCAATGCATTGCTTAGGAGGGTCAATGATTAGGGCACATAATGAAGGGATAAGACAGGAAGTGCCTGCATGCACAGCATGGCTTAATTACATCATATATATATCTAAATATCTCAAACTAGTTTTCTAAAAAAAAAAAAAAAAAAAATGATAATACAACCTGATGATTTTCAGATTAAGGGCTGTTCTAATAATCATTAAATTTCGTTTGGTTGAAAGGGTCACTCAAAATGTTCTCATGGTTGGGGCAGAAATGTATAAATAATTGGTATCTTATCATTATTGTCATTACCTACATTAAAATCTGCCTATATGTTTTAGAAGTTAAAATGTTAGCATGTGCCTATTTTTAAAAGTATGTAATATTATTGTGATTCCACCTCCTTGTTGTGATATTATTTCCTCTCTGTTATTTACCTACCATGTCAGGCAGACAATGGAAGTAACATCAAAGCAAGAAGGTGTGCATCACAATTAACCACTATGGATCTTATTCATCACTCTGGAATTCTGAAGTAAACCAACTGGTCCTCAAGTGCCAGCCACGCGTGCGTGCGCCGGTCCTTCAGGGGTTAATAAATCTTATATGTTATAGATGTTTTCCAGTTGAGCAAAACAAGGGAAATCCCACAGCTGTCGGTTGTTTTATCAAGATATAACTGTGTACATTATCAGGGAATGAATTACAGTGTGATTACTTCCTGATAGTTCTAACTGACAGGAAGTGACTCAGCAGTTTCTATCACATTCTATGGAGAACTGTATGTCAATGACTTTCCTCTCCATTAGAACGTAACAGGATAACTAACTGGAATTTGACCACTAGATGGCACTGCTAATGGAAAAAAAATACAGGTGTAAACAGCAATAACTCTGGAAATATGCATCTCTCAGCAGTGAGGGACCCTTATTTTACTCAACAGGAAAAGCCCTATAGATTTTTTTTTTTTTATTATTACTGTATTACTGCTCTTTTAAATCGATCTCTAAAAGAAATAGTAATGTTTCATAATAAATGCAGCTCTAATTAATCTTCATAGTATTTGGACTTTGGAGAGTGTTATATCAATACTGTCAGAGTTGTAGTACAAGAGTAATTCAATGATAAAGTATCCCCCTCCCGCCCCTTTTACTGATGTAACACTGCTCAGCCAGATAAGAAGGGAGGTGCCCAGGTAGACTGCAGAGAGGGACAATCTTCAATTAAGATAAGGTAAAAACCTGAAAAGCTTGTCAAGGGGGGCAGGGCTTTCATTGTTCTCATAGGAAGAAGATTGTCCCCTTCTGTTATCTGTCTGGTCTATGGACTGTATTCCACATCTGAGAAGAGATGGCTTACACTAGGTAAAAGGGGCGAGAGGGGAAACTCTGCTTGTGAATATCTCTCAAACCATAAAGGTCTGAGAGATAAGACTTATATCGTTCTTCATGTTTTTTTAATGCCTACAAATAAAATAAAGATAAAACGAAGTATTACTATAACTGAATGTTAAGGAGATCGCCAATATATCATATCACAATATGATGGAGACTTCAAATTAAATCTATCTGAAACGCAACATATAAACAATTTTGAAATCTCTTTCAATACCACAATTGTTATTTTTCGGTGATAGGGTCCAGCTATATGTTCATTGAAAAATATAATGGAAAATGTGCACAAGTTGCGCTCATTCACAGTATTAGAACTACATCATAATCATTAGCAGATGAGTGCTTACTCACCACTCCCATGTGACCGGCGTGCTTGGAGAACGCTGCCGTCTAGAAGGTATGTGGAAGCTATCAACCCACTTATTACTTGGGTAAACTATTTCAGATGAAGGATCACCAGTAGTGTTGAGCGAGCGTGCTCGGCCGATGCTCGGATCGGCTCGAGCATCGCTCTGCTCGGCACATGGCGGTACTCGTACGAGTACCGCCATGTGCTCGCCCGACATGTTCGGGTGAAGGGGATCTGTGCCGGAAGAGGCACAGATCCGAAGACTCCGCTGGACCACCAGGGACTGGAGGTACGGGGGCATTGCGGAGATGAAGGGGGCATTGCGGAGATGAAGGGGGACATTGTGGAAGAGGGGCATAGACTCTATGCCCCTCTTCCACAATGTCCCCCTTCATCTCCGCTATGCCCCTCTTCCACAATGTCCCCCTTCATCTCCGCTATGCCCCTCTTCCACAATGTCCCCCTTCATCTCCTATGCCATAGAGGAGATGAAGGGGGACATTGTGGAAGAGGGGCATAGCGGAGATGAAGGGGGACATTGTGGAAGAGGGGCATAGAGTCTATGCCCCTCTTCCACAATGTCCCCCTTCATCTCCGCTATGCCCCTCTTCCACAATGTCCCCCTTCATCTCCTCTATGGCATAGGAGATGAAGGGGGACATTGTGGAAGAGGGGCATAGCGGAGATGAAGGGGGACATTGACCAGGCACCCTCCGCTCATCAGAGCAGGGGGTGCCTGGTTTAATGCTCGAGTGCTCCCATGCTTTTCAATGGGGCTCGGGTGCTCGGCCGAGCACTCGAGCCTCAGGGGGTGCTCGGTCAGAGCACCCGAGCACCCGAGCATCGGGGTGCTCGCTCATCATTAATCACCAGCAAAAATAAATATATAAAAAATAGTTTATATTATAAATATAAACACAATGTACATATGTGTATTAAAATATCCCTCAACGCATTTCTCTGCTGCCTACATTCATTTCCATAGGAGTATTCAAAGAAAATCTTAGCTCTCTGAAAAAAAAAATATTGGACTATATTTAACAAAATATTTTATTTAGTATAAATCATAAATATTTCAGAGCTATAGATATATCAAGCATCCGAATAACACAATGATTGCACTTACAATAGTATAAAAAGTAATAAAAATATAAATAAAAAAAATGTAATAAAATGATATTCTCTGACTACACGAAACAGTCAATCTGATAATATTGTGTATAAAAAATACAGCACACTACACAGGGAAATTCCTTATTGTGTGGTATAGAAAACACCACAGAATTAAGATAAACAACATAAAATAATACATACGATAAGAACTATTTTCTTTTAACAACCCCTATTATAAATTTAAAAATTATTGTATTTATTTTGGCGTGATAGCATTGAAAAAGCGGTGTTACAACCGCGAAACGCATTAGCTTGTTCTAGTCGACATTTTAAATTGCAATAAATATATATTTTTATATCGAAATACCCCGCCTTGTGATTGCAAATATCCAGAGCTTAACTTGGAGGAATTCGTGAGTAACCTGAACGGAGACGGGTGAAATCTCTCCGTATGTGTGATTGTCAGTGAAGTCCGATATCGGCCCACTGACCACAATTTATGTGAGTGTGAGTCTAATGATTTGTATTTAATATTGATTGTTATATACATACTGTACCTAGGGTGACCACATTTCCCTTCTGCCATTCCGGGACGTGGTCACCCTAGTTGCCCTTTCATACCTTGAGTCCCTGGTGGTCTAGCGGCGTGGAAAGTGCTCTGTGCCTCCTCCAGCACAGAGCTGAAGCTCCCGCGCGCTGTGCTCAGTAATGCAGAGCGCTGGGAGATGATGTCATCTCCCAGCGCTCTGTATTACTAGAGCGCTTGCCTCCAGGAGATCAGGTAAGCTGCACTGCCGCCCTGGATGTCAGCCTGCAAGCGGTGTGTCACATCATGGACGCCGCGAGGGAGCGCTTGGTAGCGCTCCCTCGCGGCGTCCATGATGTGACACACCGCTTGCAGGCTGACATCCAGGGCGGCTTGGCTTCATTCCGGGACACTTCATTGTCCCGGTTGAAGATGACCCGGGACGCGGGACATAGCCCTGAAATAAGGGACAGTCCCGGACATTCCGGGACCCGTGGTCACCCTAACTGTACCATGTGGCGCTCTCTTATTGTTTTTTGAGACTGGATCCTATTATAAATTTGGTAACAGAATCTGACACATGGGAAGATAACGTGAGTGAGCTGATGGCACTCACTGCTACCTTTCCTGACGACTTCAAACTTGCCTTAGTTACAGATTGCCTCTCGGCTATCTCAGACTGGATGGCTCATAGGCACCTCAAACTCAATATGTCTAAAACTGAGCTGCTCCTCATCCCACCTAGACCTGGCCCTGTGGCGCCCTTCCAGGTGACTGTAAATGGCACTACCATAAATCCAGTATCAGAAGCGCGGTGTCTAGGGGTGATAATTGACAAGTCTCTCTCATTCTCCTCTCATATTAATGCCATTGCTAAATTCTGTCACTTTCTTTTGCGTAACATTGCTAAAATCCATCCCTTCCTCTGCTCCTCCACAGCTAAAATTCTTATACACGCAATCATCCTCTCCCGCATGGACTATTGCAACACTCTTCTGTCTGGCATTCCTGCCTCCCATCTCCATCCACTTCAATCTATACAGAATGCTGCAGCACGAATTACTCTTCTGTCACCTAGGTTTGTCCCTGCCCCGCTCCTCCTCAAATCTCTCCAATGGCTGCCTATCAATCTCTGGATATCTTACAAAATCTTACTTCTCTCTTTCAAGACACTTCTCTCCTCTACTCCTTCTTACATTTCCACTCTGATCTCCCGTTATACCCCATCCCGCCACTTACGTTCGGCCAATGACTGTCTTCTCTCAGCTCCTTTTGTCTCTACAGCCCCGTCACGTATCAAACCTATTTCTCTCATTGCTCCGTATCTATGGAATGTTCTACCATCCAACCTGCGCCACTGCACCTCGCTGATAACCTTCAAATCTCACTTAAAAACGCACCTCATGGATAAAATCCCAACATGCTAGAAGGCACTGATGTTGTACAATGAAAGCTTATAAATTATTTACATTATTGATGTCCTCTATCATCATCAGAACTAGCACTGTATTCAGCACTTGACCCTAATGTACTCTGTATGTCTCCCATTACCACTTTAGATTGTAAGCTTTCGGGCAGGGACCTCCCACCCAATGTTTCACTCTACAAAGCACCTGTAACCCTGTATTGTTTAAACCCTTAAATTGTAAAGCGCTGCGTACACTTGTGGTGCTATATAAATAAACATATTCATTCATTCACCACCTAACACACTGAAAAGATTGTTGAACTCAAAAATCACAGGTGTTAACACCCCTCACAAAACCCTACCCAAAAGAATTTTACAACATCTTTTGGGGTTAATTTAAAAGGATGTTTTATTGATGTTACTGGGTCCCTTTGAGGTTGCCTTTAAATCCACATTAGGCATCTTAACTCTGTCTGCTTCATAACGGGTGAATTGTATGCGGATATATTGATTGATCTGTTTAGGAGATGTTTTTGGTACATTTTGTTACAATCTAACATCCCTTTAATTATGATCATATTAATGACATTTGAGGACATCAGGTAGCACTGGCTATAGACACTGATTATAAGATGTTAATATATGTATAATGATAGATATTTATATGTATGCTGTTTATCAGTCATTGATATGTAGTTTTTGATATACCCAGGTAATGCTAATATAGACATAAGGAGATATTGGTTTTGATTGGTTTCATTTAAGGTTAATGTATGATAATGAATGACAAATTCCTGTGGGTATATTCCGGTGGATAAAACTGTGTTTTAAAAAGTATTTTCCCTGAGGAAGGAGTGAGTGTGCACGCCGAAACGCGTAGGACAGGGCTCAAAATTTCCACTTGCCACTAGCCAATGGCGAGTGAAAATTTAGCCCTGGCGAGTAGAAATTCAGCCCTGGTGGGTATGTTATGACTTACACTGGCGAGTAACTTTTCAGGTCTGGCTAGTAGCAAAGGACTTAAAATTACAAGCCCTGGCGTAGGAGATTATTCATACTTACTGTAGAGAATTTTACAGTCCACTCAAAATAATTTTTTATATGGAAGGTGATACATATTTATTTCTTTGAATATTTTTGTTTTTTGGGAATCTGGAGAGTGGAGGATTGTTATCTGGGCTGCTGGAGGAAGAATCGGTTAGTTTTTTGTGCCGTAGACGACACCTTTTTGTGTTTCCATTTCCTCAGGAGGGTCCTGCGGCGTTCCCCAAGCACACCAGTCGTATGAGAGTGGTGAATAATCACTCAAAATCTCCTAATGATGATGACGATAACTCTGTGGATGAGTGCACCTAGTACATATTTATCATTTTATCTCATTGGGATGACGCAGTAGAATTGTTTTTCTAAATGGGAGTAAAAAGATTGCAGCTGTCAACTGACAGTGTGTATAAGAGGGCTGAGTGGAAGCAAATGTATCTTCCATATTTATCACTGTATCGGTGACCAACTTAAAGGGGGACTTTGGCTGAGTTAATATGCACAATATCATATATTTGTCATTTGATGCATCAAGTGGGGTGCGTCTGTTCTTTTTCACACACTGAAAAACCCATGCAGTTTTTTGATAAGTGATAGGTCTATCGAACGTTCTTTTTATAGTAAAGTGTATGTGATGTCAATGTATTGTGAGTTTAGTAAGGATTTAGAGTTGCGTTTAGACATCATTATTTATATGTCCCCAAGGGATCACATCAATTTAAGTGGGATGTTAGCCTCTTGAATTATTGAATGTTTTCCAACTCACTGCTGGGAAAAGGAGCATGGTAAATATGTCAATATCAACAGAGCTCATACGACTATGGCTCAGATTCATAGATGATGGGGGGTATGTACTTAGTTGTGATAGAGTGAAGATAAATTGGTGATGACTTCTCCAGTGATAGCCATACGTGGGACCTTTCATTGTGTGACTCCGCTGATGCTGCTGCAAAAAGGGGGGGAGTTTACCCATGAGTGGGGGTGGGGCTTTCTGGGGCATCACACAAGTGGGCGGAAAGTGGGAGGAACTGGGTGGGGAAGGAAGAAAAGTGGGAGGAAATGGGTGGGGAGGAGCAAAAATGGGCAGAGTTTTAAAGAAAACTTCTCACATTCAGATAATCAGCCTCTGCCCCGGAGACTCGATAATGCTCTCTCAAAACCAGAGAGTTCCCAGGTATAGTGATTTCACTTCTCCAGTTCTTATGTTATTGTGAGGAGCTAATACACTAAGATTACCCCACCTTTGGAGATCTTTGTACATAGGCTCCCTAGAATAACATAAATACTGGAGAAGTGATATCACTGGAGAAGTTTTCGCCACTTTATCACCTATTTATCACTCCTTAGTGCATAACTCTTAATGTGTTTGTCAATGGGAGCAGGGAGTTGCCATGTTTGAGAAGTTAATATTTCTCATAAACCAAAACTCACTTAATATTAAAGGTATAGCAAAGTTTCCTCATAAAAGCAGCTCCAATTAATCTTCATAGTATTTAGGTCATGGAGAGTGTTATATCATTACAGTCAGAGTTGTAGTTCAAGAGTAATTGAATGATAAAGTATCCCCCTCCCACCCCTTTTACTGATGTAACACTGCTCACCTCAGAGCAGCAAGACTGTCCGGATGGATCGCAGAGAGGGACAATCTTCAGTGATCATAAGGAAAAACCTGAAAACCTGTCAAGGTGGGGGCAGGGATTTCCTTATGATCACAGTAAGAAGATTGTCCCTTGCTGTGATCAGTCCAGTCATGTGACCAGATTCCACATCTGAGGGGAGGCAGCTTACACTAGGTAAAAGGGGCGGGAGGGGGATACTTTATCATTCAATTACTCTTGTACTTCAACTCTGACAGTATTGAAATAACACTCTCCATGGCACAAATTCTATAAAGAGCTGCTTTTTTTGTGAAACCTTACTATTAGTGATGATCGACCACCCCGATGCTCGGGTGTTCGGGTGCTCTGGCCGAGCGCCCCCGGAGGCTCGAGTGCTCGGCCGAGCACCCGAGCCCCATTGAAGTCAATGGGAGGACTCGAGCATTACACCAGGCACCCCCTGCTCTGATGAGGGGAGGGTGCCTGGTTCATAGGAAAAGGTCAGAAAATGATGGAAACACCACAGAAATGGTTCAGGGACAGCATAGGGAGGATGTCTGGATGCATCTTGGACTCCAACGTCGCTGCTGGGAACGATGTTTCGCCCGCAGTACGCCATTTTTACAGACTGACCGTAAAACACACAAAAAGGAAGATAAAAACGATTTTAGGCGAAAAATTGTTACCAAACAGTATTTGCTGTATATTTACTTGAACTATCAGGATCACGTCCACTTCCCCATCCCTTTTTACCCGCCTTCTTCATATTAAACGGAATATATGCCGGTAATCTGCGGCTAGGCACACGAAACAGAATGTGACGCTAATCTGCGGCTAGGCACACTAAACAATATGTGATGCTAATCTGCGGCTAGGCACACTAAACAATATGTGACGCTAATCTGCGGCTAGGCACACTAAACAATATGTGACGCTAATCTGTGGCTAGGCACACGAAACAGAATGTGATGCTAATCTGCGGCTAGGCACAGTGAACGGAATATGTGACGTTAATTTGTGAATTTGCACACTAAACAGAATGTGACAATAATCTATGGCTAGGCACACGTTTAAAATGGCCCTTTTTGTCGCTGCGTTGTAAAATATTTGTCCCTGTGCACCTAGTACAATGTCACCTTAGAACATTTCCCCCCCCCACAAAAAAATGAAATTCTGCCACCCCCAAAAAAAATTAAATGCTGCCCCCACACACAATAGTCCTAAAAAGGACTTTTGGGTCTTGAAAGAGTTTCAACAATTTTATTCTCCCTACACTGACTTCCTGTGCATCTAGTATTATATGTCACCTTACTAATATCCCCCCCACAAAAAAAAAGGAAATTGTGCCCCCCCAAACAAAATATAAATGCTGCCCCCACACACAACAGTCCTAAAAAGGACTTTTGGGTCTTGAAAGAGTTCCAACAATTTTATTCTCCCTACACTGACTTTCCCTGCCTGAGCGCATCTCTCCCTGGCTAAGAATGAGCCGAACTCGCGCGTCGGGTGCTATACAGCACCCGATCACGGGTTCTGGCCACCCAATCAGTGTAATGCCAGCAGCCAACATGGCTGCTGGCATTACACTGATGTCAGAGCCTCCCCGCACGTTTATTGGCTGCGCAGCAGCCGCGAAACGTGCGGGGAGGAGACCCGAACATGGCGCCGAGCACATGCGGTACTCGTACGAGTACCGCCATGTGCCGAGCAGAGCGATGCTCGAGCCGAACCGAGCTTCGGCCGAGCATGCTCGCTCATCACTAATTACTATTCCTTTTTAACTTTACGTATTCTGTAAGTGCAGAATAAGAAATGTCATATTCCTAATATTTATTTTTTCCATCTTCACCTATGTTTTAATAATGTTATGTCTCTGAAACTAACCTCCCTAGATCACAGTTTTCAGAGAGTTTTTTGTCGGGGATTGTGAAATCAGAGATAGTGATACAATGTAACACTTTCCTCATAGCAGAAAAGCCTGACTCCTGTCTATGAAGTGTAGGATGCAGAGCACTGACTGTTTCAGAGATACACTTTATCACTACTCCTGCTTTCACAGGCCAATACAGAAAGCTGTCTAGAAACAGTGAACCCAGAAGATTAGTGTCAGAGACATACAACAGTAAAACAAAAATAAACAAACTGTATCAGCCATTTGGCTGTTCATGTTATGCACTTGCAGAATAGAATAAACATCATTTTGCCATTATACAAATCATTGGTAAGACCTCACCTTGAGTATGCAGTGCAGTTTTGGGCACTATTTCTGAAAAAGGATATACTAGAACTAGAGAGGGTACAGCTAAAAGCAACAAAATGAATTAAGGGAATGGAGGACTTGACGTATGAGGAACGACTAGACAAACTTGGTTTATTTACTCTAGAGAAAAGACGGCTAAGAGGAGATCTTATCACATTGTACAAGTATATGAGAGGTCAATACAAGGATCTCTGTGGTGAGCTATTTATTCCAAGGCCTGATCAGGTGACCAGGGGACACCCCTTGAGATTAGAGGAAAGGAGGTTTAGACTTCAGCAGAGGAAGGGTTTTTTTACAGTAAGGTCTGTTATATTATGGGATTCCTTGCCCAAGGAGGTGGTTATGGCAGATACAATGGATACATTTAAGAGAAGATTAGATACATTTCTTTCTAAAGGGAACATACAGAGTTATACTGTTTATTAGTAGGTAAAACAGGAAGGTCCGATAAAGACTAACTTATTTGGCAGCAGGAAAGCTATATAATCCTCATGTCTCATGGGTTATGAGGCAAAGGTTTAACTTGATGGAACCTAATTTACTATGTATGTTACTATGTTACTGTGAGGGTGACTGTCACTTTAATGTTAACAAGACAACATGAGTCTTATATACTAAGAAGAACTGCAGCAATTCTGGTGCATCACAGGGGACAAATTAAAACTCCCCAAATTCCGATTGATGTTAATGGGGACTTTTAACCCCTTGAATGCTAGAGAGGTCTGTAATACATTGCTTCGCAATGCTTTGGAGAACTACATAGCATCCAAAGGGTTAAAAATACCATTTAAATCAATGTTAATTTGTATTTGTTGCCCAATGTGCAGTAAGTTTGTCTCAGAATTACTCCAGGGGGGTTATGCACTAAGGTGTGATAAAGAGGAGATAAAGCGGAGATGATTTCTCCCGTGATATCACTTCTCCAGTTCCTATGTTATTCTGTAGGGTCTATTCACTAAGATTTCTCAGAGTAGTAGAAATCTTACACCTCAGCTTCTGCTCTAAACCTCACATCACCAGCACTGGGAAGGCTGTAAGTTTATATAATACTTATACTGACAGAGGAGGGACTAGCTTTGCCAGTCTCATTCCTATTGGCTGTGCAGGTGAGTGTGACATCACAGTAACCAATAAGAATAATCACCTGCTGTTCTGTTACTCACAACACCATTGGTAAGGAGGTGAAGCCTGGGGGAACCTGTACACTAAACGCTGCAAGTTTATATGCTACAGCCAGAGGGGCAACTATGTTAGAGCTTACTTTAGTTTCAGCGTCATCTACAGGTGCAAGACTTCAAGCATGCCGCAGGCCTCTGTTTTATGTGTTTGCTTCCTGTATTCTCCTCCTACCTACTTCCTCCTACCTACTTCCTCCCTCTGAGCTGCTCCTCCTACCTACTTCCTGTGAAGGGGTTTAAAAGGCAGACTGGGTCCTGACTCAGTTGCCCTTGGGTTGTTGTGCTTAGCAGTTCTCTTACCTTGGGCTCTGTGTATGATCTGGTTAGTCTTCCATCCAACCTGGTGCTGACCTGTGGCTCTGTCTGACTATTCCTTTGCTTATCACCATAGTGGACATCCAACCTGGTGCAGACCTGTGGCTCTGGCTGACTACCTGAACGGCGCATTACCTGGTTTGTCTGACTACCCCCTCTGGTTCTGACTTGTGGCTCTGTCTGACTACTCTTACGTTTGCTCCTTTACCTAGCAGACATCCAATCTAGTGCAGACCTGGGGCTCTGGTAGATCAGCTCTGATACTGACTTCAAGCTTGAGTCAGTTATCTACTCCCTCTCTCACTTCAGGCTGAGTCAGAGTCCTCTCCTTACTGATGGCAGGCGTGCGTTAGTACATCTCCTGCTTCGGATCAAGATCCTGTGTTCCTGTTCCTGACCCAGTTCCTGCTCCTGTTCTGTTCTTGATTCCGGTAGAGACTACCAGTGGCTGGGGCCTAGTCTCTAGCATTGTGGTCAAGTTTGGCAGCCTATTATCTCTGATAACTCGCTGGCTTGTAACCCTCTGCTTGTTTCTTTGTATATATTTGCCTACTTCCACAGGTCTTCACCAGGTTGGATGTCCACTAATAGGAATACGCAAAAGAATAGTGAGACAGAGCCACAGGTCAGCACCAGAGCCCAAGGTAAGAGAACTGCTAAGCACAACAACGCAAGGGCAACTGAGTCAGGACTCAGTCTGCCTTTTAAACCCCTCCACAGGAAGTAGGTAGGAGGAGCAGCTCAGAGGGAGGAAGTAGATAGGAGGAAGTAGGTAGGAGGAGACTACAGGAAGCAAACACATAAAACAGAGGCCTGCTGCATGCTTGAAGCCTCGCGCCTGTAAATGATGCTGAAACTAAGGTAAACTGTAACAGTCTCTACTGTTTTCCACTCCATGATTGAAGTCTCTGATCATGATTAAGCGTTTTAGACGTAAAGGCGTTGATTGGTGGGATGCTAGATGCAAAAGGCGTTGATTGGTGGGATGCTGGTGGGATGCCACTAGAATGTCTCTACTGTTTGCTGCTCCGTGATTGAAGTCTCTCCTTGTTTTATTTGAAGGTCCACTATGGAGGTGCATCGTGATTTTTTATCTTTGTTTACTGCAATAAAGCTATATTGGTTTTAGCATCATACATTATATGTTTAAGGTAGTCCGAGTTTTCTTTGGTTTTGGACCTCTGCTTCCATCTACCAATGACATTACTGATGTCTGATCGGAGGTCAACAGTAGGGGGAGATGAGAAGGGGTCCTGATACCCCACCCCCCACCCCACTGAGGTCTGGCAATTAATAAAAGGGTTAACTTAGAAAAACAAAGTTAAGAATCCCCAACCATGCTGAAGATGGGGCAAGGAGGGGCACGGGTACTAGACAATAGCCTAGGTCACCTAGTGCATAATTCGACCCTGTTAAAAACCCTATTTAAATCAAATGGAATTTGGAAAATGTTTTTATTAGACCCCTATGGTGCAACGGGTTTTCTCCAGGATTGCTGAGGTTGTTAATACACCAGCCTCAGTGTGTAACGCGTCTGTATATCAGGTCTGGATGGTGATTTCACGCTGTAATTCATGTAAATAGGAAGGTGATTCTGTTACCCAATTCCTCGTGCGTGTGCGAACACGTTCTCTTTTTGGCCCTCCCTAACTAATAAATTATTGCTTCAGATACATTTTTTAATTTGAAACCTATTTTGACATGCCATCCATTTA